>SWBT01000128.1:0-464547 GCA_005298045.1 Pleurotus ostreatoroseus | reverse complement strand
TGGCGGTGTGCGTCAGTGTAACGGTAGGCATGCAGCGGGGATGTGGCGTCGGTGCGGCGGGGATGTAGTATTGATGCGGCATCGATGCGGTAGGCGTGCGTGCGGCACCATGCGACAAAGGTTCTGGATCCAACAGTTCCCACCTTCATAAGAGCCTCTGACCGTGGAACAAGCTGCTGTACATTGCGGGGATGCTTGCATTGCAACATTGAAATGGATGGTAAGAGAAGGCTTAAGTTATGTGACTGAGACGTGATTACACCATGATTTCCTACCAACTCTGAACTTAGTGTAAGAGATAGCTATTGGGCATTGGTCGAGCTATCGAGGACCGGGGAAGTACTCAAGTTGAAGGAAGACCACCAAAAAGAAGAAAGCACCCCAGACGAACAAATTCTGCGCCTCGGTCTGTAGAGCGAGCACCAGCGTCGTTTCCACTGTCACCAATGCTACCGTTGCACAAAATCGAGAGACGTATCTGCGGCGAAGGGTAAACCAGGATACCGGATGACCTAGCCGAAACATGTCCAATAGTTGAATTAACTTCCAGATGAATAATACTTAGCTTTACTCACCATTACAGTTCCTCTGCCATACTGAGATATCTGAAACAGGACCGCCGGGACTGCCAATATTACGAACGGACGCCGTCGCAAGCAATTCACGATGTGCGTCGAAGTTCTAGCTCGAGGAGATGAATGAGCCAAGCATTATGTTATCAACAAAGTACGCGTACCACGATCCTCAGAGGATCATCTGAAGAGGGGCGCAGTGTTTGAAAATGATAGTCCTGGTCGCGCGATATGTCTTGAATCTGGACTTCGTTGTGATCGACGCAAGCGATTAGCTTGTGATCTAGAGGTACAATTGATGCATGTACTCCAGTGCGTCTCAGAATACAGAATTGTGTTTTCAAATGATATGCTTCCAAGAGGCCGTCGATGCTGCGGAGCAAAAGCTTACAGCCATCTAAAATACATGAAGTGTTGCTGTGGAAGGGTGAGCGTCGGCCCGCTCGTTGAGAGATAGCCACATACATGGGTGTAGGAAATTCAGGCATGAGCGACCAAATGAATCTGCGTTCCTTGAAGTTCCAGCACCTGAGAGTCAGTCAATATCAGGCCCTTATGCTAGTCGAAGACGTAGATACTGGCCATATACCATGCTCCTTATATTGGATAAGAATATTCTTACCCCCGTCGATGGCATGAAGTCGTTGGGGACTGGGTCTGATTAACGAATGATCAGCATTCCGTACGATAGGAGCTTGATCTTGACGCAGCCATATAGAAGGGCTTTCCATCTCCCACTGCCCTGTATCAATTGCATTAGATGCGTACACGAGCGCAAGGCTACAGCGTCATACCAGTTTGCAGCAAACCACCATATGTGTGACGCAAAATGTGCACAGCATGACCGACTATGGCCAAAAGACGGCGTGACTTGGGCAAATACAGCAGATCTTTGGTGGTTCCTGCCAACCAGAATGGGAGATACTATGATTTTATGTTAAAAGAGACATGGCGAATGCAAGTGACCACTTACCGTGCCCGTGTCCGGTGTCCGCATAACTCGGTATAGGGAAAGCGTGGGCATGGTCCCTGAGCCAATAAACAGAATCGTAGAATCGGATGGATGCCATGCTATTGCAGTCGGAGGCACTAGAGAAATGGAACAGAGAGTCGCCTCGCAGTTTTCGTCTATATCCCACAAGCGTACGCGATCCTCGCTCGCAACTGCCAGGAGCTTACCGTTCGGTGAGAACGACAGCAGCTTTACCCTGCTGGAAGGGAGAGAGAAGCGGCGGACCGGGCGGAAACTCATGACGACTCTGTGGGTGATTGTGGCTAACTGCGGGTATAAATAGTCGTGCTTGACGGGCATGAATCGCGATGCAGCGCATCGTATAAGACAATCTAATTTAGCCATGTGTTGATGCCATATGACATGCGCTGATGCCACATGATGAAACGATGCGTTACGAGGCCCACCGGAGTGATAACTTTAAGGGTCTTGCCTGGTCTTGCACCCAGCCTCCGCCACGGTCGCACGCCTGAGTATCTGCGTTACATAAGCTGCCCAGTAGGGCAATTTTCTGCTTCCGCTGTCTCAATTAGGACAGGTTTCTGCTTCCGCTTTATTCGCGACCTCAGATCTCAGATCTCAGCTCTGGAGCAGAACTTTGAGAGTCTGATCATGAGACACAAGTTGTCTACATCGTGCCTTGCCACCTTGTCGCTGTCATTGGATCAGATTCGCAGTCCATTTTTGAACTGGTGCACGCTATATATCGAGTGCCGCTCCTCCGCGATTTTGAGTTTATAGACACTGAATCAGCGTCCTGATGTCCTCCGAAGCGTACAGTCTTCTGCATATAATTCTGATTATAATCTGGTATCTATATGATTACAATATATCACCCCAAGTACCGTCACCTCCAATCTTATGCGATCTAGACATGACTTGCAGGGAATATCCAATATATATATATATATATTTGCAGACCATATCCATGGCCGGATGAAATGCACCGTATCAATCAGCTACAGTGTTCAAACGTTGAGGCTAATCGCCCCGATATCAGCACTTCTTCGATCCTACGGTAGCGGTAAGAACATGGAAGGCTGGAACCGCCTGGCCCTCTGGTGCAAGCATGGCCAGCCGACGTCGCGAATAATGACAAGGTGATACTTAGATACGTAGGAAGCCGCTGCAGGGTTCAGAATCCTGATATCAAGGTACGGATGCCAACACACGTATCACGTGAGTACGAACAATGCACGGAGTAAAAAGGCAGCCGATGTTGGGCTCAAGGTCATAGAGTATCTCAGCGAGACGTGGATGCCTCAAGAGCTCTGGCGAGGGTGGTCTAAGTGCAACCGTGAAGCCACCGCCGCTCGTATTGGTTTTCCTGTCACGACAAATCATTTTGAATCTTTCAACGGAAGCTTGAAGCGGAAATATATACCTCAAGGGCAAAACTCGGGCCATCGTCTGCGCTTCGATCTCCTTGTCTACCATCCTATCGTCAGTATTCTCCCCCGCGTGTTTGCCCGACGTCAGTTGCTGTATTATTATGCGACCTAAGAAGCAGTAACGTTTTAGCACAGGGCGTAGCGAGCCTTGTAGACTATCTCGCTCCTAGTGATTCTGTGTTTGTTCTTCGTGTTGGTACGAGCCGGACGTTGTTCGCGATGCTGCAGCCCACGTTCCAAAGACTAAGGGACAGCTGAAGATATTGCGCAGTGGTCGTCCTTACGAGATATGGGTTTCTGGTATCTCCGCAAGTCTACTCGTCAACCAAGCGCAACGGCGGCATATTATTTGCTTACAGCACATCCGTTGGGTGGATCCAATGCACATGTAAGGATTGGCTCACTCGTGGTGGTGCCTACAAACATTTGCGCGCACTGCGAATGTATTGAATCTCAAAATCTTGAACAGCTTCAGCAGCAATTTTCCTTCCCCGCTTTACGACAAGAGGCCGCCACCGTCGAAGTTTAGGATCAATCGCGGTACGGTAGTCTTGATAGACTTGTATGTTACCCCAGAACCAGTCGCATCCCTTGCATTGTCTCCCCTCAGAAATAGGTCTACCGGTTCCGACACACTTGTCCGTCAACATTGCATATACACAGTCCCTGCCCTTGCCGCCGTTCTCCGAAGATGCTGTATGCGCTTGTCGTAGAGGTGTATGTTCAGCAGTCTGATGCCACCATCAAGGGGAGCCAGCGGAAGGGACTGCGAGGTCGAGTCGCGTGGGATGGGGTCCATCGTGACAGCGGGGGAGTTGTACCACGACAGGAGAAGCGAGCCCAACGACGCGAGCGAAACTGGATAAAGCGCATACATAAGGGACAATGCGCAAAATTGTAACACAAAACAGCGTACCGTTGTCGTTCCAATCGCTGCCGAGTGTCCCTAATCGTGTCGAGCCATTCGACGACGATACGGATGAGCGGCGCTGGATCATAGGGGGCTTCTTCTTCACGACCGGAGCAAGCCTGCCCACCTTGGAGCTCCCATTCGCGTTCGTCTTCAGCTATTTGTGTGTCTAGTTGTCGGTCCACAATTCGTCAAGGCGAAACGAGTACGGATGCAAATGCGTGCGTTTGCATAGGGCGCACTTGCTGCAGAGGATTTGCGACGGAACGATGACGGGTGAGTCTTCGGTTCAAATGACGTCGAGGGGAGGTCGCGAAGCGCGTGCGGGGAGGACATCGAGACACAGCGCGCAAATGGTTCGTCCAAGTGGGAGGCATTCCGTCGAGAGACAGTGGCTCACCGTACATAGTCCCCAGTCACGAGCCATATGGGCTGGCCGTCTCATCGCCAGAAACGGTGGCGGAGGGTAGGAAAAGGCGCTGCGGGTGTCGTGTAGGATGTGGGGAAAGGCGGAGCAGCGTTGCATGCCGATGTCGTGCGGATGGAGGGACGTAGTCACCGTGCGCGGTCTGGGGTATCGGGTGGGGCTAGCTGTTGTGGTGGGTGGGCGGGTGGCGAGCGCGATCCTAGAGATGGTGGACCTCGCTGCCGAGCTGCTGCTCGAGTATGTCACGCTCGTAGAGCTCGTCGAGAAGCGACCCGCCCAGTGGCGCGGGGTAGGAGTTGTGCTGGTTGTTCCATATCTGAGTGGCAGCCCTGATCGCGTGCAGCTCGGGGACAATGCCGCCGTCGTCTGTGCGCTCGACGATGAGGACATCGACCAGGGGATTGACGTGGGGCGAGGACGAGGCGTAGACGTTCGCGGAGCGGACGGAGGTCCTGAAGGACGGTGTGCCGGAGTGAAGGCGTCCGAGTAGGAGTTAAGGTATAAGAGTCGAAGTGAAAAGCATTCATCGTGTTGAGGACGACCGTATGAGGTTATAGGCCGTGTGCGACGGTGAGCAACGGTGCTTGTATGACGCGGGGCGCACGACGGAGAGGCGGGTCGGTGTTTAGTGACTGATCGTAGACGGATCCGGTTAGAGCACGCGGATCTGGTCACCGTACGTAATCTGGGATATCGGGCGAGGCCAGCTGCTGTGGTGGGTGAGTACTGGGATAGGCTTCTTCCTGGAGATGGTAGATATCGCTGTCGAGCTGCTGCTCAGGCTCGAAGCGCTTGTAGAGCTCGTTGAGAAGGAAACCACGCGAGGCCGGGGTCGAGGGTCGGGGGTCAGGAGTTATATTGCTTGTTCCATATCTAGGTGGCGGCCTTGGCTGTGCGTGGCTCGGGAACGATGTCGCTCGCGCTCCAAGATGCGAACGTCGACCTGGTACTTGAAGTGGGGCGAGGGCGCGGTGTAGACGTTGTCCACGGACCAACAGAAGATCCTGGGAAAGAGCATCATTAACGCATTTACTCTGGGGGAAACTGGCATCAGTGCGAGCGCTGCGAGACTAGCGATGGCACTGACCGAATTCGTGGACGAGATAGCCTCGTGGACGTAATTGTAGCCGACAGCTATGTTTGTAGTATAAGGAGGCAAGAATCTTCGTACTTCTGTTACCATGTCAGCTGTGAAACATATTATAGCAAGGAGAATTTCACGTACAAGTTGTGTTGTTTGTATGTGGGGATATAGGGGCACCCAATCCACCTTCGCATATACACGTCCCGAGAGACCTTCTATGGGCCGTGTTGGCCACACTTTGGGTCTACAATCGCGACGGCTATGCTACTTGGAGCCGCGTACATCCTACGGAATGCGGATGGATGGATGTTGAGGTTCAAAGGGAAAACTAAGCAACCTTGCGCTGAAGTGGCCATCAGACGCCTAAGAGACGCGCCGCGCAGGTCCCTGGAAAGCGCCCAATGAGGCAGATTATACCGGAATTGTACTTTCCACGCCGTCTACGCCGTCCAGTCCGGCCATTCACGCTGTCTATGCCGGCCGTCCAGGCCGTCCACGTGGCGTGTACAGTGGGACGCCCGGCTGTCCACGCCGGACTTCCGGCGTAAATCCGACACTTGCTCTTTTGAGCATGAGTCGTCCCGGTCATCCTGGTCGTCGAGTCGTCGACGCGTCCACACGTCCTGGCATCCGACTTGTACTATCAGCCCCGTAGCAAGGTATATGAGACTATTATACATGTTTGTATATGATCTCATTATGTTGGATAGCTTTTGAAGAGAGATTTACACGGTGTACACCTAAAGTCGGGAAAACACATGATGATTATTAGAACTAGTTTCTATTGGGTCATCCTATGCTTCAAAGTACATGCTACAATACATAATATTGGGTGTATTTGCTACAAGCTGCATATGATTAAGCTGTATTCACGCGATGATGTGGTATGCTCAGTCGCAGACCTTTAGATCTCAAGACGGATGGACGGCGTAGACGGGCGGCTCGTTCGCGGTGAGTTGCAAATGAAAATCGAATAAATGATACGTCGAAACACAACACCTCTAATGCATGAATCTCCCGCAAATGCGATGCGTTCACACCAGACATGTTAAAGTACAGAAACTTTCGATTTACAGCTGTCTACGCCGTCCAGGCCGTCCACGCGTTCCGGACATCCGGCGTAGACACGTGGACTCGCGGCGTGGACGGCGTCGATTGTACAATTCCTGTACGTTCCCCAATGAGGTCCGGTCCCGATTAGGACGTCATGAACCTGGTAATTTTGCACACCAGGTAGCTATATCTCACTCTAAACAGATTTCACCAGCTAATGGGCTATGTGCTTGGATTAAGACGAATTTTCATACAAAATTCATAATGTCCGGAGCCAAGAAAGTTTCCTACTTTTCGCAGATTTTGGGCCAAACCGTGCGTCCGGCAACTCGGACATTGACGCGCAGGGGCCTGCCGCGGGAAAGCTGAACTTGTTCGGACCTAGTCATTCACGTTGATCTTAGCGTGCAGTAGATTCCTAACATCTCAGTTTCCGACTATTCTACGTCTTGTATATTTATTACGACACTCATGGTTAGTCATTATTCTTCTTAGCCTACTCATTTACACTTATTTCGATAATAGAGCTCCGGATCCGATATGTGTCAGGATTGTATCGAAGTTCGCCGAAGCATCCAGACACTCCTAGAAGATGCAGTAACGCGAGAAGTTTTCGCGACGAAAACTCGATCGGAGACGACGAGCCGGGACAGTTATTTGATTATCCCAAGACTTTATCTACAGCGGTTCTCGACTCAAACTTGCTGTCTGAGTCTCAAAGTTCCGGGCCATCGACCAACGAACTACAGTCTTCAAATTCGAATTTAATACCAGTGAAGGTGGGACATCTTTGGAACCCCAGTGTATTACCTTGGCTGAAACTTTCCCTTCACGGTTCTCACAGCCAGGGCCACATAAACGCGGCCGGAGAAAACGCAAACATGACGCTGATGAATCATATACCATACCTCAAACATTAGAATTGCCAGACGAGCTCTCCCAGACGCAGAAACGACGTAGACGACGCCAAATTTCTGCGCGTCAAGACGCCGACCAATTCATACCCCCGTACAGGACTCGACCCACTATCTCTGTCAAAGCCCAAGAGAGCGAGCGACTGGCAGTGCCGTTCTCGGTACAGGAGCTTCCCATGGCACAAGGGTGCCATATAGGTGTTCAGCAAGATGTTATCAAGACCATGCTCACGTTGGAGCAGCTCCTCGCCGACGGCTACGAGCTTGTCGAATGGAGTGGAAGGTAAGGATGATTATTACTTGAAATAAAACATGCATTATAATTCCATTTATTGCGTTAGAAACCAGCGCACGCTTGTTGATAGCGAAGGTTTTGTATTTGCCGTTTGCGCTGGAAAGCCCATCGGCGATAAAACTTGGGATAGAACGATGCAGCAATTCGGAGATACTGTCGCTCGCACGAGAGATGCATTGAATCTCAAGAAAGGTCAAGATCGCCGTGGGCCATTCGAAACCATTGCAGTAGGCGTCTCCTATGGCGGTGGTCAAACGGTGAGTCATCTATAGGTGACCAATTCCTATCTAACTTATTGATGCTTCCAACAGTGTCCTGGAAATCTGGTGCATCGAGAGCCAGGTGTCCAACAAGTCTTGGATGATTTCTTGAAGGACCCGGCCAGTATTCGTATCGCTCACTATCAGAGTGGTATGTGATACGTACATTTGAGGATGTGCACGCTGAGTCTCAACACTCCATAGCTTGCTACGCTTTGTTTGTACCCAAACTTTTCGAAGATACTCGGAAGACGACAAACGAACTTTTTGAACATTTTCCTGATCTCAAGCGAAATTTCCCGAGAAGTGTATTTGCTGCGGCAACGGTCAACTTCCCCCCGGACGCATTTTGCTATCTGCACACCGACCACGGCAATAGGGCTGTTGGCTGGTGTGCTATCACAGCAGGTGGTAATTACGACTACCGTAAAGGTGGCCATTTGGTCCTGCCTCAATTAAAACTCATCATCGAGTTTCCGCCGGGATCTACCATTCTCATTCCGTCGGCTACACTCACGCATGGTAACACCTCGATTGGCCGTCACGAAAGTCGATTTTCGTTTGCGCAATACAGCTCAGGAGGTTTATTTCGGTATGTTTCCTATGGATTCCGTACCTGGCCGCAGTTCAAGATCGCAGAATCTGTCAAAGCGGCACAAGTCGAGAAAGAACGTACCACACGGTGGATGTCCCAAATCTCGTTACTATCGCGAGTAGACGATCTTCATGTTGATCGTCAAAGTGTTGGCATTGTACGAGTCTCGAGTTGATTATGGTGTAATCTGTTATAATATGTCATTGTTCGATGTTGCCGTGTATTCGCTTCGCTGCGTAAGAATGGATTTGCAGACATATACTGTACTTCAGTCGGTACAAGTACCAACAAGATATCAAGATATTCAGCGGCTGCATATGCAGGTTTAAGGTAATTTACAACATCACAGTCTAATAAATACACTAAGCCCTTACTCGAGACGGGGCGCTTAGAAGGTCCTGCAGTAGAAGAGGTGGAAGGAGATGTATGGCGCAGGGATGAAAGAGGATAGAGGAGGATAGGGTCAGACTCAGTTTCAGATGTCATCTGAAGGGGCGAGATAGAGGGGAAGTACGGTAGAGGCGAAGTCAACGTAGGAGGCACATATGGGAATGGCAGAGGTAAACGACGATGGGGCGACGATGCCATGTCGATCTGTGCGTAAGTTGTGAGTGATAGCTGATTACAAGGTGGAGGAGTGAAGGAGCTACGCAGTGTCGCATCGCCTTGAGTGCTGGTATACGGAGTGGAAGTGGAGGTACCGTAAGATGAGACAGGCTGAGGCGGGGTGCGCAGAGCAGAGCCGGTATACTCCCAAGTACCATCTTCGTGTGGAATGACCGTCTCACCTGGGCAGAGTCGTCCAGAGAACACACAAAGTGCAACAGTGCGCCCGCACACCCGACAAGCACCTATAAGACACATGAGCCCTCTCACGTCAAGCCAGGCGAGTTGTCTGCGACGAGGTGTAGTAGAAGCGTGATGGTCGTAGTCAGCTGGTACAGGGATATCATGAATATTGCTGCCTGGATGGATAGCGGCTCCCAAACACGATCGGAGTCAGCGATCACACCCGGGTGACAGCTAAAAGCAAGCGCTGTTAGCATACATGAAGCGCGACCAGAGTAGACATTGCATACCGGAATGAACGCGGGGACCATTAGATCCTAAAGTACCAAGTAGATTATTGACCAGCGATGGCGACGTAGTAAACACTGAGCCAAGTGTATCCTGTGAAGACGAAGCAGTTGTGATGAGACCATTAATCAAACTGGCTACACTTGTTTTCACACCGCTGTGGGTTACTAATGGTGAGCCAGGCGAGTCGAAGCGCCACCTAAACGCACTAAATGTGCGCCATGTTAAAAGTTGAACGCGCCGGCTGGAACTCGTTGGTAAGTTGGGCTCACCAACAAAAAGGGCTGTTAATGGGATTCACTATGTATGTGTTACTGTCTGGTATACAAAGTAACTTAGTTTATATACTAGCGAGTGGAAACCAGATTTTGGAAGACATCATGCAGTGCTAGTTTACCGTATGCGAGTAGATGTAGTCTCCGTTGCTGACCATTCGAAAAGAGAAGACACTAATTATCTTCTCTGATAATGGAGTAGATGTAGGGGTCAACACGATGCGTACGTGCTAGTGAAGCGACATCACAGAACTAATGAACCTCCTGTTGACCTCTGGCAAGCCTGAGCTGAGCGCTGAGGTGTGATTATGTAACGAGGTGAGGCGCCCTCGCTCCCGAGGCCCCCGCCTCGCAATACTATGCTCAACCATTCATTCACTCACCTTACTCTCAGCCTTCACTTACCCCCACAGATAGCCACAAATATCACAACCATGGGAAATAGAAGACACAAAGGTATGTGATCCTTGTAGTAAATGTAGTAAACGAGCGCACGCCGTAAATAAAGGCTATAGGCTCTGCTTCCATCACTGTCCAGCTTGGAAACTGTTCAAACAGAAAAGGGAGATCAGCTGTCTCTTTAGATACCTCGTGTGTCGTTTGCGAGTTCCCGGGCGAGTTTCAAGGCGAACCGTGCAGGTTCAAAGGTGTGTCCTGGCAGCCACTTTCGAGCAGGATGGTGACATCGGTCCACAGGTCTACGTAAAATATCTTCCACAGATAATGGCATCTTCTATTATGATCACAACAAATCCCAGGCATTTCCTCCGTATCCTAAGTATTTTAATCAGACATGTACATTGGCAGACGTTGTGAAGCTTCAGGCGCGTACCTAACATCCTCTATCTTACTCTCTCCTAAAATATCAGTGGTATTTAGGCAGCCCTGGGTCCACACATGCATAGCTTGGTGCAGAAGATGGTAGATCATATCTGCGTTGACGGAATGTTGAAGAATCTAGAGACCCAGTTCCGTACTTTGTGCGGTACGTCCTCCTTTTATCAAGTGTTCTGATCATCGTCACTGAAGAACGTCTTGACTCATAGACCTCTGCCGTACATCAATTTTCGTCTCCTCTTATATTTGCGTCGTGTGCCACTACGAATTATGCCCTGCTTGCCACGCGCAGATTCCTGTCCGCTTAAAGATTTTATGTGAGTCACGGCTCAGCAATATCAATGTCAGCTATATTCTACTGAATCTGGATAGCGTGTAAATATGCTACCCCAGACCGTTTGCAAGCAGGGGGCCATAAATTCTCGCCTTTCTCCCGCTATCCGCGCGAACAGATCGGTCAAGTCCTGAAGCAGATTCGCGATAGTCTATCGAGCTTGAAGAGCTTCGACAGCATGATACACAACCAGTCCGTCACACCCTTCGCGGCGGCACGGATCAGATCCCTGATAAACCATGCGCGAGAAACTCGCACAATACCTGTCATTAAGCATGATGAGAACGACCTTTTTGATGGTCTATGGCCTTCTTCCATCCCTCTCGTCGTCTCAGATGTTACGGGGTATCGACCGGAGATATGGGCACCTTCTATGTTCATACGTGGCCACGATAAAGAGTCTGTACGGATGATTATCCATACGTCAGACGGTACAGAAGATAAGACGGTTGCGCTTGAGCAGTTTGTCCAGTTCTTGCAGATACCGGATAAAGAGAGAGGCTTTGTAGTCAAATTGAAGGTATGGGTTTGCTAGGCCACTAGATTCATGATATCCCTCTAACCTCTATCATGAAAGGACTATCCCCCCTCTCAATCCTTCCAACACCTGTATCCGGACCATTATCATGCGTTTCAGTCCGGAGTCCCATTCCCTGCATACACGTCCGCCTCGGGCTTTTATAACCTAGTATCTCACTATCCCAAACATTTGGACCAGGGAACAAGCTCGAATGCAGCGTGCATAAAACCGGATATGGGTGAGTCTATGTGTTCGACAGAGTACAATACTTATATGTCTTTATTCAAAAGGTCCTAAAATGTACTTGGCTTCTGCCGATATCGCACTATCAACTGTTGGAAATCATCCCATTACCACCAGCAAGGTAACCGAGTTATTATTGTGAACGTTGTGTAGCGGATTATTGTGTCTTACGAATCTGATGTAGGATTCGCGGATGCAAGATGAGCATGCAGATATTCCTGAATTTCGCATTGCTGAGAATCTCACAAGACAAGGTTCTACGCGCCTACATCTAGATAGGAGTAGTGCCGTAAACATCATGGTGGAAGATCTTTCAGGACGTGGTGCTCTATGGATTATCTTCGCCAATGAAGATACAGAATGCATCAGGCGTTTTCTACGCCGCAAGCATTGTCTAGACCCGTCTTCTCCTTGCCCTATCCATGCCCAGGAATACTTTCTGGATCAAGAAGATCTTAGAGCCATCCTTAGAGATGAAGAGGTCGTCCCTTACATATTCACACAGAAAAAGGGCCAAGCCGTATTCATACCTGCGGGTTGTGCACATCAGGTGATGTTACGAGTGCAATCCGATCATCATATTGTACCTCATTGCGTCTCGTTCAGGTTAGCAATAATGGAGCATGCATCAAAGTGGCTACGGACTTCGTATCTCCCTCGGAGTTGCCAATGGTACAACAACTGACCCGGGAATTCCACCAAGACGGCATTGAAGATGTCTTAGGCATTGAGACAGCCATGTGGCATGCCTGGTTCTCGTCTGAAGAGCTTCGTGCCATGCTCTGCGATCAATTGGGTTCTGTCGACGAGCTGTCCTACGGTGCTGATGTCGAGAACGTCCTTTCCAAGCGAAGATCTGACAGCCTAGCTCAACATCGGGCAAGGAAGAGACATCGCATTCGAGTTGGTATATCACGCCAAAATGTTCAAGTCGAGCATCAGTGTCCCGATCCAGGGTGCACTTCGGAATCAGGGAATGATCGACGATTCTCATGGCTTGGGTTATACCAGCACATGCAAGTATCACTGTACTTTTATCTTGTTAGTTAGAGCTGACGAGTCTAGCCCCACAGAAAATGCGGTCATGGTAGGATCATGCCGGAGAAAGATATCTGGTTATCATATGAAGGACGCCCAACAGATGAATTTACACGGTGGTATAAGGGTCGCATTCGGAAACAGGCATTAGAGGAACGGATTGAAACGCATTGGTATCAAGTGCTTCCCCGGCACGATACGAAACGTTGAAACTGCTGCTATCAACAGCTTCTCACGACCTTATGTGTGGTTATTCTGTACATCCAGAGAGACTGAGGTAGAAGGCTTGTGAGGTATGAATATGGCGCAAACGACATAAATCCTATGATGAACCTTGAGTATGGAATGAAGTCGAAGTGCGCAGCGCTTCATTTCCTGAGCATGGACCCAACATTGTGTTGTGCACATACACATTGTGTTGCGGCTTCCCGAACTTGGTGTCGTACCTAACAATCATTTCGTCTTCATCGGCTCGCGAAACCGGTGTGTTGGATCTGTACTCGGCGCGTCGCCCTCTGCACCCCTGCACCCCTGCCTCCTCTGCCGCTTGCTGCAGCGTCCCTTAGTTTGGTGAATTGACCACGATCACGCACTCTTGCCTCGTAATAAACGCAAATCTCTCGTGCACATCAGCTCTTTTAATAAAGTGTATTAGACTGTACTGCTGGTGATACCACTGCAGTAGCTACAGTAAAGATTCGAGAACCGTGACGCGTCCATTCGTACATATTCCCCATCACATCAGCACCTAATATTGATTTCAGCTACCTCGAGAACAGGCGTTCCACTTCCAACTCCTCCTAAAACGGCAACTTGAAGTCCTCTGGCAAGACCCAGTTTAGGATCAGCTACGGAGACCAAGGATGGCGAGAAAAAAGGCAAGGCGCTCTGACCGGGGAGCAGGAGTAGTAAGTTACCGGTAGTCAGCGTTTGTTTGAGGGCGTGGGAGCCCGCCTTAGCCGATATCTCTCATCCCGCCATCATGTCCATTTTTGTTTGTTTACTCTGGGACCAATCTATGCTACCTGCATTTTTGTCTTAACAACGTTAATGACCCCACATGGCCTGTTACCAATAGTACGAAAGCCCTCACTTGTGCGAGATGGTCGGTGAGCTTCAACGACTTCTAGCCCTCTTTAAGATCTTTTCATGTCATTCCGCTTGTTACAAACGACTTGTTGTGCTGACTCAGCCCAGGAACGAGCGGCGGTGGAGCGAAATGGTGCTGCAATATGAATGTGACTGTCCCAAGGTGAGTAGATCCGCCTGAAGTCGCCGTGTACTCGTATGACTTGTATCCATATATTTCGTATGGTTTCATGTTATCTCAAAGGCATACCAGTAATCCCTGAACAATACGTAGTATTTCTTCAGGTCTTGAAACCAGAAATTCGTCGCATCTTGTCACTTCTAGGCTCTCTGATTGGCTGCTATATTGAGACACTTACCCGGGCACATTTCGTCCACGTGGTCCTCGGAAATGTGGTGAACTCGCGGGTCGACTGCTCACTTGCGCATCCGTAAAGCAGAGTTGTGTTGATTTGATCTCTAGTGGCTTCTGCAGGAGGGTGTATACCGCTGACCATGTAGTCTCATCATTTCCATGACAGCACAATATAATCTTTGAATCACATCCTCAGGCGCAGCTGTGGTATAGTACTACTGGTCAGCTCACAGTGGCACACAGCAGCAAGACAACGATCTGGATAATATCATACTGACCCTCACGAGCTCGAGTGGCGGCTGCTTGTATGTTCTTGTTTGCTATGGTCTTAGGAACATTTTCAGCAAGGCAAGGGAGGGACTACTCGGAGATTTTCATTTACTGTAAATAGATTATTGGCGTACATTCTAACTAAATCTAGTTGTTAAACACGTATCAGGAGCACCCCATTGTTCGTTGTTCAGGTATGCTGGAGGCGAGTGCTTTATTATTTTGTTCTCATAAAGTAGAAGCACCTCCGTGAGAGCAAGCGTACGCTGTTTCAAGGGACCTCCAATCACGCGGAATATACGCGCGAGCAAGGAAAGACATTTGAACGCGAGTAAATAAAACCAAACAATCAGCGCACAAGCGCCGAGGCGAAACGACCGCAACGTCTATCTCATTCTTCGACAATCTTAGATACGTAGATACTGATTGAGCTCCGGAACAGTTGGTCTCAGAGTACGGCCGTGAAGCAGCCGCCAACAAAATAGGCATACCTGTCGAAGAGGTATTGACGACCACCAACCACTCAGAGGCTCTGAAGGGAAGTTTGAAGAGAAAATATATCCCGCAATGACAGAATAGCGGGCACCGTCTTCGTTTCGACGTGCTCATCTATCACATGATTGTCAACGTTTTGTCACGCTTATACGCTCGACGGTGGATGCTTACCGGATACGCGGACTGGAAGATGGCTCGCTTCCCACTTTTTCCGCCTACGACACAGGGGGCCCAAGTACCAACATTTCGCCCGCGAGTTTGATACTCAGCGGACGCCGCTCGAGAACCCTTTCCATCGGTAGAAGCGGTCAGCGCCAACGGCTAATTGGTCCTGTCAAGACGTCAGTCAAAGCTTCGAGATGCTAGCCGCGAGAGCCTAAGCCTGCCAGTGGTCGTTGCGATATGCCCCAATGGCTCTATACCCAGCCGCCTACAGCAATATTCACAGGCAAGACTTTTTTAAAGAAATGGAATGATTGTAATATCCTAAATGTTTCGTAAGTGCTAAGATCTGTTTTACGAGAAAGGAGACTTCAGTATTGCTCTAGCTCCCAAGGGGTACATTGACGACGATCTTGACCTGGCGTGGATGAGAGATGTCGAACGCAGAACCAGGCCGATAGGTTCTGAGTCTGGCGAATGGTGTCTCTTCGTCATTGATAATTTCGGAAGTTATCTTACCTTGCAAACCCTCGATTACGCTGTAGACCATCCCCCATTCCACGCACATACTTCAGGGCTTGGACAAGGCATGTTATGGCATGTTCAAGACATTCTATAAAGAAACACGTGAGAAGTACGAACGTGACACTGGCTTACATTTGACGAAGGAGCAATTCCTGAAGCTTATCAAGAAACCTTTCGAGCAAGCCTTCCGTCCCGCTTCAATAAAAGCCACAATTCGTGTTACTGGTGTTGAGCTCATAGCTGTAACGGTCATCGCACCGGAGATGGTAGCACCATCCGCCGAGCAGTCAGCAACGGTCGCGTTTCCGCTAGAGCTCCCGAAGCCAGTTACCGCCGTACGCTCCTACTTCCGTGCGCTGCAGCAGCGCGCAGAACACCATACAAATCCGATGACACCGCTGCGGACTACTCGCCTTGTTCGAACTGAACCTACAACACCTGTCTCGAAAATCTCGCGTCACTCTGGCTCAGATCTTGTACTCACCCCACACGGAACACGCGCTGACATTTAACAAATGTCGCCCAATGCCCGAAGTCGCACATTCGAGGCACGCCGAAGCCTGGAAAGTATCTCGGCGGGATCCTTGACAAGACCTCTTGATAAGCTTGACTCTCGTTGTCATTTACCAAAGCCCAACGTCGAAGATGCACCCACCTTGTTTTCACGAAGTCACAGAGTTCTTCAACAACCCATTCCCACCACGCTACGGGCCCTCCGACTGCAAAACACCAAGCTTCGTGAAGCGCTTCAAGAAGCCGAAGAGCAGACTGAGTCTTCGAGCCGGATAATCGAGACCCAGAACATTACGATGTCCTTGCATGCCATCGGATATGAGGAACAGGTCCAAAACCTAGGTGCAAAAGAGGCGAAGATGCGGTCAAACCGAGAAAAGCTCCTCGTGAAGAAGACGGGACGATATCTTACCGGCGACGAGCCCCGTGCAGCCGCGGCCCAGGATGCCGCCATTAGAGACGCAAAGAAGACCAAGCAGGAGATGGGGAAGAAGAGAAAAGAGGTGAAGGCAGCCTTAAACGAGCCCATGGCAACTGGAGGACCAATCAGATAGCAAGAAGGAGGTCGCCAAGAGCTAGAGAACCGTGGGAGCGAGCTCGTGACAAGTGCTGTGTGATGAGAAAATGTTGCCCGAGAGAGCCTCGCGCAACAAAACGCGAGGCGACGCCCGACGTCTTGATGTACACCACGAGTATGCTATTGCAGGACACTGAGGAGGTTGACGAGGACGGGGGATCAGATGCCGGGGTAATGGATGTCAGTACAGACGATGACTGAGTGGATGGATCTTCTTCTACTTCATGTATAGCAGAGATGTATAACGATCCATGAACATGGCATGGTTGTAAGAGTAGTCACGGTCGATTGCAAGGATAACGAACGTCAACGTCGTCGTCGTCGTCGTCGATCGGTGCAATAGGTTCCCGTTTCAAGGAGCTGTCCGAAAGCGTCCTCCTTTCTCGCAGACGCGTCCAATCTTTTTGATACTCTACAGCTACAGACCTGAGAAGGTCGTGCTCTATATCCATCAGAACTCGCGCAGTTCTAATATGAAGGCGGGCCAAAGAGCGTGCCACTCAAAAGTTGCTTCAGGGAGGCGTTATGGTAATCATATGCGCCACATGTAGAACAGGCCCAAACCCGGCGATATGTGCGTGATCACACGTAGGTAGCAGGATTTGGCAGCTGATTCAATTGCGGCGTATACTGTAGACAGAAAGACCAAGATGTGCAGTATCGTGCTGCTCACCGGTGCATGTGTTGCGACCAGGACAGGCCAGTAATGGGGACATAGGTGGGCGGCGGGTACTGAGCATCGTCGAGTTGAGCGGACTGCAAGGTAGAAAGAACAGCAAGCAGTAAGTGATAGCTAATATCAGGCTTATATATCAAGACCACCCATATGACATCATTGCTCCACGGATTAGACTCCACTCACCGTCCCAAAGAAATCCACATCCGGCTCCCACCGTGTCGATCATTGCTGCTCGCACGGAAGATAGAGGCGGCTGCAGGGAATGTCAACGTAGATGGCCGCGGGTCTTGCGCCGCCAGTGAAGACGTGGCTCCTGCGCGTGAAGGATGGGCATAAGAGATGACAGCGATCGCACGTCGATTTCCTCAGGAGGCTGCTGAGATTGAAGGTAAGGAGAACAAGGGATGACGAACGTGAATTGATTGTGGTTTATTTGGCCTTGTTTTTTGTTAGACTGCGCGCCTGCGTGATTCTTAGTCTAGCCTTTCACCGGTACCGGTGTGACCGAGACTGCTGTACGCGTTTGTATGGAGGCGACCGCTCAGAGGTGCGTGACACTTGTGTTTGCTTCGCACAAGGCAACCACTCGTGCGTGACGCGTGACTAAAAGTGCAGTAAGCAACAAGTCTTTCTTGAAGAGCTCGTTCGAATGAAGTCAAGTCATGCAAGTGAAGAATCTCTCGAAAGCGTACATTTCGCGGGTCTTAGCAATATCCACGTATCGCCGGAGGCCGGAAATCTCTGGTGCAGGGCCCCCATATGGTAGCCCGAGCGGCCCCCGGCGTGACGACTCCCCTCAGGAGAGCAACCGACTCGACGTGACGGATGACTCTCGGTCAGAAAATAGGCAGTATATGATTTACCTTGCAGTGGTTCGAACCCGCGACGGCGCCGCCGAGTCCAGGCCTTCGGCAATTTCCGGTCAGTCGAAAAATGTGCTGGTACCATAGACGCTCGGATCATGCACCCACGGAACAACCTTGTCAAGCAAGGTAATCTTCGCAAACATAGATATCTTGAAGGCAATTGTAAGCAGCATTCTCAGTCTGTACAGGTATGGTGTTTTTTTTTTGGCTAGATAGCCTACCGAATTGGACTCAATCCCCTGTTAGTAGGTCCGTGATCAATCCCTCACATAATTATTTTGGTGTACTTCCGCTGCGGGGGATCTTGAATGGCGGATAGGATCTCCTAGCCTTGCGGGAAGCCTCAGAAACCGCCTGATAGCACGCCTGCTGCTAGCGGTTGAGTACTTACCAGCACTCTACGAAACTGGCCGCGCCTGTTGCGGCGCCCAGACGCGATAATTCCGATCAGTGGTTTGTTGTAGCCTTTAATGATTTGGATGACGGATGTAGAGCTGTTGTGCCCTATCCTGTTCGCGTGAGGGACTGCTCTACTCTTACGATCTATGACGCCGCGGCTTGTGACACTGATCTGCACGAAGCGCGAGAGGCTTTGCGTTCAGAAGTTTAGGCTGCTCCTCTCCTCTCCTTCTTTTTTCTGACAAGTTATGCGACGCTCATGCTTCTATATTGCTGAAACCATCATTTGTCAGATGGGTTCCGCCGCTACGCCACTTCCAGGACTTATACAAGGCAGCTCCTCCGTACCAGAAGATACAGTCTACATTATACCTATGACCCCGTATGCAGTAGGGAGCGATGAGACTCTCTTGGAGCCTTCACGGTCTATCCAATATTCTCAAGATGAATCTGAAACTGCGCCACTATCACCCCTATACTCTTGTGCCACAATCTCGCAGATAAACAACGTAGACCCGGCGTTTTCCACCCCGCCGCCCTCCACTTTGTCCAGTGGTACCTCTCCCTCTTTTCCGCGACCTCATCCGGCGTGTGGCGCCAGCATCATGCAAGCGAATGGTGTCGCCATGAAGGATATATCTGCAGTAGGTTCACAGCAGGAGGCTATGACCTCGCCTAGCCAGCTGTTGGACATTGAGGACTCCAGACCTCATCCTGGAGACACTCCCGGCAATCCTCTGGGTCAAGTCTCCATGGCGGACTCGCTTCGAGGCAAGGACTCGTTGTCTCAGTCGGCTGCGGGTGAACAGGAGCATCCTCCCCAGTGCCCACAGTCTAAACACAAACTGAACTTTCCGGACGATTTCCCTCGAGCGTTGAGTACTGACGGTGCAGTCCCTTACTCTTTCCATCTCAGTCTTCTCTAATAGTCTTGATAGCGTCCATAACATGGCGAGATGGTCTTACCGCTTGCAGGACTCCCGATGGGAAATACATCGTTACGTCCCCAAACGCACCCTTTATACCGGAGCCTATTCTAGAACGGATCACCGTCATGCGTCAATGGGACGGATACTTTGGGAAGTATGATCCTATTCGTTGGCCACAAATCCTCGTCAATACTAGCCGTCTAAGGTGGCTCATTGCGGTGGCCCGTAAGCCGGATAATGTAGAAGACCCTCGGCTGCCGCTCTGGAATCCTCTATTGATGGCGGACATCGTGCCCGCGTGGGACTCTCATACTTTTGGCAAGGTCTCTCAACAACGACGGGCAGAATTGCAACCTCTAGTGACCATCATGTCGGCGAGGGCAGAAATGTTTTCTCGCCAATGTGGTGAACACTCTGAGCTCCAGAGTCTCATTGTCGGGATGGAAAAGGCTTTCGATCGTCTTGACTACCCCTCAACATCCATGGACCTCATAGTTCAGGTTGCTTGCGTTCAACGCTGTTGGCTGCTCGCGGACGCGTGGCTTGAGTTCCATGTGCACCTGTTTCAAACATATCATTTCACCGACCCTCAAAGTCGTGTGCGCAACAAGCCTCGCTTAGATCTAATGGGGGCATTCACGAATTCACCCGATCACGTTCAGCTTATGTTTGATGCCGGCATCCCTGTCTGGCATTACCGGTTTCCAGAGCAGATGGACATAACCAACGTCGTTCTTCGAGTTGTCGATTCGTGCAAGTATAGTCATCCTGACAATTGCGATCCTTTTCCGGCGCATGCTATATACCAGGGCTTTCCAGGTGTCCACCACCTCACAACCCTTGCCGGTCATGCACATACTTATCTCGGCCTGGACATGATTTCCTCTGGCATGAGCCGGGTGCAACCTCTAACTGCAACGCCTTCATGCCCAACATTGCAGACGTCCCAGATGACGTCTGTACCCACTACATCGACAAAGGGCGTGCCTTTTCCGTCAAAAAAGCAGGTACCTTTCTCGTCAACACGGACGGCATACGGCCTGACGGACAAGAAACCGATCCTTGGTGACAATCAGCGCTATCAGCCGTGTAGGTGCACAAGGTGATTACCTGAAAATCAGCTAATTGTTCTTCGCAGATCCCAGAGCCCGGACACCCCGGGGAAACAAGTCAACGTTGCGATCAAAGTTTGAATCGCTGGAGCACGAGTTACTCCCAGCAAGTATTCCCGCTTGGAAAGGAGCCTTATTTGGAGTAGACCAAGCGAAAGATGCTCCTCGACTCTGTCCGTGGCTCTATTGGCTGCCTGAGGCTGCCCTCATGGTCACAGCTAGCAAGACAGATCGAGTAGAACGATACATCCGCAACTGGCTCCGTGTACGCGAAGGGTGGTACTTACTCTTAGAGCGTAAGCTGCTGCAACAGGAGGGCGACCTACGTCCACTGAGGCCTCGGGAGTGGCGCGAGTATTTGAATATGGCCGACTGGTCGACAAGGGACCTAGAGAGCGGCACAGCATCTGCAAACCGCAAGCGAAGGGTTTTCGAAGTATTCGAGCGTGTTACCGGGACTGAGAGCGCTGTGGCAAATGCTACAGCAGAGTTGCTCTGGTTTGACAAGCCTTGGGATCCGAACTGCACACAACAGACACGCGAAATCATGTGGGAGATTATCGACCTTGGATTCCGCTGCGAACTTATCCAGCTTGACCGTCACCTCGTGCCCGATGACTCCACTGGAGACAACGAGCACTCACGAGAGACGATGATACGGGAAGTGTTCTGTGGACGTCCCCTCATTCCAAAAGGCCCTCCTACCACCGCAAGTGAAGGTCTTGGATCTGCTGATCTTAGGGATAGGGTTACATCGCTCGAGGCGCTGCGAAGGGTGTTGATACGCTGGCCCGGCGCCCCAATTAGTATTCGTAAATCTTCACTACAGATCACCGATTCGGAGAAGCACCTTAAGAAGATGGAACGGAAGATCAGCTGTTACTATGTGCAGATGTATTGGGAGGCTGGCGGACGTCCTGCTATCATACCACGATATTTTCCCTCTACTACAGTGGCATGAAACAAGTACTCGCCCTCGTTAGTTTGCGTCAATGTAGCATAGCGGCATACAGCGTGCAGTGATTCGTAGTTCATACACCTTATTGCATCAATGCTATGAGTGAGCAATGGACGCACAAGTGAGTGCAATTTACAAACGTATCGACATATCCGGTCTCAGTCTTTCAATTCAAATTGCAATCACAAAGAACCCATTGCCTGACATTCCCGCTATCAACGAAGTTGAACGAGTTGATAAGGGTCTTGCACCCCCGGATTAGCCTCCGTCGCACGCTTGAGTATGAGTTACATAAGCTGCCCTGTAAGGTAATTTTCTGCTTCCGTTTCGTTCGCGACCGCTCTCTCGTCCTCAGTCACTCCTCAGCGCTCAGCCTCAGCTCTGAGGCAAAACATCGGAACAAGAGTAGTCTACACGGTCGTGCCTTATAACCTTGGGCGCGGTAGTGTACAATCCGCTAACCCAGTATAAGACAAAAATTGAGGCGCAAAACATCTTGGTAGCGGGTCCTGCTGCGTCACGGTGCAGCGCTAAGGTGTTATTTCAAAGAAAGTGCGATGCTTCCCAGTCGAGAGCTTCTAGCGATGTTGTGCATATGCACAATAGCAGCGGAGTCTGTGGAGTCGCGCACGATATTTGACATCTGACATATCAAACATACACTTATGATCAATAATGCGGACTATGTATACAGTATGAAACCCGTTAATTGGAGACAATACTCAGGCTCGGTGGGCTATAAACCGTATAATAGCTCGACATATAGCTATCTTATATTTGCCTTGCCTATCTACACCTAATATTTGCCTCTATGTTCAACTCGAAGTCTTCCAGCAGAAGTGGCTTGGCCTTCCTTTGCCTGCCTTGCGTGGTGTACTTCCAGATTCACGACGTGATTTGCCGACCTTCCGATGTGACAGCCCCGCTTGGATCTACAGGTCGTCCGCTGCAAGCCTTGTCAAGCCTTGTGCGGCCTTAGCGAGCTCTCGCCACTCCGAGCCGCGCTTCCTATGTACCGTGTCTGACAAGTGCTGACTTGGCCTTGCGCGCAGCACGATATTTCTCCGCGATTTGAAGAATCTTTGTTTCTACTTGAGCAGCTGTGACAAACCTTATACTATGTGAATGTGACCATCAAATGTTTATTATAGCTTTATTGTGTATATCCATTGTTTTTTTTTTTTTAAATCCGAAGGTTTATAGTGCGTACAGCGTGGTACATGCGCACCTAATAAATACAGTCTACCAAAACGCTAGAAGAGAGGGGGTGAATGAGAAAGCTATCGCGACCGGCGGCGGGCGTCCTACCGGTCTCCTGGCGGCACATGCGTGCCGGGCCGATCGCCCACCGGCCCCGCGGTCGGTGGGAATCCAAACTCACGCTGGACCTGCGCAACATCCGCCTCAGAGAGGTCAAACCGCGCCGCCAACTGGCCTGCAACAGTGGCGGCGTACCGACGATTAAACTCGGTGAGTGCCGCATTGGGATTTCGGGCCGACCACCGCTCATACGCACGCTTGCGTACGCTAGTGTGGAAGGCGACTTTCGCCAACGAGATCGTGTCCCGCTCGCCCTGACGCACATCATCAAGGGCTTGCTCGACCAAGTCGAGCCACGGAAAAGTGCCCACCGCGGGGTTCAGCAGCAAGAACTCAGACACCGCCTCCAGGCTGGGAGGAGTGCTGCGCCATTCGCGCAAGAAGTGCTCCACCGGGTCCTCGCCCGGGGGAGTGGGTGCGCTAAAATCTAGAGGGTGATTCCTGCGTTCTCCCCTCCGCCTGCGTTCGATTTCTTCGTCAGGAGGCTTATGTTTTTTGATCCATAGGTCGCAATCGAACCATATGTGGTCCCGGGATTCCACATCAGCTTTCCCGCACCAACACTGCTGGTTGCCCTCAAACCCGAAGCGTTTTCGGAACGCGCCGTGCGGAAAATGACCGCTAACAAAGCGTGCGAGACGTGAAAAGTGAGTATTACTTTTACCCGCCGTCTTCAAAAACCAGTTCGCTGACGTATGCTTGCACTTGTCCAGCCAGTCGGTCCCGATCATATTGTTGCGCCCGCGATACTCGGGCCGCTGCATGTCAGCCCGCCAGGCATCGTATGCTTGCGCCGTGACGCACTGGCGGGCGTACGCGAAGGAGATCGCGGTAGAAGGCTCAGCAGTGGCCCGCCCCGCAGCGCGGTCAACCCGGACATTGCCATACACACCCCGATGCCCAGGGCACCACCAGATGTGAATGCGGTGCGCACGCGACTGGGACAGCCACGGTCGCACTGACTGGCATGCCGCTACCGACAACATTTGCGATGGTCCCCGCCCAGCTGCGAGGATAGAGGTAAGTGCTGCTCGATTGTCAGCAAAGACGTGAATATCTGACACGGCACTCGGCAGATCGCGTGTGGCCTCACGCAGGCCGCGCGCGAGCGCCGCCATCTCTGCATCGTAGGGAGTCGCCTTCCCACAGCCGAAGTGGCCCTCACGGACTGTGCCAGAGTGCTTCACGTACCATGCGGCACCGGCAGCAACGTCACCGTCGCCACCCGCGCCTTTCTTCTGCGAACCATCAGTGAACACGATCGCACACCGAGGATCGTTCTCGATATGGGCAATGGCCGGGATCAACCTGGAGTCAACCCAATTCTGCAGTTGGTCGCCTTGGGCTTTGGGGGGTGCAACAACACCGTCTACGCAGTCCATGTGGTACTCAACCTGCTCCGCGAAGACGTCACAGACCCGGTCGCCGGGGCGGCATTCTGCATGCAGCACATCGAACTCTTCGTTACTGGCCCGACCCAGCACGGCGATGTGCGCCATAGGAGTTTCCGCGTTGTCCGCCGCCAATCCGTGAAGGGGCATAGGAGCCGAAATGTTATGTGCTCCAGAGGACCACGCCGGCTGAGGCAGCTGGGCGCGAGTGGGATGACCGCTATGCAGCGTTCACACCCGTAAGCTCGCCTTCTTCATGTATTTATCAATCTGATGCTTGATGGGCAGGAGGCCTGCCATCATTTCCGTAGCACCTGAGGGAGTCGTGCGGAATGTGCCCGTGATCCAACGCGCTGCCCGATTCTGAGTTTTCTGCAATGCCTGGGCAATCCACTTCTTGCCTGTCCAACCCGGATGCCACCACAACTGGGCTCCGTAAGCGAGGACAGGCAACACGTTAGATATATAGAGGCGCCGCTTGTCAGCAGGAGAGAAACCCCGAACGGAATTCCCTAGCATCCTCAGTGCCGCGACTGTGCTCGATGCCTTCGTGGCATAGAAACGTACGTGTTCGCGAAATGTCAATTTTGGATCCAAATAGAAGCCCAGATACCGCATCGATGCCTTGGGCTCTAGGGTGTGGATCTGCCCATCAATTTGAAGCTTGAGCTTGGGCCCGAGAGGTTCGCTCTCATGCCAGATCGCCCGGCGAGCACGGCGGAAATGCATGAGTTCGAGCTTGTCCGGTTCGACGCCCAGCCCCAGGCGGTTAAGATGTTTAATCACCGAGCTGAACAAGTCCCGTAATAGCCAATTGACATAGATCAGCCCGTCATTTCGATCATGGTCCTCGAGCTGACCAGCGACATGAATCAGACCATCATCAACAAAGAATTGTAGAGATGCATTGCCCTCCAGGACTGTCCCCGTAGGTGCAACTAGGTGCAGAACAGGTGCAATGTACAATCCTGTGAGGATGGGAGACAAGGACGAGCCCTGGCCGACACCGGTTGAGAAGTCAGTTGGCGGAGACTGATGTCCGTTAAAAACAAACTCAGTTTGGCGGCCAACCAGATAGTCCTCAAAGTAAGCACAGAGACTACTATGGAACCCTTGCTTACGCAAGATCGCAGCCATAGTTCCGTGGTGTATTGAGGGAAAGAACTGCGAGACATCAAGTAGCAACGCTGAGGAATCAATCTGCCGCTTCCAAGCTTGCTGGATGTTATGAACCAGCTGAATGCCGGCATCCTGGGTGCCATGCTGGATGGCACCGCCAAATTGACAAGGGTGCATGATACCATGCTTCTGTGAGTCGAACTGCATTCGCCGTGCTATGATTTTCTCGAGCAATTTCCCTAGACAATTCAAGAGAATGATAGGGCGGTACGCCTTCACGCGGGAATAATCAATCTTATACGGTTTCGGGATGACAACCGTGCGAGACCGCTTGAAGATGGTAGGATGGATGCCATACTGCACGCAAGCATTGAAGAAAGCAATAACATGCTCCTCGGTGTTGAGATGATCATGCTCAGTGCCGTCACAGGTGCAGTCCGATTGATCTCGTACAATCCTCTTCAGCCAGAACCAACTGACATTGTCAGGGCCTGGAGCGGAGAAGTTACTTGTATCACGAAGAGCCTCACGAAGCTCCTGTTCCGTGAACAGCGGGAATGTGCGCTCCTCAACCTGTGGAATCTCGTCGAGAATCGTAGGATCCACAGTGCGTGGATTAGCGGGAGTAAACTGATTTTGAAACATCTCCGCTAGTGCCTCGGTATATCCATTGTTTGTCGCGTACTACATTGGTAAATCAGCGGATTCACTTGGAGTTGGCGGATAATCGCGTGCTCAAGCTTATCTACGCGACATAGTATGAACGATTGAGTCTCGATAGTTCTTCGTCACAACGAGACAAAAGCTTAAGCAATGTACCTCCGCTCGAGTTCATAGGTCGCTAAAACCACTCTTCTGCACGATTCCAACTGTATATGAGCTGTTGTGTTAACGTAATAACGGATAATAGGACCAGTGACGGTCAAGATATTTTCGCGACTCTACAATATATGTATGCCGTTGTCAAATCCTCTCGACTCGCCATATAACTCGTAGATTCATGTTGGCGAGCAAGAACCGCGGCCCGCCCGCGGCATCTCGCCGACTTGCACTGTATGATGTATGATGGAAGCGCCTGTGTAGACGCGGCGCGGATGTGGTGCCCGTACGGCCCGTACGCAGTGAGACGCAACCTTTTCACCTCGCCCGTCCTTGCTCGCAGCCCATCTTGTGATTCTGCCAATCACTTTGAAAGGTCAGCCGCGTGACATAAATGAGGTGAACCCACATACCTGCGCTGACAGATCTCGTTACAATAGAAAGCGCGTCGACATCCAGTACATCTTCTCAAGTGGTGTTTTGGGTTGACAATACGGCAGACACACCCGTCCCAGAAGCAATGTGGTTCTGTGGATGCCTCGGTGCCAAATAGGCCAGACTCTTGTACGGCGCTGATTCCAAGACCCTCTGCGAGAACCATCCAAACTCGAATGGCTCTGTCTGAAGTCTCTCCAGGATTAGCGTGGGCCACTGCATTCAAACGATGCTGAGCATGATGCCATAAGCGAGCAAACCTAGTGGCCCTGTCCGCTTGGTCAGTTGCGGGGGATTCCCGGGATAGTGATACGGTGTTACATATGATACCGTGTACGGCACAGACCAAGTCTATACATAGTGTTATCTCCCAGAACGTAGATCGCTCAAATTTGCTGACAACGCACGTATGATTGGTTCATCCTCGTCTTCTGCTGCCCATTCCAGCGATCTCCATGACAGTGACAAGAGATCGAGACAATCCCTTGTAGAGAAGCCAAATAGTATGCGCGTGACATTAGACTGCGGCTGCTCGAAAGGCTGCGTAAGAATATAACTTCTTTTCGTCATCATCAAAATCATGGAAACAAGTTCTCGCAGCCCGTACCATATAATGTGCCAAGAATCCTTCAGTGCGGCCTTGGTATAGACAAGTTCTCCTTGACACAGTTGCCTGAAACAATGCGCCATGATTCTCCGAACAGTATCGCCGAGAGAAGAGTCTTGCTCGAAGACAGTAGTTCTAGTCACCATGCCACGCAGTATAAACAGGAGAATCTGTCCGTATCGGTCCTGGGCGCCCTTCAGCTCCCTCGGGATAAGTTTCGTCATGATACGCCTAGATGAAGTTTGCAACACGTCGTGAAGGAATTCCTTTGTGTCTTGAGCTGAAGTGTTCATCATGAGCTGATAAAATAGATCTAGAAGTGATCGTTTGGTCTCAAGACTCGTATTCTGAGCATGGGCCCAGACTTCAAGTGTTGCAATAGCCACGGAATCTTGAAGTGAAAGGACTGTGTGACTAATATTTGTTAAGATCTATGATAGAACCAATATATCAGGTACTTACTAGTGCCAAGAAAATATTATCTTGTAGTCTTCGACGAGATCGATATATGCTAATAGCTCCAGATCTAGTTCCAAGCTATCCGCTATCCATCTTCTTAGCTGCCGAGTATTCTGTAATGACCGCCAAAAAAGTAAACAATCGTCGAGAAAGGCTTGCCTAAGGGCAAGGTTGGCGGTAGAGCTCTCAGCATCCACTTGGAGAAGATGTTCCGCTTTGTGTACCAGCCACCTCATCATTTGGCTGAGTTCATTAGAGGCAGAAGCCTGGATCGGCCTGATGAGCACAGTATGAAGGTCGGTACGAAGGGCGACATACTGTGTTATAGATTCTGTACAGAACTGAGTCACCATCAGATGATATAGAGTCTTCGCCATTAAGGCTTTCCGTGAAGATCGGTGAAGCATCGACTGAAAGAGTTCTTGCGATGTCACTGGTAGGATTTAAGTTTTTTCTCTACTGACAAGGGCCAAACAATGGATACTTTCCTGTCATTCATAGTCATGTAATGGGAGTGCCGAACCAAGCAGATGAGTGGCACATGGTGCGCTCGAGCTCTGAGCTAGTAGTCCATGCATGGGCCCTGTTTTAAAATGACCGATAAGATTGTATGCGTCAGCGGCATCTGTCAGCATCTACACACTGGCTAAGTCTAGATCTGGTTCGAAAACCCAAGCTGTTTCAAGCGGAGGACGTCTCCCTGTGATTATGATGGCGTTCCGGTGACACATTTACAGCGAGAGACTAAACCTTTCTACGCTGAGCCCGTCTACGCTTCCCTAGACGACACCGGCAGTATCTCTAGACCTTAGGAGAACGCTGTTAGCTGACTCCTCATGGTCGATAGCAGGAACTATAGCGGCTTACCCGCCACCTTCTTGATAATTATCATTTCCCTCTTTGTTAACACTCATTCCAGACGCTGAAGCTTCCTCAGCTCGTCTGCGCTTCCGCAAACAACGCCGGTAGATGTCTCCTTCAGGCCTCAGGTTCTGAGTGTCATCCGCTAGCTGTTCGTAGTTACCATCCCCGCAGTCGTCATCTTCATGACCTCCTCATCCTCACCGCCCGGTCCAGGATTATCATCCCCTAGCCCGACACCCTGCCCCCCAAGACTTCATTATCCTCTACGCTCATACCTGCATTTTGATAACCCAATTCTTTGGCTAACGTTCTCGGTAACCCTCCAGGACCAAACATGCCATACCGCCTCGTTTCTCTGCCATTGCAACTTTCCTATTGTGTTGTCCTGTACGCGAATCATCTTGACTTAATGTACCCAGGATGAGATCAAACTCACTTTTGCGACTGAAAATGCAGTCCGGAGGCGGTGCAATGTTTGGGTTCCCCTGTAATGGTATACATATTAAGATCAATTCAGCCGACTACTAGTGATTGCACTGACGTCTTCCAGCTTGACCGCTGACTCCCGGATAGATTTTGGGTGCTCGATGAATACCTACGGCCGCGTGTTTATATAGCTCAACCCATCAGCTGCGTGCCTGCTCTCGCGGTCTGTTGGTGTTCGGTTCTTGATGCACGGCACCTTCAGGGCCAAGAGGCCATTTCGATGGGTATGAGATACTACCGTTTTACATAAGCTTGAACACTTGAACGCTTGAGCAAGACAGGATTTTTCCTAGTCGATACGGTGAACATGTCATCCAGTAGGAGCAAGTGACGCTCATGATGGGACTGCGATGTCATAGTCGGACGTCCAGGTAGCAGCCGAGTTTGACGCGTCCGGCCTCGCTGACAATGTACAACAAACATCTGCAGCGTTTGAGTTAGAAAAAGGCTGAGCGACTTATCGAGCATTGATAGCAGGCTGTTGAGGTTGCGTGAGATGCGGCAATACTCAGCCCATACCTTTCTGGCGGGGCCAGCTTTCCAGACAGGATGGATGGATGTAATTTCTTTAGTAGCTAACGAGGGTTTACAAGCGTCCCGGCTGATTCCTCCGGGGTAGACTCGTAAAACCAGTCGTTCTAGCGTCTTGCCGGTTTCGCTGCCGCCATCACAGGGATCAACGGCAAGAACGATGGCATCAGCGGACGGGAAGGCGGACATCGAAACAAGGCAAGTTTCCTTTCACGCGTCAGCGGAGTTTGAAAGGAACGGCTGGTTCCACGAGCCTACCTCCGGGGTCGCTTTTCCGTGAGGCGCAAATATTGTGTACCCGAGCGCTACAGCTCGTTTGCAGCTATGGATGACAGCAATGTAGTCTCGAACCATCCGCTCACGACATCCCAATTTGGGAACCCTGTCGCGAGCTGCCCGTTTCACTGATATCCCAGTTCGAAATTGACAGCGCCATCGGGCATCGCGGGCATCGCGAAAATGTAGACTGCGAATTTTGTCTGGTGCGTGATTTCTGCTTTAGAATTGAACATGATATCAAGTGTCTAGTTTCTTCCCATGACAACGCGAGGCACCAGCATTAGCTGCTTCAGAGCAAGATTACTCATCATGAACATTATTTACCTTGCAGCGGTTCGAACCTGCGATTGCGCTGTATCACTGATTATTGATACATAAGTCCAGACGTTCGGTGGAGTTCGGCCGGCCAAAGAATGTATAGACGCCCTAATTATGCACCCACTTCAGCAAAGTAAGTAATGTTTAGAACCCGAGGCGCTGAGACGGCGAAGTGATGTAATTCGTTCCTTACGCCACGAGTATTGTCTGCCTATGTATCTTCTCAAACTCGACTGCAACAACCGTATCAAGAGCGACGAGGCCTGAAGAGAACTTTGTACGGTGTGTAGATTAAAGTAACTCGCGTTTACATGCTGAATATGAATGTTTTAGACTATATGAGACAGAATCGACACAATACGCTACAAGTCTTTTGCATTCGCGACTTAAGTCCGTCTCGGCCGTGATCAAGATACAGGGCTGTGGTACCTAGTCGTATCAGCGCCTTGAGTAATTACCTCAGGTGCAACCCCAAACATCCACTCAAACACATAATCAGTGGCAGCGGCTTGCAGTAATCATCTCAGTTGCTGCCATCATATTGTGTGCGGGACACAAGTGCAACACGTTCCGTGGAAGTGTGAGGCTAAATCTGCCGGCCTCTGCTCTGGAAGACAAAATACGATGTCGGGTGAAGCAGTGGCAACATCTTTTCAGGTGGAAGCGGTTATAAATAAGGTACAAGCGGCTGCCCGCCGGCCCAAGCTAATTATAGATGATGTGCCGAGGAAAGTCTTTGTTGTGGGCACCTGTGAAGAAGATATGTACGCTTATGTCGGCCTAAACACTCAGTCGATCCCGGACAAGAAACCAGAGCCTCAGCCTCGTACCGTCTTACGACATTTCGATATATACGCTATCCGCTATCTCTACGATCAGTTCCACTGGACGGCCTTCTTACCACAGACTCTGGAGTTTGACGGACCCATCCTTGGGTGTCTCAAGCATACCAGATCCGATGTTCCGTACGAAACAATTCGTAAGAATGGACATGGAACTCTCTACGCACTTCAGGAATGGATGGTGAAGAACCTCGACGGGCTTTGGGAAGTCATCACTGCCTTGCATCGCTCTTTAACGCGTATTCGCCACATCGTCTTCCCTTTGGATACCAGAACGGCACCGTCACCTAAAAGCTGTGGCTACGACAGATTATTCTCCACAACGAAGGACCTGAAGGATACATGGATTCAGACGAGAGGTTTTTTCACCTTTCATCTGTGCTATGTGTCGTATTTGGTTTGCCTTTGTACATCATTGGAGGACATCAAAGCAGATCGACCATCGTGGCTTGCCCAGCTGGAGGAGTTGACTCTCATCGATACTTCGGTCTACGATGATTTGAAAGGCACATGGGTGTTTGACCTGAAAGTCCCACGTCTGGGCGGATTCGTTGAAGCAGACAAAGGGGCCTCTTCGGATCCCGATGGCGTGCATTCAACGGTATGGACACAATACATACCGTGGATCGCGCGCAGGGCACCCGGAGTCCCTTTTTGGCTACTCTACAAAACATCCAAAGACCTCCCAGAAGGCGATGACCGATTTGAAGTAGTGAATGAGCTCCAGCCCACACCTGAAGAGTTGTCGACCGGACTCCAAGACAACCTCCGTGAGAAGGAGGCGGCCAATGCCCGGGACGATGGGTGGTCTAACGGCATCTATGAAGAACAAGTGGACACCAATCCGGAACAGCACCTTATGTCGACGTTTAGTCGTATTACGGGTTATACAGCGGCTCAGACGAGCGACCCATGGGGATACCCTATGCCGGGCTGGGGTGATCCGGGGTTTTCACAAAATATACGTCCGATGGGATTATCGCCGCCGCGCATGAAGCAATTGGCGCTGCCACATTATTTGGAACAGCTCAAATCCTGGCAGCAGCGCATGGAGGCTGCTGAGACACCGTATCAGCGGGGAAAGCGTATAGAACGAGAGGTGGCGCAACAGGACCAGCCAGTTCCCCGTGGGGGAAAGCCAACGGTATACCTATGGGAAAACGGTCTGGACGATTCATGGACGTGGGAAGTGGTAGGGAAGCGCAGAGTCCAGGAGGTTTGGGCCGATTCAACACCGTACCAACGCATCTACGATCCTTTCAGCAACGCGTACCATGTCAGTTACTGGCTTCCAAGTTACCCGGAAGGTGCAGAAGTCAGACCGTCGATTACCTGCTACGACGACGATGAGGATGACGAAGACTTCATGGATATCGACAACGGTACGAAAATTCCACTTTCGCTCTTTTTCGTCTTTTTGACCTATTACTATTCAGGCCCACCGCAATCATTTGGAGTCTCTGTTCTAGATACAAAACATCGGTTGCTAAAGAAAGAAGCCTTGCAGAATAGACGTCCGCTGTCTGAAGCGTTGCAGTACGAGCGTATGCCACAATCGTATTCGTCAAGGCTTGACCGCCGTTATCGCTCCCGCTCGCCAAAGTTCGAGCGCTGTTACCGCTCTCGATCGCCCGTGCGACGAGGTCGTTACCGCTCCCGCTCGCCCGCGCGACATGGTCGTTCCCGCTCGCCCATGCGACGAGGTCGCTCTTGCTCTCTAGTGAACCATACAACCCGTTGTCCTGCACGCACTCCGCCGCCTCAAGGTTACCTGAGTTCCTCCGTTGCAGAAACATGCGGGCCCGTGAACGTTACAATTATGAAGCAACTACTTCTCAGCAACGATCAAACAATGCCGCTGGAAGAGCGAAGCGGTCAGACTGCCGGGCAGAACAGTCTGCTCATCGAGAGAGAGTATATGACCGCTGAACAGGGCCTTGCAATCGTCGAACAGAGCCCTCCGCTAAACGAACGGGGATCTGCGCTTGGCGAGCAGGATCAAAAGTCTTCGTACAACGTGCAGCAGTCAATAAATGTCGCAGCCAATCTTCAACTAGGACCGGTCAAAACAGTGCCGTATCAACGCTTGCATGACCGGGAAATTGAACCGGAAGGCATTCAGGACCTGATCAAACTTCATTACGGTCTTCACGAATTGCCTGTCCAGTCGTTATCAATGCTGCAAGACAACGACATTCTGAGCTTGTCTGATGCGGAACGAGCCCTCGGTGTCATGGACCAAAAAGAGCATGTACCGGCAGAGATGCAGTACAGCGTCCGGCTAGCTGTTTCCACTCTCAAGAACTCTCAATGCCCACCTGTGGAAGTTTGCGATATTGCCACCAGATCTCTACAGCATCCGTTGGTGGTGATTGACGAGTTTCTCGAAGTTGTAAAGGTGGATGGAGGATATATGATCGACTTGCTGGTAGCAGAGAAGTATGATATGGGCTGGAGAATTTTTCTTCCTCATGCCAGTACCCTATTCGAGATTGGACGACGTGGACGTTTCAACAAAAAGGGTGACATCGTCGCTATATTGCTCGCCCGAGGACTTTCGTTCCGGACGGTCCGCGAAACGCCCGCGTTGGCCACCAGGATCACTATTCCGCCAACTGTCAAGAGGACCTTCACTGAACCCACCCGCGAGTTCTCGCTAGAGGACTACTTGATGCACGAGGAGCGCCGGAGAAATCTGTTGAAACAGCCCCGTGGTCGTGCAGCATTATTGAAAGGCGGCATTGTGTGGCGGCTAGCGCTGGAGGTTCTGGGTGAGGAAGCAGCAACTATGGCACTCACAAGCCCGGAAGAACACAAATTCGGCGTGAATTTCGGAGATCGTTACTTCGTTGACGATGAATTGACTGAGTCCGAACTAGACGTCATCGTCGGCGTGTACCACGTCGCTACCAGTAAGTGTTTCAAACAAGTAACTATCTACATTGCATGCTAACTCTAATCAGGTCAGCGCGCCTTTACCAATGATAGTGATTCTAGCATTGTGTCTTGGTGGCCAAGACACACGTTATGGCAGAACTCGAATTACAACTTGGGCCATTGGACCTGGAAAGCTGAAGTGTGGTTTAGAAATCGCAGGAAGGATATTCTGGCGGAATCCGCGAAGCCGATGAACCAGGGAAAATGGCGGAGAGCTCTGAAAGGTAACACTAACACAGGGAAACTCCGCAATGCCTGGAATGCTCACTGTGAGGCGTCGTACAACGTGCTTCGTCCTCAACAGACGTAACCACGATGTATATTATCTCACCTTCATTCGATGAATGCCATACGGACATGCTCACACAGACATATGCACAGATATAGGTACCATGTATTCAAGGAGCCACTTCAGTGGCTATTGGCGTACGTAAAGTCGTGTGGCGACTTTACCTTGCATCCTCCAGAACCTAAGGTATACATCATCCTGAAGATCGTCAGCGTATGCCTTGGTGCATAACCTCTGTATGACGAGAACGTACCAAGTCGCTCACATCCAGTTCGGAGTTGTGGAACACAGTGAACGAATCGGCCTGGCAGATATATGGACTTCCCATCATATTCAGAGCGAACAAAGTATGTTGGTCGACTTCGTCAGCGGTACCGAGGACTCTTTTGATATGGTCGGGTAGCGATTCGATTCTTTGGATGGAGCCTAAGATTAATAGTCAGGTGACTACTACCGCTATATATTGTGAGAGTATCATGATTCGCGATGATTTCTTCAAACTTTGCTGAGGTTATCGAGATCGCAAGCCGCGCCGGCGAGCACGACGGTCTCGTTCGTTACCTCCAAATGGCTCACAAGCATCTGCGCGAGCCCAAGATTGATACCGAGTTGGCCTATGCCTATGCGAAGACCGACTGTCTCCGACGTGGAGGACTTCTTGGGTAGGACAAACGTAGCCGATATCTTGGAGGTCGGGGAGAAGTGAATCTCGAGGACGAGCTGTACCAGGTCGCCAAGCTCCTCTTCACCAGTATCTCCAACTGGACTCGCCTTGCCACCACTCTCATTTACCTCAGCGAGAACCAGGGCGCCGCTGAGAGTGCCCGTAAGGCTGGCAATACTGAGTAAGTGCAGCTTGTAGCTACATGGGCTTTGTCGTTGAATGATTTTGTTAGAGTATGGAAACAGGTACACGCAGCTTGCTTGTAAAAGTCGGAGTTCCGCTTGGTACGTGGTAAAAGCTCAGCGATTTAGCTTCCATTAACGCTACCAATAGGCGCAAATTTGCGGTCTCGACATTCTCGTCCACGCCGAGGAGCTCCCGGCGATCGTACAATCTTACGAACGTCGTGGCCACTTCGACGAGATCCTTGCTTTACTCGAGGCTGGTCTAAGCTTGGAGCGTGCACACGTAAGTCTGCAATCTATTGGCGACGACAATTTATTGACATCTTTTATATGGGTATCTTCACACTGGCAGAGCTAGCGACACTCTACAGCAAGTATGTCCCCGAGAAGCGTAAGTACAGTAACAGATCATGCGCATGATTATTGTATTACTCATATCGTGCCTAATGATGGAGCACCTGAAGCTGCTCGTCTCCCGTATCAACATCCCGAAAGTATGGCGCATTCACATGTATATGTAAACATGAAACTGAAACGTTCCTTCAGATCTTCAAAGCGGCCGAGCGCGCACACCTTTGGCCAGAGCTCGTCTTCCTTTACATCAAGTATGACGGATTTGTGAGTGCCATTTTTTACATCTTATATATCGTATGTTGACCTCGCTCCAGGACAATGCTGGACTCGCCATGAGCGAACGCTCGGCCGATCCTCGGCAGCACAACCAGTTCAGGGATGTCATCGTGCGGGTGGAAAACATCCAGATGTACGGAAGCCGACTAGCTGTAGACTGCTTCATGCTGACTTTCCCCTAGGTACTACAAGTCTCTCACCTTCTATCTGCGGGATTAATCCACCCTCCTCACCGACCTGTTGACCGTACTCGTCCCCCGCATTGACCACACTCTTGTTGTCAAGATGTTCCGCGAAATGGATCATATTCCTCTCATCCGCTCTTACCTCATCGCCGTACAACATGGAAGTGGTATATACGTACTGGGCGTAAAACTGCGAATCAATGACTGATATCAGCTTTAGCCTAACATCGAAGCTGTTAACGACGCATACAATAATCCGCTTGTCGAGGAGGTCCGAGGAGGACTACAAGACCCTATGCGATTCGATCGACTCATGTTCTGGTTTAAACAACATTCACCTTGTATAGCGGTTTGAAAAGCACGAGTTGCTTGAGTTCAAGCGACTCGCCGCTCAACTGTACAAAGTACATGACATTGCTTCACAGAACAACGGACACTGGGAGGAATCCAATGCCCTTTCGGAGCAAGAAGAGCTATACAAAGACACCATGGTCGCCGCCTCCGTTTCGGCATCGATGGAGGTATACGGTCATATTTTATCGACATCGGCATCAGGGAATGCTTCTCCGCGAAGTTGTACATCTACCTCGATCTGCTCCGGGAAGACGTCGTCGAGGAGCTCCCGTGGAAGCATGGTCTGAACGAATTTATCATGCCATACAAGAATCGGAAATGCGCACATTGACTCAGAGGTGAGGGACATCTTCGCCGCGATTCAGACACGATCGCTGACATTGGGTTATGTAGCTTGCTACTTTTGAAACAGAGCTCAAGAAACGATCGCAGAAGGAGACTCAAAAAGAGCATCAGGAGGCGGTCCAGCTGATCATGAATCCCGGTTGCAACCGCCTCATGTCGATGAACTGGTATACTCTCGAATACAAAACCTAGTACAATATGCTGATGAATGTCTTCTAGGATGGCTGGCCAACTCAAGCTCCCCCACCTATGATGCACAGCTCTCGCCCAAGCCTGCCCTATCGGAGATCGTGAAGGTGAAGGCTGGCGCACGATGCCCCGTCGTCGTCATCTCCGCTGCCACCGCCGACAGCGAGATCGGCGGAAAGCACTTCGCGTGGAGCCACGAAAGCGTCTAGGTCTTGTCCTCTGTCCCATGGTCCTTCGGCGATGCCATCAAGTTCGGCTCGAAATCTGGTATTCAGACGTCTACTAAGTCCTCTGCGCCATCCGAGCTCATCTCTGCTTCCGGGGAGGTCGAGTTTCAGCTTGAGATCTTCAACGCCGACAAGTCTTGCCTCATTGTCAGCGGCGTCAACGGCATCGGTTTGAATATCGCGCACTGGGCTTATCAGGCGAGTATCTCGTAACTTCTATGTGCCCCACATTACTAACAGTTTAGTACAGAAAGGAACTAAGAACGTCGTCGTCACCTCCCCCACTGACCGCGACGCCATCGTTGAGGCGTCCTCGAGACGATCTCCGACCTTTGCCCAAGCACCGTCGCCATCAACACCGTCTCGTTCACCGGCTTCAAGTTCGTTGTCTCGAAGCTGTCCAACTCGGCGGGGAGTTCATCGTCTCGTCGCCCTCTGAGGCTTGCGACTTCAGCGCACGCTCCAAGAAGACCTCCGAGGCGGTTTTCATCCAGACCTTCGGCGCATTCGAGACCGTTGAGTAGACGATTCACTTCGACAACCTCGACTTCATGGCCAGTGCTTTCGGTGCTGTTGGCCAAGCCAGCTACGCTAAGCATACTGCTTGATCCACATATATGAACATTGATTGACATTGCGTCACAGCGCGAACTTGGCTCTGTTCGCCTTCCTCGACAAGCACGAACCCGCATTCAGCTTCGTTGCGCTCAGCATCCATCGCTCTCACCAGCGCAGAAGTCTACGGCTACCTCAAGCTCCAGCAGGGCCCCGTTAGGTAGTATATCCCCGCCTTGTCGGCGTCGTACCTCTCGTACCGGCTTGTGCTCGTGATGGCGATCTGGCAGATCCAGCTCCTCGTGGACGTGACGCTGAAGGAGCTGCTGGAGCGCATGAGCGAGGACCCGAGCGCGGCGCTCTCACTTGTTCCCCAAGCGCGAACCTCGCGTGTTCTACGTGGGGCAGCCCGATGACGCCGAATGGGTCGTTGACTCGATCTTAGGTCATCGGTGGGTTCGCGGAAAGGTCGAATTCCACATTAGGTGGGCCGCGGGTGGCACCATCTGGGAGCCCTATGCAGAGTACAAGGACCTACAGGTCCTGGATGAGTTTCTCGAACTAATAGGAGTGCGGCACTGGCGTGCCTTGCCCCGTCGGCACGCTCCGCGGACTGGGCCCTTCATCCCCGAGGCGGATGCAGCGGGCCATGCCATGAGCGTTGGACCGCTCGGTCCGGTGGCAGTATCCACGTGGGTGTAGTTTTGATGGCGGCATTCGAAGAAACTCAGCGCTTAGCGCCGAGGTTGACTTGCCTCTCTACTTCATCGGACATTGTGATATGCTAGCCTACTCCTCCTCCCGCTCTCATTCCCGCAACCGCTCTCGCAGCCGGGGATGCGACTCTCACACCCCGTCGCCTCGTCACGCATCTCGGCGGCGCGATTCCGACCCGTATCGCGACCAATCTCGTAGCTGCGACACCGCTGCGCCCCCCCGACTGTCCCAACTGCTGTGGACGCACTCGGACGCTCATGGCCTGTTGCACATGGGCGGCGCCTGCTCTGTGTGTACCGAGGTTGTCGTCCACCACTGGAACCACCGTCTGGACCCGTCGTATCTGGAGGCCGAGGCGGCCATGCGCGCATCGCGCGCGGCCGACATCACTGCTGCGGTGGCAGCGGCGACCTGGCAACTGGAGGACCGGCTCACTGAAACCCGCGATGAGCGCGATCGCGCTCGGGCGGACGTCACTCGACTCAGGCAAGAACTCGAGGAGGCGCGGAACGGCGCACGCCGCCCGGCTGCGTCGAATGACCGCCGTTCGCGGTCACCGAGTTGGCATCCACGCCGCTCACCGGGACCCCGCCGCGACCACCGTCGCTCACCGTCTCCCCGGCTGCCCACAGGATGGGATGCGCCATGGGGCAGATATGGTGTCCCCGGCTGGGGGGACCCTCAGTACTCGGAGGACGGGTCATCGCGGCCACCTCAAAGCTCGTGGGCAGGGCAGGCGTCGTCGTCACAGCCGCGCGCGGCGCCGGCTGTGGGATCCACCGCAGGGGCTTGCGCCACTGCCAGCTCGTCGCGTCCCCTCAGCGAGCGACTGTCGACCGCGCCTGCCGCGCCGGCTGTCGCCCCCGTGGCTCTTGCTCATGCGAGTGCACCGCCGGTCCGTCGGGATATTCAGATACTCATGAACGCAGAGCTCGACAATGACGACGACGCGTGGCATAGCAACAGCGACGACGACGCCGACAGCGACGACGACGCCGACAGCGTCGGCCGCCCCGCGCGCGCGCTCAAGCAGAAGAAACCGAAGGCCGCGCTCGTTGCGCCGCCCATCCCATTCCACATTACCGAACGGTACGAATCGGGCTTGTCTCGGGACCTGCTCGAGCGCAGGCTCGACAGCGGCTCGGTCGCGCACGTCGATTGGAAGGGGAACTACATGTGGGCCACGGACCACGTCCTGGACGCCCGGTACCCGCTCCCTCCGCGCATGCCGTCGCGACGCGACATTAACCCCCTCACTGGCCAGCGGTGGACGCAGTCGCAGCTCAAATCGTTCCCGTGTGGATATCCTGGGCTGCCCGCCTGTGGTATAGCTGGAGTCATTGATGCTCGCCAGACTCTCCGCAGGGACATCGATGGGGCGCATGGCGCCCCCGGCGCCCAAGCTGTAGGGGGGGAGGAGGGACGGTCATATTTCTACAACCCGCTCCAGCAAGACCTACCCATATGCGAAGGAGGGGATGTATCGCGCATGATGCTCCGCTCACTCTGGCAGCACAATTATTACCGCATGCCAAAGACCGATAACGAAATCGGGGTCCTAAAAGCCGCCATAGAGCGAAAAGGCAACTGGATGGCGGTTTGGCTGTGTGGGCGATGGCTCGACCAGGCAAACGAGCTGAAGGGGGCTAGGCGCAGCAAAGAGCAGAACCTGCTAGTGAGCGCGCAGCTCACATACCCCAGCTGGACATCTCCACCCGTCCGTGGTACGAGCACCCGCTGCGCAAAAAAGCGTACTGTACTACTGGCCGACCGCATCGGCGAGCCGCAGCCCCACCCTGACGCTGCGGCGGGATCCTCCTCCTTCATCACCCTTGACTACACTGAACCCACCACGGAGGAGGACTCGCCCATGCTTGATGCGGCACCGGACACCACCACATCATTACAACTACCGGTGGACGGGCGAATCATCACATCTGGCACCAGTGCCGCTGATAGGGTCATCACAGCCAGTGATGAACAGTTGGAACTGCTGCAGGTCTGGCTCGAATCACACCCTGAGGTCGCCGTCCCAGGCATTGCCCGTGGCCTCGACGGACGGGCCACTGACCAGGACGCTCTGGCAGGACTGTACCGCGTCGCACAGACCGGCCCGGCATCGGGCCGTATGGAGGAAGTGTTGCCGTACCTGCGCACTGCGGTAGAGGCCCTTCGAGACAATACCCTCGCGATCCCGGGCGAATCAGACTACAACGAGCACTTTAGCGGGAACCCCAGCGACTACATTGCAGTCAAGCTGTACCTTGTCGGGTACCTCAAACGAGCCTCCGAAGGGCTCCCGGACTATGATCTGTGGTATGACCGACCGTTGTCACTGGCCGCAGTCACTGTGTGGCTGCGCATAGCGTGTCCACTCCGCTTCAAAAGCGCCTAACCGCGCACTCAGGTCAGACCAAGGGGCAACCAGTCGCGGTAGCGCCCACACAGGGTCTGTGGTGGTGGCCCCCTCCACCGGTGTACGAAGTCCTAGTTTCCATCATTTTGGCCCTCCCTACGTAGACTTTCAATGACTGCTACAAATCGTAGTATTTACGACGATCCACAGAGATAGTACATATACGTAGCATACAGGATTATTCTATCGCTCTCGATTCTGCGATATAGCCCTTCAGCATAAATCAATGAATTTCACCGGTCACTGTCGCTTGCCGAAGCAGACGCCCACGCATGTCTTAGGCAGTCGCTCGAGCCTCTGCTACTACTGTATATTACAGCTTTACGGTCGGCACAGCTGCACACTGTCCTTTACAATGAAGAAAAATTTCACAGCTGCAGTTGCCGTGAATTATATGTTTTATTTCATGTTCAATACGGTCATCATTCCATAATGTCTGGCCTAATGGGCTCATCAACTCCTCTACCTCAGACAAAACAAACCAACCCTCGCCAGGACTCAATTACTATAACACTCGCAGATGGATCAACACATCAAACCAAGGTCAATAGGCAGACGGGGAGACACGAGGTCCACTGTGATAAGTGCGAAGCGACTATTATATTGACGAAGTTCGGGAACGGTGTCCCGCTACTACAGGAACATCGAAATTCGAAGCCATGCAAGAAGAAAGTCCGTGGTACGTACCACGTTGCGAGCAGAGAGGAATGAGATGGACACGCTACGAAGAGAATTATTGGCCGCGTTAGAGACAAACCCAGCCACACCGGAGACCTCAGATATTTCAGACGGAGCACGCACTCAGGACCTCGCCTCGACTCGCTGTGGGTCTTTGTCAGTGCAATCCAGCGCATTGTCTATCACGAGAAATCCACTCGACACACCTTGACTGCTCGCTCCGTCCATACCAATCAGACGAACGATCTCTTTGCCAAAGGGACACTGATCAATTGTAATGGGGTCCTTGTTGATTGGAAACCGAGCTCGGTCTGGGATACCTACCCTTTCCACCAAGATGGAATGCACGGATACCCATGGGAACCTGTTGCATTCGAAAATGGGCGATGGCTTCGCCTACGCTACGACACCTATACTGGCTTAGTCTGGAATATCAGATACATCAGACGACTGCTGCACACCTTGTCGCGCAGTGCCTGGTCTGGACAAGTTCAAAAAATTCAGAGACTGTGTTAACGAAGCCTCTGGTTATACGCCTTGGGAGTACCTCACTCCGCGACAGCTACAAGGCGCACTTCCGAAGAATCAGACAAAGTTTCTGCAGATATATCATAGAGTAAGTACTCACCGTGCTTGATACCGAACGGACGGTTACTAATACTGATGTTCATTTTAGCATCGTATTGCTCTCCCCCCTCCCGAACCTTTCCCGCGAGCCGTGCAAAATCTGGACTTGTTGTTATGAACGGTTTTCGTTTGCACGACGGCGTTGAGGGCGTCGCGGGCGTCGGAGACGTCAACATTCGCGTTGTCGGTACGTCGCGCAGAGTACCGGAGCGGACGTACGAGCGCGAGCCTGTACCCAGTGCTGTAGTGCGCAAGATGCATGCTCATTAACGGCTGGCACGGACTCAGAGTCAGAGCCCGTGCGGCGTGTTTGTGCCAAATGCATCAGAACTCAAATGAATGTCTACAACACCTACTGTGCTTACGGATGCGGTACGTTGAAGAAAATAGATAGAGGAAAATCATAAAAATAATTAGTAATCGAACCCGCGGGGTCGCACAGTATGCGCGGCACTGCTACCGATAGTCTACAGCGACATTAGTAGCGAAAGCTCAGAGCTGCAATTAACCACCACACAAGCGCCGGAGCACGTGGAAAGGTTCGGGAGGGGGGAGAGCAAGGCGCGCTTGAGGTTGAGGGCGAACTCCAAACACTGGGTGGAGTTCGCTCACGCTCAGGTACGAATCACCGACCAATTTATTTCACTTCGTGTTTGGCTGGAAATATGGTAGTACATACATATGTGAATGTAGTAGGCGCGAAGCTAAGAAACTATGTCCGTATGATCATGATGCAAGAAAGAGAGGAAGGATAAAGAAGGGTAAGCAGTCTGTCTGTGAACAGGGCGAGATTTGCTACGGAGCAGCATATACAGATCAGCATTGGCTTTCTAGCCTTCACCTTCTTCTGTCTCATACGTACATTGACCACAAATACATTATGTCTATAACGAGAAACTAGGCTACCAGCAGCTTCTCGACATAACCGAGATTTGCTAATGCTAAAGCTTGCTTAGGCATGCGCATCTGGCGACGGTTGATGATAGACGAAAGACATGGCGGACAAAATTTACAGATGTGCACTGCGTCATCTATTCCTTCAGAGCACAGCACGGGACCCTCAATATGACGGATAGGATCGGCGACTCAATGCAGTTCGCGGCAGATGAGTCACACGAGGGCTGATGAGATAACGGAGACCATTGCTGTCCAACCTGACGTCTGTCATGTCTGTAACACGGCTGAGCCGACCGCAAAACGCGGGCGGAGATGGCACTCACAAAGTCTCGTACGATCCGTACGTGCTCTGCCTTTGTGAGCGGTTTAGGAGGGAACAACTGAACAGGGGCAGGTGACTGCGTCAGGACCGAGAGAAGCGGGATACAACCTGCGAACATGGGGAAGTGCAAGTGTGAGCTTCACACGACTGATGCAACACGAAGAGCGAAGCAGTGGTTGGTGCAGGCAGGCCGTGTGCAGTCATGAACTTGCGCAGATTAGGACGTGACAAGATGGAAAATAACACCTGAAAAGGAGCAACACACACATTCGTTCGGAGGCGAATGACTCGTGCACGCTTGGCCCGTGGGGACAACGTCAAAGCACAACTCATCTTCAGGGTATGAGCTCCCTAGCTCGCCACTGACGACAGAACAGGCCAGAGCTGTGGAGACTAGCAACCGATTCTTGGCGTAATGACCGCCTGCAAGACAGCGTCGGCCTACGGCTAGCTGAGGCCAAAACAGAGACGCAGAGCCACCTAGTCCGGATCGACCACACCAGGTCAAAGTTCCTAACGATCTGCAGGCGCAAGGTGGTCGTCCGAAGTGGCGCGAGCTGCGCAGAAAATAGGTAAAGAGCTGTAAAAGACAGTCAGCATGCGGCTCAACACACAAAGTGTGCGCGTACCTACGAGACGATCGACGAGAAAGCTTGAGAACAGCATCATAGTGGCTCGAGCAGAAGAAGGTAGAAGCGGAAGAAGCCAACTTGTGCTCTGGTACCCGTGCATTGTGTGGCAAGGAGGGAGGAGCGGAGGCGGGCCGACGAGGATGCAGACTCGGCAAACGCCGTCCATTTTTGAGGACTGATGGTCACGTGAGCTGAAATCTCCCGTTCCCGATAGGAGTACCCGAATCAAGGGTGATTCGTAACTGTCGAAAAGTGACAGACGAGCTCATTGCGACTAACTCATTTAACAACATCATTGATACAAGGCATTAATTGTTATCGTAGCTACATAGGAGTTATGCAGCTCGTCGTGACGGCGTTGTTGATTGTGGATCGCAGTACAGACCAGGGATTGATTGAAAGTTTAAGAGATACCACGTGCCATTCGTGAGAAAATTAGTCCCATGACACTATCATCCCAATCTTATTCTCACGCTACAGTCAGCGTTGGGTACGACCGTCACGACTCTACTCATAACCAGAGGCTGCATTACCTGCAGGCTCCATCTATGCTGTGCCAGCAGCTCTTCGATATCCACAATAACTCATTACTCTGGCTTTGCTTTTACTGAGAAAGACAGCTCACTCTGTCGCCTGACAGGTCGTCCAAGCAAAAGAGGCTCATTGTCACTAGGTGAACTACTACACACCCATTGGCCATGGATACTTTCGTTTCCCCTTAGTACCACTCATTTCAGTTGGGAGGAGAAGTCATCTATGCCACTGGTAAGCTTTCCAGCATCCCTTTGCATCCAGTCAAAACCGGCGGAGGGTACTCATCCTTATTATCAGATCCTGATGCGCAATAGTAAGGGTCAAGGATATTACCGGCGAATTGTTATCTCCCATGCGCGTGACGCGTAATGGGAACAAATCCTCATCCATAGCATACTATTACAGTGAGAGCCTACTCAAACTCTACGGAAAACATTGACTTCGACAGTGTCACTATATCGACACCTAACATAAGCGTACGCTGCTATTGTACGCATTGCGCGGTCGTGCGCAAATATTCATGTCTTCTGGTTAACATCCCTCGATGACATGATCATCTCGACCCTAATGTCCTACTGCGAATTAACGAATGATGGTATCATACCCGTATTTTCAGTTGTTCAGTCAGCCAGCCTCATGCCTTTCCATTCTCTTCAACAGTGCCCCTCTTTGCGCAGTAAGACACTTCGGATTCTTTAGCTAATTGCTAGACCCGTCCAAGCTAGCAAAAGCTGCTACTACTGCAAGATTCCCATACCTCGACGATCAACATGGCTACCAGTTTTACAAACGAGGTCGTCGAGCATACCAATCCATTGCAGCCCATTATCCGCGACTTGAGTCTATATCCGTGATCTTCAAACCCGGTGTACGTCTGAACTTCCAACCTGCCGATCGAACTCATTCTGCACATTGTCCGAGTAAGTACATTTATACCGTTTCCTCGTACCACACATTTCAACCTCCTGTGCCTGCAGCGGAGAGTGAGAAGATCAATTATTTACCGCTTTCAATCATCGACCATGGAGTGAACGAACTTTGGACGTACACCCCCGGAAAGCCATAGGTAGTTTTCGCAGAAATAGTTACTTTGTACTAGTTCAAGTGAAATCAAGGTGAAGAACACTCTGAACTACCTTTACACCTCATACTTACATATACACGCTAGATCGCACACCTTGCCAATTATGTCTCGCGAGATACGGACGTTGTCGAATATATATATGTGTGTAAGCTGTTCAATTTATAAGCGGTGAACCAATTTACCTGTTCCCCTTTCTGGTTCCAGCGAACAAAAAAATCAACTCGACATTGCCGTATTCGCGTCGTCAGTCGCACGAGGTTCGTCTACATTGTCGTATCAGAATACGACTACGCGGCCGACATTCTCTTGTATACACAAGTCCTAATCTAGGAGATACAATAACTAATTCTAATTATAATAAGTATCCGCGACGGTACGCTCTCTCGACTTCTCTATCTAATTACACGTATCCCATCTGTACAGGGCAATCTATCAACTGCGCACCGAATGGAAGCTAAAGGAAGACTACGGTAAGCACCACAACACCTACTCTAGGGTTAAGTCATATTAGGGTTGCATCAAATTCACTTTTCATGTATACAGACCACCTACGCCCTTCGCGTTCACGTTTTCTGGGATCGTCGCACTCGAACTACATTGTTACTACCACCGAGACCTTTCAAATCACTCTCCTGGATTGACCTGACCCGTTCTCGCCGGCGGCGCATGCTCACTAGCCTCGATATCATTTCCGTCGAACCGTTTCCACCATTGAGGCTGAAACAATGATCAAGACAGAACATACGAGTCTCAAACCACTTACTGTGCTCAGATGGCCCCCTCTTATCATGCCAAGGTGGTAAGTGATGCCACCGTCTGGATCATCCAGCCGCATCGTTAGGTGGTTGGTGATATCGTCGTCCGATTCGTGAATGCCAGCCCTACGGTCAACGCGTCACGAGCATGTAGAACAACAGCGCAAGCGACGTACACGATGTACACGATGGCCGGAGCGTCTTCCGCGATACGCTGCCACATTTCGCTCGCTCTGACGGAGGCATTGATTGCGTTGCGTATGTGGCGTTTGTTCGAGAACATATTCGGGGGAGAGTACCGCAGCTGAGGCGCGTTCATGGCGACGAAGACGATGTGGAGTTGTTGGTAGACGTATGGAATGTGTTGAGTGGTCTGGATAGATGCGCCAAAGATTCTCAGCGGTGAGTACGACGCCTGTGAGAAACTTACAGCTGACGTGATCCGGGATAGGACGTTAATGCAAGAATTCAGACCTGTGGAAGCGCAAGCAGGGACGGTCCCGAGGCCGTCTAACTCACAGCAGAAGCCGTCGTTTGTTGTGGGTCTGTATGTTCACTCGTGTAGGTCCAAAGCGCCGCTTATTGCGCCGCTGCGCGATATGGCATCCCAGTTTTCGTTTGAACCTCGCGAGCAAACGTCGATCGTAGCAAATGACACCCACGAAAACTTAGGCTTTGAGAAGCAAGAAAACCCAGGCTCCTACAAACATATCTATTCCTGACACAAGAGGCGCCTCGCTCCGCTCTGGCGCCCTCAAAATGCAACAACGGACGCATAGTCAGATTTGAGAAGCAAAGCACTGAGAAAGGCAGACTGCATACTCTGACTTCGAGGACAAAATAGAAGGTTGCACACATATTACCGTACTAATTGCAACGTCGGTTACCTTCTCTGGATCAAGAGCCGAAGCACCCAGAAAGACAGACCGCATAATCTGGGTCTGGAGACGATGCAGAGGGTCGGGCAGTCTGTGGCATTGAAGGCACCCTGTTTTGCTAGGCTGACCACATACTCTGGCATCAGAGGCATACCGCACCGACAGATAGACAGTGAGTCAGCTGTACCGTGACACAGATGTGGACGTTGTGCAATGTCCTCATACGCATCCCCGGATCTCTGATTGGAGAACGCAGTCAATGTGCTACAGCCGGAAAGAGTGCATCGGCATGCCCTCAAAACAATTACAGGGAATTATTGCTATGAGTGATGAAACCGTCCAAAACATACAAAATTGAACCTCCTCGCAAGCGAGAAGATCTGCTCTGCAGGTGGCAGCAGCAGAAACTATCATGAAGGTGCAAATGGGGCTTGCACAAAGTGCGTGCGATCGTGCAACGCGCAGGGTTCGAAGTTCGAACCTCGGGACGGAGCATAAGGTTAGGGTCATGGAAGGAACCAAATAAGCGTCAACGAAAGTACGAGTAACAAAACTTTTGAACTTACAGTCGCGTGCGATCGGCCCAGAGTCCTCCTTCTTGGCAGCTTCAGCTTCGTGGCGCATACGTCTGACGGCGACATTGAAGACCCCCATGGTCGACGCAGACGGCGGCCTCAACAGCCACGAAGACGACGGCGGCGGTGCACGCACGCACCGCCTCCCTCTCTCGGTCCCACCCTCGCTCGCGGTCCCGCAGGTCTCGCAGGGCGAGGGCCGCCGTGACCGTGACCGCCACCGTCGCCGCCGACGGTACCCTGCGCAACGACGCCTAACGCGGTTTGCTTCCGCGCGTCGCCTCCTGTGTGGACCTCGGACCTGTTATCAAGAGGTCGACGCTGCGGGCGTCGACCGCCTACCTCTCTACCGCACAACCACAACCGCGACCGCGACCACGACGCTGCCGCCGCCCCATATATCCGACCCACCATCCCACACCACCGACGACATCATGCACATCAACGAGGCGCAGCCGAGACACGCCCTCCTCGCGCTCGACGCTTTGCGGTACGGCGAGGCGAGGGCCCAGGTCGCCTTCGTTCCCTCGGGCGAAGACGAGGACGTCTACAAGCTGAAGATCACCGTGCCGCGCTCGATCCGCGTGCACGGTGTACCCCGCAAGGTCTTCAAGCTCGACCTGACCGTCCTCGGGCAGCTCTGCGAGGACTTCCACCTGGAGACGACGGCAGGCGGCGGCGTGTCCACCACGACCGTGCGCTTTACCCTGTGCGAGAGACAGAGCCCGAGTGCTCTGCTACTTTGGGAGGACGCGCGCGGAGCCATCGAGGCGCTCCCTCGTCTCGTTGACGAGCCGGTCCACATGGACGACCTCGTCTGGCTGGACATGCACACAGGAGCGATGCGCTTGCGCATGACGGGCTCGAAGAAACACTCCCAACCAGAGGTAAGCGTCTCCATGCGGTTGCAACGACTGAAAAAGTTGCTGACATCGACCTTCTTTGTAGGATGCTCGCGGATTCCCCCTCTTCGACGCCGAGGGCGATCGCATCGTGCTCAGCGACGCCCGTCAGTTCCCGCTTGGCGTAGCTATGCATGCCGTCTTCCAACTACGATGCGAACGCGACGCACACGGTACGCTGTCGATGTGCGCCATCGTCTCTTCTCTCTCGCTTGTGTAGATGATCGGCCCTGTAGCGATCTCGCTCTAGTTAATGCCAGTCTCTCTCAAATTTGTTGTTCTTAGTGTCCTGTGCTCTTGTATATGCTTCGTGTTATCTATGTATTGTCCCTCCTGCTTAATACAGTGTGTCTACATTATAAAAACGGCCGTGTGATGTGTGTGGCATACTCAAACTGAAAACTAATCCTAACCCAAGTAAGAGTCTAGGTGTGCTCAGCACCGAGACCGTCGTCCCTGCCTCTCGCCTCGTGCGATTTGAGCCTTCCTGACTGCGTGCAGAAGGGCCGTGAAGCCCTGTTCGACTTCCGGATAGGCTGCAGCGAATGCAGCCTTGTCGCAGTCGTATCTGTGCTTTGATCAGGGTCGAGTTCCAGGAGAAGCTGTAGTTGGGCTGTAGCGACTCACTTCTTTATAAACTCCAGAGCGACCTCTCGCCGGTCTGAGTATTTTGTGCCGTTGAAGAGACGCATGTCGCCGGTGTACCACTCTACAGGCCAGTCCTTCAAGGCGTAACCGGTGTTCGGGTCGATCTCATTCCACTGTCGAATGAGCTCTTTGAAGGCGGCGGCACCTCGCGGAAGGGCCGGCATGACAGCGTGAGTGATGGGCTGTACCTTCCTAGGAACCTTTCGCTTTTCAGATGGATTGTCTTGAACCAAAGGTGCGGGCGTGAAACCTGGCTGCAGGACCGATAAACCAACATTTGGAAGAAATCTTGGCGGTGGTGGTATCATATGTGCAGCGGAGCGAATTGCATCGTCGATGCGAATGATGCTGCGAGATGTGGCGATATTGGTGGACCGAAGGGCATGGTAGATAAAGGAATGGTCGGATTGGAAAGTACGATGGGTGGAGACACTACAGCACCACGGCCGCTGTTGATCTCGGAGGAGGACGCCACAGGTGACTCAGATGGCCCAGCGTGATGTGTGATGTTGGAAGACGGAGCTTCGCTGGCACTAGGCTGCGGTGACACCGGTGTGCCTTGCATGTCAATGTGGGGATAAGCTGTGAGGACAGGGTGCGCGTTTGGATACTGGAGCGGTGATCCGTGCACATCAAGCGGCACTGGAGCCTGCATAGGGAATTGTCCTAAGGGGTAGAAGGTCAGACTCTTGTCGGTGTTGAACCAGAACAGCACGGCTACATACCTGATGGCTGCGGAAGGTGTCCGGCAGTCGGAGCAAACAGAGCTTGCGGTGGAAACAGATATGTCTGCTGGCACATACTCAGTATCATTGCTGCCCATGGCTGAATGGCCGTCTTGAACTCCTCAACCTCACGCATGACTGTGCCCACAGCCTCCCGCACTTCTGCAGACGAAGCCGGCGCGACGTCGACGTGTTCTCTCATGAAACTCTTCTCCATGTCCGCTTGGATCGGATAGAGTGCGTTCTCGTACGAATGCTCCTGTCTATCCAGCACGTCTACGAGGTACTTCACCAAAGTGTCCGACTAATAGAGTCATGTTCAGCATGAAAACAATCCGTTGGCATCAATAATGGATCACACTCACATGTTCACCTTCCGCCCATCCACCCCACCAACGAACCAGACTCAATGACCACCGTTTACCAAACGGGCACCACATGAACCGATATTGAGCCCCGCTGCGACGAAAGGAATGGGTAGTGTATTGAACTTTGATGTCAGCACCCAGAGAAGCTTCATTCAGCCAGCCTTGGACGACAGTGTTGTTGATGTGGACGGTGATCTGCACCTGTCCGTTGACTGAAACCGTGGGGAAGAGGTGGTCGTCGGGGCCCAGTGATCGACGGAGAAGAACAGCTTCGAGCCATCTTCGCCACCGTCGAAGATGGTAGTGCATGTTGATCTCAGATTCTTTGGGTGCGTTGAAGATCCTGTAGTTGCGGCCTGATGTTTTGATACCCTTCTGTGAGTTTTCGTACTGTTAATGAACATGTGTACGCACCGACGATTTGAGATACGCTGCCGTTCTTGCGAGTCCAACCCTTCCGTAGTGCCAAGCGAATCTTGTCGTAGCGAATGCGGTAGGGCTCGTCACCTTCGCAATCAAGCGTGTGATGTTTTCCTTGAAGTCGGCATAGCTCCAGATTTCTAGAATATGGAGCAAATTGTGAGCAGACTGGTCATACTCATACGGGTCCAATCAAGAATACTGAAACATCGAGAGCACGTACCGGGTCCATAAAACAAAAGCCGAGGAGAAGAATCCGCGTATTTGAAGATGCTTGGTGACAAAGAGAACTTGGTCAACGTCGAGCGGACTTGCACAATTAGGATCGGTCGCTTGAGCTAGAAGTGTGTCGACGAGTTCTTGCGGACACTGGGCAAGGGACCAATTCATCATTTGCGAAGGTCCTCAATGGTCATTGCCTCTGCATGATCACGCACGCCGTCTGTCGCAGCGTGCCTGTTCTTGATCGTCTGTAGCATGTCTTCGACCTGAGGAGAATCTGCGGGGTTTCCAGTTACTTTCCCAGTCTCGAAGTCGTAGGACCAGCGTCCACGATATCTTCCGTCCCCCCTAGAAGGCAGAATGTGAGTCGACGACAGTCAAAATTGGATAGGAGAGAGTTTCGTACATTCTCTTCCGAAAGGCCTTGAAAGCCGCGTGCACTTGGTCGCACAGTGACTTCGTGCACCCCTCTTCGATGCATTTTTGGGTTAAAAAAGCTCAAGGGCATGGGGCGGATAGCGGTTCGGAGGATCCTCGAAGGCAACAGCAAAAAGATCATAGTCGACCTCCTCGTCCACGTCAGCCTCCAATTGAGCGAGTAAGGATGCTATGTTGAGGCTAGTTGCTTCCTCTGTGTCTCGCCGGGCATCCTCCACAAGGCGAGCAACAAACTCCTTGCCACGCCTGATGTGACCGTCGTAGGCCGTTGTCGTACTCTTCGCAACGAGGTAGTCCTCCTGTGCAGTCTTCCGACTCTCGCGGACTCCGGAGGGTGTCCAGGCTAGCGGTCCCTGCGCCCTTCGACTGCCCGCCTCGTCGACTTCGCTTTTTCTTCTTACCAGCCTGCTGCTTTGTTGGAGCCATTAGAGGGAGAGTAGAATAAATAAATAGTGAAGGGGAAAGACGAAGAAAGGAGAGAGACGAAAGAAAGGGGAAAGGAATTCAAAAATGTGAGATTTTCCTTTTATGAAAGCGGAAACAAATGAACTGTATATCCGTCCGCTTTTAAACACTAGATCCATATACGACGCTTCAAACTAATACAGACCACAACCACTGTTGTGCATATCGTAGAAAAGCTAGTAATTTACCGGGGGCACTGACTCAGCTCTATAGCTGAGAGCAAATATTTGTCTGTCTTCACATTCGTCTCCCGCGGATCTGACCACGTCTGCAATCCTCTTTGTCCGGTTCTCGGGCTGGACTGGACAATTACCAAAACCCCCTCGAGGAAGCCCTGCAGTGTCTGAAAGCGCTGATCTGTTCGAACGCAAGGTAGATCAGTGCTGGCGGCGTCCATCCTTGTAGCGACCTGAAAGGTCGCACGAAGAGCCTCGAGACTGCAAGTGATGCTGTGGGACGACCAGGTATTTGCTGCGCTCACCCGAGGGCAAATGGTAGTGAACACAAGAGGAAGGGTGCGCATTGGGTGATAGGTGTTGTGCGTGCGCGACCATATGAGGGTGCCGGATTTGTTGGCCGCCGACGAGAGCACCGTCGTCGCCGGTAGTCGCCTCGATGAGCATGTCATCTAAACTGGCCGAACTGGCGCGGCTACGTGACCGAGACTTCGAACGCGAGGTAGATCGGTGCTGGCGACGACTGCGGTGCGTCGAGTGATGGGTGCTCTGGCCGGTGGCGTCCTTGGACACCGTCGTCGCGGTCGATACGAGGACGGTGGCGTTGGCTAGTATATTGAACAGGCTGAGCAGCGACCAGGCCGGGCGAGTGCTCCACCTGGCCATTCTGGTACACCATGCGCGGCGAGTTGCCCGGCTATTCGGAGAATTAGCTCGCGTCAAGCTTGTGGATAGAGGGCTACTCACGGACTGGCTGTACGGACGCCCTGGCGGGACTTGGAGGTCGCGCTCGTAGTCGCCACCGCGCTGCCGTTTCGACGGAGGCGGGCCGCCGGGACCAGTGAACTGAGAGTACGAGCCGTCCATACTTCCAGCACGGGGACGGACGCGACTGTTCTGGTGTGGGGCTTGGTCTTGCAGGTATTGCTGGGGAACACCGGATCGTGAGGAGGGCGTGCCAGAGTGAGCAGAGAGACGGGGAGAGGAGCGGGACGCGCGTGCCTCGCGCGCCGAAATTTGCTGAGCGTGTCCGGCGACTTCTACAAATGGATTGTTAGCACGAAACTTCTCCGGATCATGGGACAGACGTCCACCTACAGTGGTCATGATGGTGTTGAAGCTGACACGCACATCTTTGGCTTCTCGAGCGAGGTCGTACAGGAATCGGTCGAGCGACTGCCAGCCTTCCTGCATGCAACGTACGCGGGCCTCGAGCTCGTCGCGTTCGATGAGGTACTTTGTTGCGCGTTGCTCCACTTCCTTGATGATGGGGGAGTGGCGCTCTCATTGGGCTGGCTGTTGGAAGCGTCGCTGCTGTCTGGGGCAGCTGCGTTGGCGGGGCCTACAACCATAGGAATCTTCTGGTAGCTTGCGAGGAGACGCTTCGCCTTCTCGGCTCTGCGCTTGTAGGTGGCGAGTTCGCGGCAGAGGACTTCATTTCTTGAAAGCCTCGGGGGTGCCTCCAAGATGCCTGCGGGGCCCAGGAGTAGAATTCATCTCATTAGCTACAATATTGGATATGTTTAGCTTGGTGCACTAGAGTATGAGAAGTTAATACTCACCGAAACCAAGTTCAAAGGATCGACACGACCGTCGATATGAGGGTTGCACGATAGCGAGAAACACGCGTTTAGCACACGCAAGCGCCTACTCCACTCGCTTATGCAGAGGCGCTCGAGTAGGGTCGATGAAATGTTGAGTCAACTACTGCCTGGCAGATTGACTACGGCTCTAAATTTTCTCCAGATTGTACAAAACACCACATATGACCTCAAACTAAATTATGGCTGCAAAATTTCATTTTCCCGACCCTCAGGCAACAAGCCGTGAGCTGCCGCCTGTCAATTTACAAGATAAGCGTCGAAACATAGTGTGTAAGAGCGGGGCGGACTTTATTTTACTGTAAATTGATCTGAATTTACAGGCACGTGAGCCCTGAATTTACCAGCTCTTGAGCATATATTGTCCTCCTCACAATGATTTGAGGTCCAGTAAATGGTATTCTGGCCTTTCCTGTCCATGCTACGGTCTTGGATTATTATATGAAGGGAAAATGAGTAAGTTGTAGAACCTAATGATACATCTTGAGTTAATATCAACCTCAGTGCTTACATTGGATTTACGCGCCCGCTATAGCTTTCTTCGAAGGCTGGCCAATATCTGTCACACAGCATCCAAGATAATACAGACTTCATATCTTTTAAACTATTATACTCTATCTACAGCTATCCTATACCTTCGTGCCGTGACTGCCGTTTGTGCCATTTGCGCTTCCGAGGCAAATATGTAGCCCGCCGTGCTTGGGCTCGGGTAGCTTAACAGCACCAGCTCGGACTGGCTCACGACGATCGCGGGCACCACCAGTGTGTCCTCCGCGAGCAGCTCAACGTCCGCCGCGCCTGTGAGCAGTGCGTGCGGCGTCGTCCGTGGGAGCGCGTATGCGTAGCCGGGTCCGTATTCATGAGTGTCGGCGGAGGGCGAGAAGGGGTCGGAGGGCGCGTCGAGCGTGCCACAGGGACGAGCTCGAGGACGAGTGTGTGTGAAGATGCTAGAGTAAGAGAAGGCCCAACCTGCTCGTTCAGCGTCGACGCGGCCACGATGGATGGCAACACGCGATCCGCCCAGGCGTTCGGGGCACCCATAATAGAATTCATGCCCGACAGTTTCTTCTCGAGGTCGTGCTTGTTGTGATGAAGCCCGGCGCGGTATGCATACGAGAGGAGGAACACCTCAATGCTCTGCACGAGCTTCGCACGCGCAGGTGACACGTGCATACGCGGGTCGCCCGGGAGGACGTGCACGATGCGTGCGAGAGGGGCGAGACCCACCGGCCAGCGTGCTGCCGGTGACAGACTCGCCGCTCTGGAAGGGCGGCGTCGAGGGCAGATTGACGGACGCGATGCTCTGTGCGTCGAAACCTGCACCGAGCGCGCCGAAGCTGAGGCTCGAGTGCGGCTTCTTCAGATTCCGCGGGCTGTAGTGCGGGGGCGCGGCGAGGAAGCCGGTCGAAATTGTCGTGACGAGGCTGTCTAGCGGCGGACGCCGTCGTGCAGGTGTGCACCCGAGCGCAAACGGGGGTGGCTCCAGAGCCGTGCGGAGAGTGACTGCGGGCGTGGTAGCAGCATGAGGGACGAACGCGTGGGGGCGGGGCCATCTGCGGAGAGATGAGAGACGGACTGGAGGTCGTTTGCTGCCAGGCTCATCGCAGACGTGCAGGGGGAGAGCCGCGTACTCTGTGAGCCGCGGAAGCGGGATCGAGACGGCGGTGGGAGGTTCTCGGAGCTTGACGGTGCCATACCCGCCGTGGGTACGCCAGAGACGAGAGACGCGCTGGACACATTCGAGAACAGCGGCAAGGCGGACGGCGCCATCGTGCTCGATTGCGAGCGGCTGGGCGAGTTCGAGGATGCGGACGGTGGGGATGGCGGTGTGGGGGATGGGCAGCGACTAGTGTAGAGCGCATCTGCGAAACAAAGTGTGTCCGTGTCAGTGCGCGCAAATGATGACCAAGCGGGGTCTGGGAACAACTCACCAAAAGAGATTGATATGCCTATCGCTTGTGCAAAGCCATCTCGCCAAGCGAGGACACGGCTCAATCTTGTGCTGTGGGTCACCTATAAGCAAACCTCGCCCTCTCATTATCTGTACATCTGGAGGGCACTCACTATGTGTTTCACAGCGATTAAAACCACATACTCAACAAAGGCGTAGGCTTTGGGTCAGCGCAATATGATGAAATGGTTGATGGGGCGCAGAGTGTGCGCGTCATCAGTCGTAGACTCGTAGCTATCAAATCGCGCTAGCCTAAGCGCACCGGGCGTATTTTACTCGACCTACGAGTTCTGTAATGTTAATGTTAGTGGGAGTTGTCAGTATACAGTGTGATGAGGGCGTGCACTCACCTGATGAAGGAAGGAAGCCACCATACGTTCGGTGGAGGTCGCGGTTCAAGAGGACCGCTGGCGCTTGCGCACCACGCGGGTCCGCCATCACTCGACGCGGTTCAACTATTGCACTCAGCCTCGTCCCTCTGCTCAGAACCGAATCGCCCCCAATCGGACCTGCCGAATTTACCGTACGATTTACCCGGTGGCTTGTAAATTAAGTCGATTAAAGCTACAATATAGCACCACCGGGCGAGCTGCTTTGAACTCTTCCACGCACAACGAGCTCCCTATATCTACCGCGAGCAGCCGTCAGTAATGACCGTCGCCCTTCTCAGTCCTAATCCTGTCCGCATCAGCGCCGAGGAGCGATACTGACCGCTCCCAGTCTCGCAAGTCACAGCGGGAAAATCAAGACCATGCCAGTCGGGAGCACGCGTAGCGTGCTCGACAACGTGTAGCCGACCGCATGCCGCTCGCCCAGCTACGAAGACGGCAGAGCAAGAAAATCCTTCTCCGACCTAGGATAAAGCGTCGGAGTGGCCTCGCATAGGGTGAACACCTGATGAACGAATTGGGCCAGGAGCGCGAGGGTCTTGTGATGCGAGAGCATCGTCCTCAAGAGGTCGGTGCTATCGAGGACCCTCCGCGTCGCTATGAGGGACGGAACATGTTTAGAGGCCTCTGCGAAGTACGCTTCCCGCAGACCTTCGACTTCGGGGCAGGCGCAGTCGACCAGAACGTGCGCCTCGGTCTCCACCATCCTGCGAAGCCGGCAGAAACGACATATTCTATGTGCGTGGTGCGTAGAAGGGATGGTCCGCCGCCCCTGTTCGATGCCGAGGGGATGCTCCGCGCACATGAGGCGGGTCAGCGCACGCCGATGTTCGGTGTTGGGAACCCGCAAGTAGTCGCGGATGCGCAGCACAGCGCGGATGCACTTCCCGCGATCGTCGATCTCAATGCAATGTACTAGAAAAGGGAGGCGGGCGGATGCAGCGATACGTCCTGTCAGATGATCCTGCATAGAGCCGGTGAAAGCGGCGAGGACGCCGCGCACATAGTCGCTAGTAAAGCGACGTGGGTCCTTGTATGGGAAGTCCAACGGGACAGGGAGGTTTTGCAAGGTGTGCCATATATCCGAGATCCAAGAAGAAGACTTATCCCGCGCCATTCGTAGGGATGCAGCCAGTGCTGCAGCGCAAGGCTTGGCAACTTCGGCCCCCTGTCCAGTAGGCATAGGAGGAACCAAAGCACTAAGGAGACACGTCGATACATCAGCGGTGGGATCCCGGTCTCTGTCGCCAGGACCACGGTCATGGAGCGGCGCTGGAGGCCGCGCCGCCAAAACATATGCTGAACTTCGACTAAGGAGTCAATCGCAGACTCTTTGACGTCTGGGGTCACCTCGCAGCCAGCAGTGAGGTGGGGGTCTACCCGCGCCGAGTAGAGGGTACGGCAGGCCCACGCAGGGAGCACTCCGACATAGTCTAGATCTTGGACCGAAGCTCGTAGCTTTGCAACTCTTTGCAAGCGCGCTTACGTTCGGTTTATTCCGAGATTTTGTGTCGCATGCAATACACCGTCGCAGTACATCGTAGTCCTAGGCCACCCGTCGATAAGGTTCATATCGCCGTCGCCGCCACACGAGACTGCGACTGTGCGAAGCTTTGCCAGCCCCGTCGAGCCTACTGTATCGCCCGAGCGGCAGCATTCGCACATCGACCCCATCTACCATACCTGCATCCCATAGCCCTGTCTGCGCACATGCTCTGCACCCCTCCCTGTCGCGGACCAGAGAGTCGCTATTTAGGCGTCAATTAATGCGTGTGTACGGCATGGTCCCACGCCATCTTGTCATGAGCCAATGCACGTCGCATCATCTAGGCGACACTTACCAAATATCATCATAAATCGCGACTCGGTGGGTACTGGATGAGCCTAGTATAGCTGTTTGATTGATTGTGTGGTGCGAAGCAGCTGAATTGTTATACGTCAGGATGAAACGCGCCCGGACCATAAACGAGTCGAGCGCACACTGTAAACTTGACTACGTGAGGTGTCCATTGTAAACTCAATTAACCCATGTACGCATACGTGTTTTTTAAATCGTGATGAAATGCTTATGCCTCATTGGAGCTGCCTACATTGCAGCAATAGTACAAGTACGGAACAAGAGCAAGAGAGCCCTTAGGAGATCCTAGAGCCTCGCAGGATACTCACGCAACGTCTGTAGCACATGCCGACGCCGACGTACTATGGGACTAAACGTGTTAAGACATTGTAGCGGGACTGCCAGCGCCGATATGAGATGTTTTTCGGGGCGCACGGTAAAGAAATTGCTGTAGGAACTGCGTGCTCCATCCTCATGGTGTTCTCGAGAGCGGGCGACGAATGGTGGCAGCCCACTAAGCTGAGTAAAAACATAGTTGCAATAATATGCCAGAGATCTCCGAATACATATCATGCACTATATATCCACTGTTCGCATCTCTTCAGGATGTCCGTTGTCTCGAGAACCGCAAAGAGAACCCCACAGCTGCGTGGACGTCCGTCCATGTGTATGCGAGTCTGGCTGCAATTTGTTTTCCTGCGAAGCTCCAGAAATAATGTAAGGTAACGGATTTCTCTTCATGTCTTCGCCTTGAGTATGTTTAGTTGTCATTTGATGCCAGGGCATCTCCTGTTAGTTGTGCGATTCTTGAGAATGCGTCCATCATGGCGGGCAGTACGAGCGGCGTCTGTGTCTCCCTTAGCACATCGTCTAGCATGTCTTCCGCGTATTTGCGCCGACGTCGCTCGCTCTCGTACGACTCCTCGATGAACTTTCTGCGGACAGTCTCCCTCTGGAGACGCTCACGCAAGGCTGCAGTTGTCGACGTCAGCGACAACATAGACGAGCACTAGAAGAGAGGTTCGAGTGGGGCTCAGTGGATGGTACACTCACAAGCAATTTCTACCTCCATTATCGACTTATCTCCGGGTGTGCTTGTTTCTTCGGGAGTACTTGGCCTTGGTATAAGTGCATCCTGCGCCAGCTCCGGCGCACGTATCTGTTTGAGCTCGTCTAGAAGACTGAACTCTCTTGCATTGAAGGCAGTACCTTGTCTATACACGCCCCACGACTCGCGATTGATATTATCAGTTCTGTTCGGTTTCTGCGGACCCATATTCTCGAGTGCCACGTTCGCACTCGTATTGATGATCACTGATTTCTGTGAGGGCGTAGTTAAGCTAATGGGAATTGGAATATTTGGATCACGAGTCGCAGCCTCAGTGCGTACCGGCTGCGATGAAGGGCTCCCTGTATACCCTGGTCTGATAGGTGTAGAAGAACTCGGTTTCGTAAGCTTTTGTTTATTTGATGGAAAGCTTCCATGTTTCCTCGGTGTCTCCCTCGACATTCCCTCCATCGGATAATCCGAGAACCGCATCTTGTGGGGTGGGCTTGAAGAACGTCTACACCTCATTTTTGGTCCAGGACTAAGTGGTCTTGTTTCGAGCGGCGTCAACGATGGTCCTTGATCTAATGCAACTCCAAACGGCCCGTCATATCTGGTCGATGAGATTCTGCGCAGGGAGAACCTAGAGGTCCTCTTCAGAGCAGACGATGACGGGCTACGCGAGCGATACTGTGTCCTGGGCTGTCCTATAAGCTCTCCGGACTTCTGTGGTTCCTGACTGAGAAATGTCGATGACGGACTATGGGGGCGATGCCAGTTTGCTGCTAATTTTGCAGTCCCACCTACTGTGTGCACATACGTCTGTTCACTTGTGCCTAGACTGTGTAAGGACTGTGGCTTCGGTATAGCGCGCTCTCTCGCGCTATTATCTGTACGGGAGACGCCGTTAACCGAAACCATTGTAGTGTTCAGGTTAAAAGGATATACGCCTGTGTGTTGATAAGATGTCTGAGTCCCACAAAAAACACTTGAAGCGGGCGGCCGGTTAGAAAATTCTGTGCTCTTTGGGTCACTTGCATCTATTTGTTCGTGACTAGGATGTAGACTTGTATGGCCCAGGACCGCACCAGAAAGCTCTTCTCCTGGCTTTATAAGGAGCTAGACACGATTGAGATACGCATCGAGAAGTGAGCCGAGACGACTTACATCTACGGCCGGCGTGGATGAATGCAATAATGCTTGAAGGGCTTCCGATTTGCTCAGTATATCGAGAGTTGCGTGCGCCAGCCCTAATTCGGGAGACGACGATGAAGCATGTAGAAGAGGGATCGCATCGGTCTGTGGACGAGAGAGTTCCCCATACTTGATGCGGGAAGTAGACGTTTGATCTCTGGACAAAGTAATTGGTTTCGTAGAGTTGGAAATCACGGCCGATGGGAAGGTGCGTTCATCATGCAGCGCACGTGTTTCGTTCGCAGGCGATCTCACAGGTGGCAATAGTTTGCGTCTTGGGTGATATGGAGCAGCAACATGGCTTTGGCAGCTTTGGTCTCCGTGATACGAACGTGAGTGTTTGGGTTCGAATTCCACCGGCTTTCCACTAAAGGCGTCAAATATTAGTAAGTAAAGGGAGCAGAAACAAGAGTCGTGCGTAGAAGTACTTCTCAACCATATGTATATAACTTCTGTTGATAAATGTCAATGGTAAATGCGCGTACAACCCTTGCATACCAAGAGTATACATACATTGACAGACCGTGCAGAGCGTTCCTGAACGCAACGCTTTGTGCTCTTCTTGCGCCGCGATATATATCCTCGTATAAGCTCTAGAAAGACAAGGACATATGATCAGTGGATTACTACAATTAGAATTGGAATCGGAGCATGGCTTGGACGTACACTCCCTGGGATCGTGTCATAGCTGCATATGATGGAGCTATTTCCCTGGCCTAAACGAATATGATCTGGGGCTGGTATCTGAAACAACTGGAGTGCTCTGACAACGTCTGGAAGATAGTTCGAAGGATCTCGTCGTCGTTTATCTTCATGTTGCTGCTCGAGAAGTTTGTGTGCCATGTCGCCTTCGTATTGTACACGCAATGTAGTAGTCATGATGAGGGCTAAGCAATGTTAGAGCAAGTAATTGTGCATCTGCTCTGTAGGCCGGAGTCAGTGCTATCGGTGGCTCCCAGAAAACAAACAGCAGCTGCTTAAGCGATCCTTATGTGCGCTCCGCTCAAATTCTTACGTTGCAAGACTTGTACTATCACAAGCGCCCTGGCTCTCTACGCTAAACGAACCATCCATCTACATATTCGTCCAAGCACGTGTATCCATGATAGTCACATGACTCTCCTGTGAGTGTCACACTTTGTCACATTGGTCGAAAAATGACTTGTCAATATCTTACGGGAACTGTCCCTCTGCTTGCGGCGAGCTAGGCTTCGCTCAATCCTAGGGGAACTCACGGCGTTCTCAGAAGTGTCATTCCCCCAGCTCCTGAATTTCTAGGAGCGTCTAACCAGTGAGTGATCCCAAAGCAGTTCATAAGTTGCAACGTCTTATCATTCGATTTAACGACAAACGACAAACGGTACAGAGACATGCAGAATCAAGGAGCGGCGGTTAAAGTTCTCATAGAGAGACTCAAAGACACTAAGGCAGCTCTGGCTCCGAAGCGGGAGTTTGCTCTACAGCATGCATCGCCCCTTGATTTTGCTTCCGCGCCCAGCCCACGAACACCTCCATGGACCCCGAGCACTATGGATACGCCACGGGAACTCAATACCGGAACATTGGCGTTGAGCTACAGTTCTCCCGTGAATAACTATCTCTTGAGCTACGAAGAGTGGTTACTTGAGACATTCGAATTTTCCCGCAAGCATAAGGCAAGTCTCACGGCCGAAGTGAGGTTACGCGCTGTTGCATTATTCCGCGACGTGGAGGCTGCATTGGTTGAGATCGAACATTGGAAGGCGAAGGAATGGGAGCGACAATTGCACCATGTTCAACGAGTAGGGCTCTCTGTCTCTGTCACCTCCTCTGCGGCAACCTCTAATCCCGATGATGTGCGATGCTGCGACACACGTAAGGGATTTATTGCTGCATGATTTCCTCTTATTCATGAACCATCTATCACGTTCTAGATAAATATATTACGTCTGTGGTCCAGAAGATCCGTCCACATCTACTCTTAATCTACCTCCTTGTTGCCGTGTTACACCTCCTGTGCTCAGTTTCCATTGTCAGATGCGAGTTCATATTGGCAGCACAGAAACTCCTTACACAGATGATGCAGGGTAACGAACTACAATCTTCGGCTGCAGATATTCCCTCGGACGTACGCATCGTCATCAACTCCCTGGATCTATCGCCCAAAACTGTCACGTATGTGTGCTGCCCGACGTGTTACGCGCTGTACGATTTAGCATCAGGAACGGGCGAAAATCAATATCCCGACTTCTGCGAGGCACGCAAGACAAAAACAAGCCATCAATGTGGCACTCGACTCCGCGTGTGTCGTTACATACGCGGTGTCGAGAGAACCTTTCCTGCTTGCCGTTTCAGAGTCCAGGACTTCGACGATTGGCTTGGACGCATGCTCTGTCGTCCGGGTATGGAATCTATCATGGACAAACCAGCCTCTCTTCGCCCCTCTCAAGAGCCCATATCGGATATCTGGGACTCTACGCTTCTGAATTCGATCGTAATGCCGGATGGTCGACCGTTCATAGACGGCCACATTCTCGCCAAAGCCGAAGGTCGCTATATTTTCAGCATCTGCATTGATGGACTGAATCCTCGAGGCAAAGGCGGTCCGCCTGTGTCCGTATGCTCTATGTTTCTGGCTTGTCTTAATCTCCCTCCCGATTTACGATACAAGCAAGAAAACATGTATCTGGCCGCAGTCATTCCTGGCCCTCATCATCCATCGAAAGAACAGATAAACCATCTTTTGCGTCCAATCATCGCCACCTTCCGCTCTTCTTACCTGCACGGCGTCCGCTATACTCAGACTCCTCAATTCTCTGGAGGAAAGATGACCCGCAGCGCTATCGTGCTGCCTGTTGGTGACTCTCTGGCATACGCGCAGCTCACTGGCCAAGCACCTCCGACTCACACTCATTTCTGTCCATTTTGCTGTCTTACTCTAGACCACATCGAAGATCTCGATTGGAAAAGCTGGCCCCGCCGTACGTGCGAGGAACATATGCAGATCGCCAAATCATGGCTCGCAAGCGATAACGAAAAGGAACGCGAGGAGCTGTACAAGGCGCATGGGATTCGATGGTCGGAACTCCTGAGCCTTCCTTACTGGGACCCTACGAAGCTAAGGTCCATTGACATCATGCACAATCTGTCTGGATTACTCAAGCATCACGTTGTAGAGGTGTGGGGGATAAGCCCGGACATCTCTGACGGCCTGGAGGGCATCACTTTTGATCCGTCTACTGGGCCCCGGCGTGTGAATGCACAGGAAAGGGATGAAGCGAGAAGAATACTTCGATGTGGAACAGATACAGAGCTGAAAAAACTTCTGAAGCCAGCTTTGCGGCTTCTGTGTAAGGAAGAAGGGCTACGCTTTTCGGGGAGGAGAGGAAAGTTGGTGAAACGGTTAAACCATCTGGTAGCTGTTCTATTGTCATGCTCACTGTCCACAAAGCTAACCTGAGATATTAAGCGATCTCAAAAGGGCTGGCCGCTCGTAGAGAACGAAAGTTCACACCTTCCACGCATTTCTGAAGAGCCACAGAGTCCTTCAAGCACTGTGGTACCTAGTACATCAAACGTAGTTGGACCAGAAAGGCTTGTTCAGACGGGTTTTGACCTCTCTGAAAGCACCGGACATAATGAGAACGTAAGTATCATTTTACTCGCCCAAAGGTCCCGGAATACATCCAGATTAAATCACTCTAGACCCGGCATAACGGCGTAGAGAGCGCCGTGAACATATCCGATGCGAATGCGACACCCACGAACCAACGTACACGGCTGAAGTCTCGACGTAACGGTCCTGCGACAGAAGACGAAATTGAGAAAGGAAGATATATCTTAATGAACGGCAACAAGACAGAGATGAGTTCTCTACGGGTTCCTGTGCTCAAAGTGCTATATGAAGAATCAACCCCATGTGGACTCATGGAAAAAGTTGAAGGGAAGAACAATTTGCTGTCAAGGTTGCATCAATATGTAGGTCTCTTCGCACCGTTTAACTGGTTATGTTGATATCATGGGAGAGCGTAGAGAATCAGTAAAGGGGTCTGTGATGTTAACGGGAGACTCGCGAGCACTAGAAATCGCCGCAACGGGACCGTCGATGAAACTTCCATTACAGAAGCTGAACAGATTTTGGAACACGGGACAAAAACTAGCGTTAAGAAGATGCGCGTCGCTCAGCTCGTCGCACTATGTGCAGTCAGGCTCGGAAAAACATATACTAATAAACTGCAGGCTGTCGCAGATCTTCTTGATTATGTATGTGTCGAATCATCTAGCCATCATCAAATCGTCTGACAGAGTATATCCACAGAGAGTTAATCAAGGTATAACGGACGCGAAGGGAAAACTGGTCGATGGCCGTAAAAAAGCGAAGAAGACCCGAGTTATAGGCCAGAACAGGCTATCCATGGTTTGGTCTGACATGAAAACAGTACAGCTACCGTCGTGCATCACACCCGTACCTCCCGCTGTCGGAACAAAAGGACAAGGGAATCTCAGCGCCGATGAATGGCGGACGTTCTGTACCTTCAATCTTCCAGTCACTCTGATCGCTTTGTGGGGATCTCATGCAAAGGAAACACGTGAATATCAACTTCTAGCAAACTTCATCGACCTGATTGCAGCGGTTAAAGTGGCATTTTCACGGACAATTACGACTCAGCGTCTGGAGGAGTTTCAATCCTATCTACATCGTTATCTCACCATCCTCCTGGTACTTTTCCCGGGGACTACAATCAGCCACAATCAACACCGTGCTTTACACGTTCCTGAAGTTTTTGCTCAGGTAGGACCTGCACATGTTCAATGGTGTTTCGGATTCGAGAGAGGGAATCACGAATTACAAGTCATCCCGACCAACAATCGATCCTGTGAGTGAATCACAGAGTATCATGACTTGTTCTGAAAATCGTCGAAGTCGACATTGCATCCACTTTTCTTGAACGCTTTTGTAACAAGCAGTTCATCCGGCATATATTTTCGGGTGCGGCATTGCCTGATACGTTTGCTGATGTTGTAACATCCTTCAAGAAAGCTTTCGCTGCTGATATCAAGAGCGATTCCATTGAGTATGCTCTGTCAACTGATTCAGTTCAAGACTACCAAGGATCAAAGGCGCAGAAAACTGACATCCTCTTGTCGCCGGAGTTGTCGACCTTGATAGCGGAGAAAATAGCCACTATACAGGCCCAACGAGCACATCATCCGTTCATCCGTCGCGCTGACCGTCTCGGCATGATCCGTGTTATGGACTCAGTATACAAACCTGTGGACGTGAGTCCTAGGGATAGCAATGTCGCATTCCGAACCACTCAGCGCTGTGGATGGCGGCTGGGCCGCGTGTTCCAAATCCTTAAACGCACGCGGCGAGATCCCGCCAATGACAAGCGCACAGAAGACATATTCATCGAAATCGAAGAATATACTCCTCTCGACGACAACGAGAGGGGGTTAGACCCATACCGAAAGTTTCCGTTGTCAGGAAAACTATTCCGCAAGGACATCCTCTCCCAACACGTTATCATTACACCCGACGAGATATGGTGTCATTGTGCTATCTCGAGTCCTGTCTTGTCCTCGCCCCCAGGAGGTGCTACATATATCCATGCAATGCCTACAGACAAAGTGAGTGTAGATTTATGTTCGACGTTCAAACGGTGCTAAATATGGTAATAGTGGTAACCTATCTAGTTTAGACGGTAGTCTCTGTACCTGCGACGCACCCTCTAGGATCGGCGCGAGAGCTTCAGTGAAAATCCATCAGTGTTACCTTCAGCCCGCCTCGTTCGCAACCGCTCTCTCATCCTCGACCTCAGCTTTGAGGCGGAACCTTGAGACAAAAGTGGTCTACGTCGTGTGTTACAACCTTGGGCATGGTAGTGCTTGATCTGCCAACAAGACCGTGCATGTAGTACAAGACAAAAGCTGGACGAAAAACATTTTGGGAGTGGATCCTGCTACGCGCACTGGTTGGCGTGCAGCGCCAAGGTGTTGTCATACACAATACAGACTGAATTCACTTCGCAATCTCGTGCACACAGAGGACGATACAGATACATGCAGGTGCAAGGATTTGAGCACGTCTATCAGTCTCGGTAATTCGGTGGAAGTGATGGCGGTGGCGGAGAGGTTTGAAACGGACCTTGAGGAGAGCACTATTTTCTTTTTTCTAATCCGCTGGTTTTACTATGTGCGTACAAATAATCAAGCTTCGATAATAAGTTCCAAACCCAGTTATCCTTCCCCGCGCCGTGCCGCGCCGTACTCCGCGTCCCTCGCTCGGATTCTGAGGCATACCAAACTCACGTCGAAGCTGGGCCAACTCGCCCTCGCAAGACGTGCCGGTACCTGGTTGGCAGCAGAGATCGCGTACTGGCGAGCAAATTCCGAGAGGGGTCATCCTGGGTGCCGCTCGGACCACCGCTTATATGCGGCCTTTCGGGTGGTGCTGTGAAGCTCGACCTGGGCAATCGCGGCCGTGTCGAGGTCACCCTGTTTGCGATCGCCGAAGACCTGTCCCACCAACTCTAGCCAGGCAAAGGTCCCAATCACCGGATTCAAGCGGAGATATTCAGCGACGCAAACGGCGCTCGGTGGAGTCGCCTGACACGACCGTAAGTGGTGCTCCAGCGGGTCCTCCCCGGGGGATGTAGGGGAGCGGAAATCCAAAGCGTTGCGACAGCGCAGGCCGTCTTGGCGGCGACCCCGCCGCTCCTCGATTTTCTCGTTGGGTGACCTATGCGCAGTGATCCACAAGTCACAATCATGCCATAGGTGAGCGCGGGACTCCATGACGCTGCCGCCGTACCGGCACTGGCGGTTCTCGTCGAAATTGAAGCGCTCCCGGAATGCACCATGCGGAAAATGGTCACTCACAAAGCGCACCAGACGTGCGAAGAACGCGTTATCACGACCCGCGGTGCGTAAGAACAAATTTGCCGAGGATGCCTTGCACTTACCAAACTCTTCAGGGCTGATGAGGCTGTTGTGACCGCGATACGCGGGGCGCGTCATATCCCGCTGCCAGGCCTCCAATGCGGACACAGCAGTCTGCTATCGAGCGTAGGCAAAGGAGACGTCTGCGCGCCGTTCGCCCGCCCCGCGACCGGCAGCACGGTCAACCTCTTCGTTCCAGAAGACACCCTGATGGCCCGGACACCACCACAAGTGGATAGTATGGTTCGGGGACGCCTCCAGCCAAGGACACACGAACTAGCACACCGCCACGGACAACATCTGCGATAGGTCACGGTTCGTCGCCAGATGGAGGATAGCGCCGCCTGGTTATCTGCGAAGACGTGGACCTCGGAGACGTGTTCAGGGAGAGCGCGCGTCGCCTCTCGGATGCCGCGCGCCAGCGCCGCCATCTCGGCGTCGTACGGTGTCGCCTTGCCGCACCCAAAGTGGCCGCGGCGCACGATACCAGAGTGTTTGACCGGCCAGGTCGCACCAGCGGAAACCGTGTTGCCAGGGGACGCGTCCTTCTTTTGAAAGCCATCGCTAAACACCACGGCACATGCGGGGTTGTTCTCGATGGCGGCGATGGTAGGCAGCGGCTTGGAGTCGACCCACTCCTTCAGCAGCTGCCGCTGTGCTTTGAGAGCATTTATTCGTTGCAAGATGCTCTTATTAGAGCAAGGATTCGCATGCAGTCAGAAACGACTAGTAAGTATCGACGCGAAGAGACTCACCGAAGAATGAAGCGCTCGGAACAGTCATCTGTTCTTTCCTTCTCTTCCCCCGAGGTTCTCTTGCGCTTCGTGCCAGCCTTGGTGGCATCTTGAGACTGGGTAGATACGCCATCCTCAGGCGCAGAGTCACCTTGGTGGAGATGCGCCAACACTCGGACTCGGGCCCGGTCACGGACGGAAAATGGTCATTTCAAGGGAGTTTCGCCGCCGTAGGCGGCCCGCTCTGGCGCCTATACGCCCAAGGGAGGTCCTCAGGCCGACCGAAGAATACCGCCAAGGGAATCAGTTACCGACAGGTCTCTGATAACTGCATACAAATAGAAATATGGGTAATTATAACATTGCATAGTACACTACTGATCTAATACACTACGTTTGAACTGTACAAAATGCCCCGTGAGGTACGAGAGCATAGGTACACTCGCCGCCAGTCGGTCGGCGAACCCCTCGATTAGGGTTTGCACGACCGTTTGGGCGCTTGGATTTACCTTGGAATGGCGGGGTTAAGGAACTAACATGTTTGTATTTTATTCCTCTATCCTTGTCCAACCACTACCTTCTCTTTTTCTTTGCATTTCTTTGCACAGCGCAATGATCCCAATAGTTAAATATATTCTGAACTTTTTCTGTGATTTATTCTGATCTGCTCGCCTGCAACTCGTTTAGTACTGTGATCGAGAATTGAGGCCTGTGCTGCGCAGTGGTCCTTACAAGTTACTATCGATGTACCAGATATGGAAACAAATGTAACATATCTGTCCCCGCCGCTGCCTCAATTATCACTTTGATAGCATCGGATGAACCGGTATTCATACCGACAGCTATATGTCACCTACTGTGATCTTATACGGTTTTTCAAGGCTCTACGGATAACGCAGTAGACGTAGCGATGAAGGGGTGTAACAACAGCAAGCGATATAGTAGATTGCTTCAACCATTCCCTAACAAAAGCATATTTCTACGGAAAGTCGGTAACAATAATGTGCGATGTTTATCATGATGATCACATCATAGGATGAGAAGACTGCAAATGGAATGGCATGTAAAACAAGGTGGAAGGTTGTAAAACGTGAAGACATAGGTCGATGCATGTAAATCGTAACGTATATACGCAAAGATAACCCAATGACAATGAACCCACTGGCTTACGACAGTTCGCACATCGAAGATCAAGGCTGGACAGAAATGCAGACAGCACGGTGTGACCCACGAGCCATGACCGTTGATCTACTGTTTGGTAGTGAGGACCTTTGAACGTGTATAGCGAGTGTTACAAGTCTGAGTGAGAGATGGAACCTTACAATGCAGTCAATGCCATCACCACAGCGGAGAGACGATGGACATACCGTCAGCATATTGTTGAATGGCTACCATAGTTCGATAGACATGCAAAGCTGTCACGAAGTACCCTACGGGAGGAGGCGCCTCACCCCGCTCAGCAGCAAGAGCAGCGAAGTGCGCATGCTGCTCCCTCAGCGCCATATGATAAGCAAGGTCGTTGATCGGTAGGGTAAAGTGACCACGATCGCGTGTATCGACGACGCTGACAGAGATATTAGGTTCAATGGCCATGTCTAAGCAACTTCAGCATGAAACACAGACGACCGTTGGAGGAGATTGCGGCGACTTACCGTATGAACAACAAGGGTGTAGGAGACAGACCTAGATCAGATAAGAGTAGCACGACCGGCCAATTTATAGAGCTGAGGCATGAGTAAACGAACTATGAAACGTTCGCGTGGTTTTCATAGACGGTGAAGATATACAATGACCAAAGCAAGCACTCACAGTCTGGCCGTTAATAACATCGAGAACGTGACGTCACCAAGGACGACCCAGTCATCGCAGTTAAATTGATACCTGGAGCGCAACGACGATCACAGTCAACAACAGTATATACTGTTTAACGAACTCTTGATATTAAAGAGTTCACTTACGCAAAACAATGAATTCCGCATCAAACCGTAAGACGCTCTAGCAGGTAACAGAGCTCCTTGGTCAGCTCATATGCGCAGAAAATTGACATAAGCGACCTAGAAACAGATAATCCAGATGTCGCGTAGAACGAAAGGCAACCGGCATCAGTCCCTTAGCTACAGAGTGCGTACAACAATACAACGCACTTATATCACTACAACCTCTTCTCCATAACGAGTCCCGTTCTGATGGGCAACCGACTCGATCGCTGGAAAAGGCGATCTGATACTCAAATTGCCCGCGTGCCTCCAAGTTCCCATCTTATATGTCAGCAATGCCTGGATGGGCTGAATAATGAGGCCGGCGCGTGCATTGAGGCAGCACGAGACGCATGGGACGCGTAGAGGGTCGCGTCCGACAGTGGCCCCAGAGATCCGCATGCAGGTCGCCGATGTCTGCGAGGTATTGTATGCGGTTGGGCCCGAAGACTATTGCGAGCGTACTGCGTATGCGATGAGATTACAGTTCGCAGCGGCGTAGGAGCATCCCATGCGCTGCATGGCATCGGACAGGACCACGGAAGAGGACGTGATGGCGATGAGGTGTGGGGAATGCCCACGTAGCGTGGTAGGAGGCACGTATTGAGTGCCCACGATTATGAGGCGTATGAAGTCCTCCTCGCTCTCCCGGATTATACCATGGTACATGTGCTTTAAGTTTGTACGCGTGCAGATGTTCATTATGCTGACGAGATATCAATATGTGACAAAAGCGCAACAACACTCACCCTGTATGATTGCATCAATACTCTTGTCTGCAACGTCGAACGCACTAGGGCTATTCAGCCTGAGAGCGAGTGAAGAAATACACGACCTCTGACCGCCCGCCTCTCAACATGCACTTCGCTTTCTTGAGCGACCGCGCCGTATATCCAACCTGCAGTCCGCGACGTAGGCGCTCTTCGAAATGTCGCCGCATGCAGCCCGCGCGCAAAAGGCAGGACAAAAGACGATGTGCACTCCGGATCCTGTGTAAAAGCGGAGCAGGGCCTAGCAGGGCTCGGACGTGCAGCGTGAGAGGCAATCTAATCTTAGATCAGTCTTAGATCAGACACGTAGGGCGCTTATATATTGAAGGTGATCTAAACGAGCAAGTTGTGAGCGGTGACTCTGGTGATGAGAAGGTGAGAGATGAGAGACCTTGTCAAGCAGCAAGGTAATTCCAAGCAAGGTAGGCTTGTCAAGCAATGTGATTCTGTGGGCGGCTATGTAATACCCAAGGACTCGTGACTTTGAAAACGAGATACAGTAATCCACTCCGATCTTGACGTTGTTCAGACTTTTAGGGACATAAGTCGAGCAAATGACATGCACCGTGTACAAGACCGGATACAGGGGACCTCAAGAATGTCTGCGCAGATCTAATAAGAACAGTAGAAAAATCTCAGGCTAGGAAACGCATGTGCAGAAGAAGAGGACACATACCACTCAAACAATGGGTAAGGTATCCAACTTGAAACGCAGTTAGTTTGAGATACCAGAGATAATCGACCAGAAGTTGATCACTCCAGCAGGCCAAGCGCTTCAAGTGCTTGAGAGATGTAACGCCACTGTTCTGTAACACGACAGCTAGCTCAAGGTCATCGATGACGGCGGCAATGCTGCTGAAGGCGGCCGTAGACTGGCCGCTATCATCCAGCGTGCAAGGAGGTGACCCAGTACGCACGTCGTGAGAACGCTTGATTTGTTTGTCTTCTGAACCGCATGGTTCACGCAGACGTTCGATACTACGCGGAAGACGCACAGCGACGGGCACATGCCAGTGGTTGTTCGAGCCGGAATGAAGAGCAGGACGCAATGAGGATGGAATGGGCCTCATGCTCTGAAAACCTTTAAGGACAAGCTCTATTGATCAAGACGGGTGGAATGGCATACCGATTGTCCAGCAACAGCTTTGCGCTTACCGCGACGTTGTCCAGCAGCAGCGTTACGAGCCTCGATCGTCTTCATGTAACGTCTATCGGCGAGAAGACGCTCGCGAGTGACGGCTTCCGCAGGCCAGTGATTTTCGTAGTGAGCAAGATATTCATTGCAAGAATTACGAACCTAAAAAAGCTAAGTTGAGGAGGGAACCATGAAAGTGTGCTACTCACTGCCTGTCGGAATGCTTCGACGGAGTACTGAGGCTGCTTACACCAGGTAACACCCTTCAGTAAAGTCTGCTCGCGAATTTTATTCACTGTGTCCTGCCATAGACGTCAACAACCACATCAGTCAGATGCCCAACTCTGATAACAGGGCGTACATTCAATTTAGACAACTGTCCACCATCCAGTCGTAAGCCCGGAATCGTCTGCCAAGAGCGGTGGTCGTTCCACTTCTTAGGTATACCGATAAGTGGGCGACGTGAGCCTGAACATAACAATCAGTCGAAGACCTGCAACTGAAAGCAAGAATGACATACCAGTGGAACCGGTGGCATCCGAAATCTTAGCATTCACCATGTTTATAATTCTCGGATGATAAAAACAAGAGCACCCCGAACAAATAGAGAGGACGAAATGAAAAGTGAGGAGGAACGACGTCGTGAGGAACAAGAAGCGGTATTGCGGTCCCCCCTAGGACCGGCCAAAAGTCTTCCTACGGACGTTTCTTTTTCAAATCGACCCGAAATGAAGTCTGCCACGTTTTGCGGTCGCCCCCGAGACCGGCTAAGAATCCATCCACCTTCCATCTCCTTCCATGTACATGGAATGGACTACATCTACATGGATGGAAGAATGTTGCGGTCCCCAGATTCTGGACCGGCCCACAGTCCGTATGGACATTCCTTTCCTTTTCAAATTCACCCATAACGGGACGACGCCATGTGGCTTTTCTCACCCCATCACTCCACCTGCCTCGTTTGTCTTGTAGACGGCTTTTGCCGTGTATACGGTACAAGCTTGTGTTTCGTCCGGTCTTTCATCTAGTTCACTACTGTGTTAAGCATTTTGTGTACCGCCTCGTGTCTAGAGTGTACCGTCATTTCGCGTTTACTCTATTCGAGTTTGCGTCGCTATTCACTGACAGATCAATAGTAGCCTGAACTCTCCGTGGGGACCGCGTCTTAGCGCCAGCAAGACTTAGATTGCGGTCCCCCCTGAGACCGGCTAAGAATCCATGTAGACCCTCCCATTAATTCCGGCACCCGTGGGTCCGGGTTAGAGTCCCTCATGCTATCCCTCATGCTATCCCTCATGCTACTAGACCCCAATTACTATCTTTGGCTGCTGCCACGTTTTTACCCTAACCCCATCAGCGGAATCCCCTTTCGGGACAATTCCGCACCTACGTTTTTATACGTTCCGTGCCTCTACTACTTGGTGGAATACGCCCTGAGCTACACGATAGACGACGGCCTTTTGCTATTTCTCAAGGACCCTAACTCATGGCGAGAAATATAAGGACGTTGAATGTGCTGTAGCTGATCGTTTATCTACGGCGTCCGTGCACTAACTGTTTGTTTTTGTTTGGTTTCGCGTCCAATTTCCTCCGAGCTCTCTCGTCAAGTTGCTGGAGCTTCACGTTCGTCTGCTGTGCATTCCTGAATCCCATACAAGACTTGCCGCGCTCCGCCGCGGCGCCATCAAAAGATATTGGGACTCGAGAAATGTCATAAGCGCAGGGATTAACATGGACACGGTACAGTAATCGGTTTGTTTATCACGTTAGGATACGAGTTAGGATACGAAGAGAGGTGCTTTAGCAGTAGTTGGCTTACGACGCGGTAGAAGAGAGCATGGTACTTCGAGAGAGGGTGTATAATCACGCAGCGCAACGATACATGAGAGGTCGGTTAGCTTACGATACGATGTACAGACTAAAAAGTATCATCGCGAGATACTACCTAGCACCAAGGCTAACGCTAGCGTCACGGCAGTAACATGAGTGTCCCGCTCACTATACTGTACCATCACAGGGCATGAGTAGCTGGTAGGGAACGAGCAAGATACCATTTGGCACTTACCTCTGAAGTCAGCCCGGCGGATACGGATGGGCAGAGGGACGTAGTTAACACACAGGTGATGGAAGGGAGGAATAGAGCCGTGCTCCTCTCGCGCCGATATCGTGCGTTATATGTTCCTAGGGGATAGGGGTTGCGGGTTGGAGCGGGCTGGCGAGAGGGTCGGTGTGGATACTGTTAGCGCGAGTGAGGAGCGAGACCAAGCAGCGACAAAGACAGGCCAAACAACCCCCCACGAAGTCGCGTCGAAATTTTAAAGGTAAGGTTAATTCCGTCCGTGCACACTGAATTTAATCAACATAGGTCCGCTAGAGTATTAAAAAATACTGACACGCGCGGACGACATGTCTCCGAACAGACTCGGTGAGCACTAGAATATAAGCACGAGTCAGCAAACCGGTCCGGACGCATATAACTAACATACGACAGGCAGCTAGTTCCCTTCACCAGAGTTTATCAAAGTCCGTATTTACTTCACAGGATTGTGATCACTGTTCTTCGCGCACACGGACAAAAATGTATCATAAGGAATGCAAAATTTGCACTGGCGTCGTTCGGACAGCTTGTCAAGCCAGATACACCCCCGCGCTGTATCCGTTATCCAGGCAACGATAGTATCATATAGTCTACCCTGAGTGACAGTTTACCCAGTGACTAAGTTCTTTATCGTCCCCCAGCGACCGGCCTACACATTCACATACAAATGTACAACAACGCCGCATCTGCTCATGGTATGTCTCACTGTCAAAAGATTTGCAGCGCCTGGCTAACGACCAACTCTTACAGATCACGATATGACACAAGGACTTCTCGCACCGCACCCATAGCTTGAGCTAGAAACTGCACCGCGGTGCACACATCCTGACTTATGAGCACCGAGTCGAAACTCCCGCGTGTAGGGTCAACGGAACGCGTCTGATTGGACGATGCATCTCAAGTACAGAAAAAGCGGATACGTTTACACGGAACCTCTGACAGAAGCGGAGTAAAGTATGGTTAGTCTAGTATATAGGTAGATTTATGGATACCTTGCGAGAACGCCACTACATGCTGTGAGAACCGCGATCACCTTGTCGATACCCACTGGCTGTATAGGCACCTCGCTCAGAGTCGTCGTGTCGTTATTTGCGCCTAGTCGAAGTGCAGTTAGAAAGAAGGGACCTGTCTTAAGTCTCTAAAAGAGAGCAACGACAGGCTCTTTCACATGCTTCAGTCACAGAATAGACTTATATGTTTATGTAGGTGAGGTAATGCGACTTTAAAGCGTGGAGAGGCTTGACTACTAGTCCGCGACGCTGTGAAAGCAGTACCTGGCAATTCAATGAAACCCAGGGCGGGCGCTCGCAAGGAAAAGGGTGCCGGGTCGAGCGGCAGCCGACAAACAGAATTTTGCCACGTGCGAAACTTCACCCCATCACTCCACTTGCCTGTTCCGTCATGCTCTCTCGATCACCGTGTTCTCGGTCCTCTCATCGACTCTGCCTCGCAGTTATGTCGCTCGCTCATATTTGTGATTGCATATACAGTGTCTGCTCTTGAATCATCGTGGTGTTGGTGTGCTGGATCTTATACATCCAATGCACTGCATTTCCGCTCCATGCGAGGTGGCGGACCGCGGCATCAGCCGCCACCGAGCGTGGATGCCACAGGGGTTGTTTTGTAAATTGAATCTGAGTCTACACAAAGTACTGTACTTAGCCATACAATTTCTCGTCATGCGAGTTGTGCATATCAATTTTTAAGCTCCAACTCTGTCCGACGTCGCATGTCGGAGATGCGCTTGCTTTTCAACGCTTTGTCAAAACGTTCCCCAGGGGCGACCGTGTCGTAGCGCTAGCCGACTTCCGCGAGTTATATTCACCCCATCAATCGTGTTACCACTTTGATTACCACTTTGAGATTGAGAAGGACGCTCGCGTCGTGTGGTATTGGTTCAAACGTGGTGGATACAAGCCGCGACGCTGGCAGCTGTCACTTCTTCTCGCTCTGCTACACAATGTGCAAACCAATGTTCTTCGTCGCTTGTGTTACTAGTATGTTCGCTTTTAATTCCCGTCGGCTATGCTGATATTTCCCTCCAGGCTTGTCCTCCTTTCTTCCTATGACGTATCGAGCCTTGGTCCTGGTCATGGCGTTGTAGGCCCGGGTAAGCCGGGTCCGTCGCTGTGACCACCGGATTGGCGAGATGGCTTACTCTTCCCCGCAGCTCCATAGTAGCCAACGTGTACACCCGGACTATCCGTTTTGCACCAACAAAATCGGTTGGCCAGGCGAACATGCGGCCAACCATAGGGCGGAGTAGTCGATCTGAGTAACCACGAAAGGAATTTAGGCACCGGGGGCACGTCGTCTTCTCTAGTTATGCACTCGTCAAATAGCTAATCAGTGCCATCAAATCATTATAGGTCCCCCGCTGCGTATGTGGCGATATCCAAAGAAGCCCAAGACCTTGTCAATCGATAATCTAGCCCTCGGTCTATATTAACCACCTACCCCTGTTCTTGAGCACATAAACGGCAGTGGACAATTCGATAATTCTTGTTCCTTGGTACACTTTTAGGTAAGTAAACGGTAGTCTGTAAATCCCCGTTGTGATTGTGATTACACGACGGAGAATCAGGAACTATACCTCCGCCCATCCGGCCATCACACGAGTTGCAATGTTCCGAGTATTATCTGCGCTATCCAAGTATTTCTTGCGCCACTTACCAGCCAGCACTACTCGTCTTTGTACGTTGCCGCATTGCTGGTGCCAGCGCCATTGCTGGTGTAACGACGCGCAATTTTGTTTCACTGCGAAGGCCCAAAACACCCTACTCGCATCTGACCTGCCGGACTCCGAAGGTATTTACGGGAGGCAGGCTCGGAAGATGGGACGTCAAAGGAAGCCGTGGGGCGTCAGCTGGTGTGAGCATGTCCAGCTATCAGCTTTCTGCGCCCGACGGACTTTGATGAACGCGGTCTTAGCGGCGGTGTATGACCACTTATAGACATGCGTACCCGAGTCCGCTCTTATCCTCTCGTTGCATGCACATCGAACGTAATGCAGTGAGTTGTTTAGCTGTACATCGTTCACCGACCCGGAGATGATCTATGTACATCCTTTTAATATATATGCCACATGAACGAATTTGTTCACACCAGGAGTATATCTTGTCTAGAAGCGCAAACAAAGTAGGAAGCAGATGTGGAACCGAGCCGTGGTTAATGAGGCGAGACATAGGCTTGGCAACTTGATAGTTTTAGGAATGTGCATAAGGCATACTGATCAAACGACCGACAAAACTCATTGAGCCAATCGTATCAGGGCTTCAGCAGGGTCGAGCACGAGCAAAGCTTAAGTGCGCGTCTCAGACGCGACCTCCCAAGATCTTGCTGGCTGGCCGTTGTAATCTATTAGAGCGATATACCGAATTGATGGCCCGTGCTGTATAGCGGCTTCCGCAAGTCTCACTGAGTCAAGCGAGATGAGAGGATCTGTCTCTGAATCGTGACTGCTGAGATGGACGACTAGATGAGTTATAGAACTTCGATCGAGCGCACAGCTCAAAGCATCCTGGAATCATTTTACGGTCATGATCAGCACCGGGGACCCTTTCGCGAGATCCTAAGATTCTTGCACTCACAATGAATTGGTTTGCTTGATCCCGGTGCTCCAGATCTGTCTCTTCGGTAAAATTAACGTACACGATGAGGCGCATCAGCGAGTCTTTGACAGGACGCAAGGCGCGATCGATGATGGTCCTCTCGAAGCCTGGTACCCTGATCCGGATGCTCAGTGCTGACGCCCGGCCGTTGGATAACAACACAGACAGCTGATCAGCCCGAGAGGCCGTCAGAAAAGCGGAATGGACGTCTAGATGCTCCACTTGGCAGATGAGACCGAGGAGGTAGAGACTGCGGATGTCTCCGCGTAAGTGTTGGATGTATCCCCAGCGGACCGTTTCCTGCGTTTGTACATTCGTTTGTCGATGTTCTTCGATTTCTTCGTCTTCGAGGTCTTCGTCTTCTTGCCCTGTCCAAAGGGACAAGTCTCGCAAGTTCGGAAAACAGGCTATGAGGGGCTGTGCCAATGCAAACCTACAGTCGTCAATCACGAGGGTCTCCACTTGTGTGTACATAATATCTTGCTGCGAGAACTCTGCGTAAGTGACACTTAGGTCACGAAGGCAGTGGGCGAAGCGGTAAAGGAGGGGTATTGGATCTCCTGGCCCGATAGCTTCGTCTGTCCAAAATCCAATCTCGACTTTTGCTAGTGACGATCGCGACTCTTGGATAATCTTGGAGGCCGCTTCGTTAAGTGCCGGGAAGGCGATAGACTTGAGGGACGTCAGCGCTGCCACTGCGGAAGGTATTCGTGGGTGAGAAGATAATATTTCCGTGTCCAGGACCTTCAATTCCTCCAAGTATTTTGCGTGCATGAGCATCGCGAGGAAGAGGTCCGCCTTCGGCCCCGTGTCGAAGCGACCTGGTGCGCGTATTTCGAGCGATCGTAGGAATGTGAAGCGGCTCGGCTCAATCAGTATGTAGCAGCAGAATGAGAGTACTCTCGCCCGAGAACGGAGCACCACAGGCGGCTGTAGTAAATATGGTGCACCTGCTGCATACAATGCGCGACAGGAGTGCATCATGCATATTAATTGGCTCCCGCGTAGCCAGGACATAATCATCAACAAGGTATCGTAATCAAGGATAACTTGCATCTGTTGTAGGCAGCCAATCAGTCGTCGAGTACATAGCAAGGAAAATAGGGACAGAGACATACAGTACTGGTGCGGATGTCGGGCATAGGACACGCCAAGGGGTGTGAAGGACAGCGTCCCTATGACGGAGCGACAAGAGAAGTCACTAACGATTTAGATGAGCGAGACTCACGGTACGCTACTTAAGCTGACAGCTGCCACAGCTTTAATAGCACTATGATGTCGGACCTCGTGCCCGCGGTTTGTGCGGTTTAAACATCAATCATCCAGTCGCGGGCCAATCATTCCCCATCTTATTCTGTTAGTGGCATTGTCAGTATGACATACGCAAAAACCAGACGCGCACGTACCCAGGTGTAACAGGAGATGAATATCTGTTTCTTGTTTGGTTTGATTTTTCTACGTGGGGAGCGCGTGCTGAGCGCGTGGCGCAAGCGTTGAGCCCGAGCTCGCAAGGAATGGCTAGCGAGTCTACGGCGGCGATATCGATACGTGTGTATATGCTTTGCCGCTGCACGATGTCGCAACCATCAGACTGCATTGGATGCTTGATCCGCAAAGTCGAAGTCTGATTGATCTGATCGTTGAAGCTGAAGAGAGATGAGATAGATGACCATGCCATGGTTCGGTCGATAGCGACAAAGCCAAGAGAACGAGAAGGAAGGGCGCGAAAGCCCCCTGCATATGCCTATATGTCAGACGCTTACATTATTGAACAATGAGGGGGCCTGGGCGAAAGGAGAGCGAGCGAGCGAGAGAAGTTAACAATATAGGCACACAGCGAGTTGTCCCAGAAGCGTAACTTGATTGAATTCGCACATCCTAAGCTTAAGGTAGAGTTTAAGTACACTATAGTAAAGTACGCGGGATATAAAAGAGCGCGCCTGCGGCGCTTAGAGATAAAAAAAAACACACTCCGCTACCATCATGTGATCTGCGTGACATTCGCCTGATTCAACTGCAGCGCGCCCGTCCCCTCGTATTTCGACGCATAAAATTTTTCGAGCACTACTTGTAAGTCCTGTCGCACATCTATTGACCTCGTACCCTGACTGGCCTCCTTGCGCTACTTCGAGAGCGAAGTGTACTTGCGTGCTCTTTCTAGCGTGACAAGCGGATTTGGCGCGGGTCACAGCCCGTCACGATCACATGATGTTAGCGGAGCTCTACCATACGCGCGTCGGTGCGCTCTCACCGGCACCAACCACCTTGGGACCGGACAGACTAACAGGTCGTAGGGAGCTACGGGAGCGTGATCTTGCGAGGGTGGGCTCTGCTATGATCGTTACATCCTCCCTGCCAGATGTACAGGTGCGTAACTCTGGTTCATTTCTCTTTTCGTGGACCCAACGTATCATTTTAGTACGACCCGTACTACAATCTCAAAGACCTGGCAGAAATCTGCGCTCACTTCGTGACGCATGTGTTCTCTTGCCCAGAAGTACTTCCAGCTTCGTCCAGGGACTCGCTGTGCCCGCCGCTCAGCGAATTCATTGCATACGCTTTGCACCGAACCCAGCTACACCATACAGTCACATTCACCGCCCTCTTCCTCTTGCTCAAGTTGCGGTTGAAATTCCCAGATAAGGACTACCTCTCTGGGCCTCGATTATTCCTATGTGCCCTTATGGTTGCCTCAAAAGTCATCAATGATGACACTTACTCCAATCGGTCCTGGACAACGGCTGGACAACATTTCTTTCCGCTCCGGGATCTTAATAGCATGGAAAGAGCCTTGTGCTTGTACCTCGAATGGGAGCTCAACGTCGATCCTACGGATCTGCAACATTTCGAGAGCAAGGTACGGGCCGACTTCAAGGGCAGCGGGCCCTACCCTCAGTACACTCTGCCCTCGCTAGCACTTTCGCTCATGCCTTCGGTGACACTCAACACCTCCAAAACGATCCCTTCACTGCCCGCGTTCGTTACTAGCCGCCTCTCCCCACCCTCTGTCGCGCGCGAACGGGATTCGCGACTGATTCGCAGTCAGGAGAACCACCACTTCGAGCGCACGTGTGCCACACCGCTCACCCTACTCGCGTACGAACGCGATACGCAAATGACTCCCAGCTCGGAGAACCACCACCTCGAGCACGCATACACGACACCGCCCATCTCAGCTGCGTACGAGTGCGAGTCCCAACAAAATCCCAGCCGGGAATGCCATCACAAGCGCGCGTACGCAACGCCGCCCACCTCGCCCGATACGCCTAACACGCTTGAGGCATCGCGCACCGTGTCAGCGTCCCCTGCGTCGTCTGCATCCCCACAGACTCCGACTCGAGAGAACGACAACGCGGCCCAGATGGCGACGCAGGGTGGTAGTGTACTGATGGCAATCGAACCCTGTATCACCAGACAACGGCTAGTTATCGCTTCGAATCGGGTGACAGAACTTCGGTCTCGCGCCCGTCTTTCCGCGCGAACAGCGCAGGGATCACACCACCTTGCGACGGTGTGACCCGTCGTGTAGTGATTGCGCCACTCGCGAAAGCTCCAGAGCACCCCCACCCGATCCCATCGCCATTCAATCCGACGCCCATCTCATCGCGTCCTCCAGCGCGCAGACGCCCCATCTCGTCCGCAGGCCCTCTCCGTGACAAGCTCAGCCGCCCGGGGCCTGTTGCCACTGCCGCACCGCATGGCCTTGTAACAACCCTCGAAACGATCGTCCGCTCTTTCACGCCTCCTTGATACCTTACTCCATCGCCATTGTGATCGATCATCTCCGATCAAGAGCCGTTACACGATATGTTTCCTCGTCATCCGTCTCACCGTCTCGTCACCATACGGTTCGCTTTATTTTGCTTCATTCTTTTCTACTTTCCCTGTACAGTTTTTTGTACTCAATGGAACACTTATACTGTCGATGTTTGTTTCTATACCTGTCGGAACCCCCAGGAGCTCATGGATGTCAATTTAATGTACAAAATGTATATTCTATACTACAATGCTCATAGAATGGTCATTTCTGTCTCTATCTGAGTGAACATGGGTGGAAACAAGCAGATAACGTTTTACAAGGCTAATACATGGGCTAAAAGAGCATTGGACTACAATCTAAGTATACTAGCTGCTAACTCGTGGCTTCGGTACTGGACGCAAACCCTTCTTCCGTGGAAGCCTAAGCAACTTGCTATTAATCAAGGAGCCCCATGTACTTACTACTTAGCTGAAGCCTGTCCTTGCCAGCTGTGACACGCAGGCGCGGTGTTCAACCGCGACACCGCCCGACGACACTCCTGAGAAGGAAAGTGCTCGGAGATTCTATCGGACTAGCAGCGAACCCGTGCTACGCCACGGTGATTATCTAGACTGCTTCGTGTCCGAAATCCAAGCCTTACTGATGTCAGCGTGAAGACAATTATGGTCAGTCAGTCTAGTATTCTCAGGATTTTAGGCTAAGAGGATAGATAGTCTAATTCATTGTCTACGTACGTACTATACAGCCCACCATGCATAATACTGTCAGCAAATGCCTAGAAGACTCTAGGGTAACTGTGCGAGGTGGCGGCGTATTTGCTGCTTTCTTGCTCTTCTGTTCGGCTGGCAAGGACCCTCCGCCGCGAACCTGGCATCTATGCTGCCCAGCCCGCGCAGTGACAATTTGATAATTATAGTTAACAACGTCAATGACCGCCGCAGAGCAATCTTACGCGACGTATGGCGAGAGCCCTCCCGCGATTGGGCTCCGCGCCCAGCGGACGGCCGATTGGAGCATGCAGCAGGCTCTTTTTATCGCCTCACAAATCTTATCAGTCTTGGTGTCGCCAGCCCTAAGCCGCACGGGTTGTCCCCTGATTTACCTAGGGCGCATCCTAGTTCGGCCACACTGCGCCTCTGATGTGCTCGGTCTTAGCCTCGGGACCTGCGCCGTACAGACAGAGATGTTCCTCAGCTTTCTCCGATGACAATGAAGGTGAGTTGCATGACATTATCTTCCTGCTAGTTTGCGTTGCCCTGCATCGTCCTTCAGTATGCCGTCATGGTCTTATCACGATCTCCTATCGTCGGCACCGTCGCTATCAAATATGTCTTCGTAAACCTTCCGTGGCAAAGGCATTCGCTCCGTCGTCCCTCGCACCAGCTGCTTGGTGATCGCCCCTGTCCGTCACCTGTGCTGTTGCGTACCACCGCCGTCACAGTCTTAAGTATGAGCAACGTCGTTACCGTTGTGGCCTGTCGTAGTGGTTATAGTGTCTGTGTGGCGCGGTAAGTCGTCCTCTCAGGCCGCCAAGACCCGTCGCCTTCGCATCGTTGTCGTCATCGCGGTCGCTCCCGTGAGTTCATTTTGGCAGGCATCGTCGGTGAAGAAAGCCTCGGCTGTCCCATCGACCATCCTTTTGCGCCCTCGTCGCCTTAAACATGGCGTGGGTATTGTTATTTCATGGAAGATGTGAGGTGTGGATTTCGGGCGTGTCTTGATCGCATTAGTATAGAGGCGAGGGTCGCTCCTGCCTAGGAATGGAAGTCGAGGCCGAGGAAGCGGACAGAGGTCCGCGCTTGGGAACATCGAGGCTGGGCCGGAATGGCTGCATATGACTAGTGATATCGTACGTAGGTCACATTTTGGAATCCTGGAGCGTTGGGGCAATTTTCCAAAGGCCGAGAGGCGACGCGTTCGTGGATTGTGCGATATGCATGGCGTTATCGCCGCGATCGTAAGACACGCACAGCTGCATTTGCGAAGTTCTAGCGGGCTCTTCGGTGAGATGTTATGACTCGCCAGGCGGCAGAGAGGCCAAAGGCATTCGATAGTCCAGTTATTCCGGGGAGATCAGTTCTTCGCACAGTTTCCACACATGAATATGATGTAGTACAGGGCAGGCAGGTCCCCATGGAGCGATCTCCAGGCGAAACACGGCCAACAGAGCTGAGAAGAGTTAAACTCGTCAGAAAACACAATAAATGTTGTGGAGAATGCCTACTGCTTCAGTTTTATTTATCGGTGATCTAAACCATCGCTCTTCGTCGGTAGTGAAGCAATTAGCGCAGCTGAGAGAAGTGTGGGACATTGAACGAGGCTAGATACCGTCTGCTAACGAAAAGAAATTCAGTAGCGATTCAAAATTAATCAAGCCTCACTTACCGCCACTTACACTGTTCTTTGCTCCCGCAGCCACGTTCTCAAGTTGAGGAGAGCAAGACCTGTCGAATGTCATTTAGAGTCCTAGACGAGGGATATGTCATATGATGTCCCGTATCAATCTTACGTACCTCGTTACGTACCTCGCTCAAACACGGGTTTGGTACATGCTTGTACTAGGATGAGTGTGGACATGGCAGGCATCAGAGCGGACTACACGAACTGCAGAGCTCCAGCTCCCTCGAGTCTCCTCGACGCAAATGAGTTGGAACGGCGAGTGCACGTGAGCGAACTAATTCCCGCTACCAACGAAGTGAAACGAGTTGGTAAGGGTCTTGCACCCCCGGATTAGCCTCCGTCGCACGCCTGAGTATTTGAGTTACATAAGCTGCTCTGTAAGGTAATTTTCTGCTTCCGCTTCGTTCGCGACCGCTCTCTCGTCCTCGACCTTAGCTCTGAGGCGAAACTTTGAGGCAAAACTAGTTCACACTGTCGTGCCTCATAACCTTGGGCGGGGAACTTTGCTTGATCTGCCAACGAGACCATGCATGTAGTACAAGACAAAGCTGAGGCGAAAAACATCTTGGTAGCGGGTCCTGCTGCGTGCAGCGCTAAGGTGTTATTGGTAAGGGTCTTGCACCTCCGGAAAAGCAACCGTCGCACGCTTGAGTATTTGAGTTATATGAACTTCCCTGTAAGGCAATTTTCTGCTTCCGCTTCGTTCACCACCGCTCTCTCGTCCTCAGCCACTCCTTGGCAGCCTCAGCTCCGGGGCAAAACATTGAGACAAGAGTGGTCTGCACGGTCGTGCTTTAGAACCTTGGGCGCGGTAGTGCTTGATCTGCCAACAAGACCGTGCCTGCAGTGTATGCAGTGTTAGGCAAAACCTGAGGCGCAAAACATCTTTGTAGCGGGTCCTGCTGCCGCAATGCTGCGTGCAGCGCTAAGGTGTTATACCGATTCATCGCCATTCTCATGGTAGTAAGCGCATCTTCTCATATAACCTCCGACATCTAGATCTAGTACTCACGTTGAACGTTGAACGCTCGTTTCTACAATCTCATCTCAGTTCAAGCACCTCGCCCTCGGATTTTTCCGAAGACTGTCACTCACGACGTTCAAGCTCGTGCAAGATGCCTCATGTTTGTCTTGTCTGACTCCCCTCGGTCTTCGTTTATAGAATCGGATATCCCGCTAAGGACGCAGAGCTCTACCCCCGTACAAGATGGAGGAAGATGATATCGGAAATGAAGTAAGGCACCTACTGGTACGCGACAGCCTGCGATCCGTAGTATGCGTACACTCTGACCATCAATACCTTCAACACAGCATCCGTCAGAATGCCCGTACTCAGGATTAAGCCTGGACAGCTCAACGAGAAAGGCAGCCACGCTTACGAAGGATTCCGTTCTCGTAGAGAGGGCGAGTAGCGGGTTTACGTTTTCTAAAAGTTCGTTTAGGCCACTTTATCGTGATTTCTATCGATTGTCACTAAACTTCAAAGTCCTCGCGGCGTAGGGAGCGAGGAAACCCTTCGTGCCCTCATGTTCTACGCCTCCGAGGCTCTCGACAAAATCCGTTATCAGGCGCTCGCTAGCCCATCAGTGCTTGACGGTTGCAAGTACCTTGTCATCTGCATCATCCCCGACAAGGAGAACAAGACCTTGTCGATCCGTGATACTGGTATCGGTATGACCAAGGCGGACATGGTCAAAAACCTCGGTACCAAGTCAGATACTCAGGCACGTAAAACTCGTTGAATCAAGATTTACCCCCGTTCTAATATGTTTTCGACAGGGCTTCATTCCCAGCTTCAGTCTCGGTCAATCATGTGTCGATCTCTACCCCGCCTACCTCGTCGCCGAGCGTGTCCAGGTCATCTCAAAACACAACAATGACGAGCAGTACATCTGGGAATCTGTCGCCGGCGGTACCTCTACCATCATTCCCGACCACGTTAACCCAACTCTCGGCCGTGGTACTGAGATCCGCCTCTACTTGAAAGAGGACCAGCTTGAGTGCCTCGAGGAGAGGCGTATCAAGGCCATCGTCGAGAAGCACTCTGAATGCATCACCTACCCCATTCAATTGACGGTGACCAAGGGAGCTGAGAAGGTACGCCCTCAACCCCCCTTCCGGCTCAAGCAGTACAGCGCTAACGCCCTAAGTAGGAGGTCGATAGTGAGGAGGAGGAAGTCAAGGACAACGAGGAGAAACCGAAAAATGAGGTGATCGATAAGGACGAGGACAAGAGGAAGATCAAGAAAATGACGGAGAATGAGGAGCTCACCAAGACTGAGCGAATTTGGACACGTAACCCCCAGGAGATCACCCAGGACGAGTATAGCGCTCTCTACAAGAACCTTACGAATGGCTGGGAGGACTACTTGGCCGCCAGGCATTTCTCCGTCGAAAGTCAGCTCAGGTTCAAGGCTATCGTCTTCGTTTCCAAGCGGTAAGTCTCATCACATTGCGTGCGCAAACAAGATTACTGACGTTTGTACTTCAGTGCACCATCAGATCTCGTTGAGACCAAGAAGAAGCGCCACAATATCAAGCTCTACGTCCGCAGCGTCTTCGTCATGGACGACTACGAGGATCTCATCCCCGAATACCTCAACTTCGTCAAGGGTATCGTCAATTTCGAGGATTTGCCTCTCAACATTGCAAGAGAGACCCTCCAACCAAACGAGATCCTCAAGGCTATCCGCAAGATCATCGTCAATAAGTGCTTAGACTTCTTCTCTGAAATCGCAACAGACAAGGACAACTCCAGCAAGTTCTATAAGGCCTTTAGCTATAATATCAAGCTCGGTATCCATGAAGACGTGCAGAACCGCACCAGACTTTCTGAACACCTTCGTTTCTATAGTACGATATCTTCCGGAAAAATGATCTCTCTCAAAGGTAAGTAGCTATAGTTGGTCCTGAATAGTCGCTTATATGTGGTGTTAGAATACGTCTGCCGCATGTCCGAGGCACACCACAGTATTTACTACATTGTTGGGAAGTCACCCTCCGTACTCGAAGAGTCGCCTTTCCTTACGGTATTTAAGACGAAAGGGTTCGAGGTCATCCTTGTTCATCCTGCCGACCAAGATACTATTGCATGCCTCAACGAGTATGATGGCTACATTTTCGTTTGTGTCTCTAGGCTCAAGGAGCCTGAAGCTGCAGCAGTGATTGGCGAGTGTCCCCAGCACTACATCAATCTCTGCGAGGCTGTGAAGGACGTGTTCGGCGACAATAACACGAGGGTCATCGTCTCTAACATGCATCTTGATGTCCTACCACCGCCGTACCTCTTTGTCAACGCACACACTGCTTGGATGTCACCCACGGCAGTGGTACGCACACCATGCGGCTCGCTACGCCACCTTCCTGTCTTGTGTCTGCGGGCTCTTAGGTATGTCTAGTAGTTTCTTATACCATTAATAGCCTGATCAGTATCATTGTATCAATAGGTCATCTGGAGGATTTCCTGCAAGCATGAATGAGGATGATGATGACCAGTACTGGGAACTATATACATGATATTGATGTGGCCATAGTCGTTGGCGTGCTGTACAGTAGATACGCGCATCCTGCAACTGAAGTAAGATCTGATAAATACATCTGCCTGACTGAACCTGCAATCAGTATACCTACAATACGACCTCGAAATTGCTTTATGGGAAGGGCGCATGGCTTGTAGAGGAAGGCGGAAGCGACGCCGCGTCCGTGGAGAACGATCTTCGTGGCTCTGAATGCTTATAAAGCACGATGCTAGCAACGCCATTGTGCACTGGCATTAGTCGGAGTCGGGTAGGAAATATTTGCTTGGCTGGTCCGGGTGAGAGGTCGTTATACATTGCAACATCTAGCACCGCCCGCCCGCGCCGGCTGGACCCGCTACCAAGTTGTATATTCACTGCACTGTAGTGACTATCAAGAATCAGTGTACGCGATATACAGTTGTCAACCTAACGCAAACGTCATTTGCTACGCGTACATATTACGCTCACAGGTGTGCCGTGCAAATTAAGTCTATCACTCTGCCGTTTGGGGCACAGTGAGAGCAGCGCAAATGAAATTGACAGTGGGAAATATGCATCGGATGAGCAGCCGGTAACAAAGATGCAGCACCTAATACACGTCTGCGGAGCAAAACGGTTCTAATAAAATGGACATCTAAAGCAATTAATTAGCTGACACAGGGCAAGATGTCAAACAATGGGCACATAAGCAGGTCGAGAGGGGGACAACGAAATATCATACATATCTTACACGGGTGGCGGTCATTAAATTCGACCAGGTATGCCAATGCGATATCCGGGAAACCCACAGGTAGCTATCGCCGCACGAAGACGCTGGATCACACGGCGGTGAGCGGCACTTTTGTCCTTAGAGAACGTAACAATGTGTTGGCGCAGAGCACGCTTGAGTGCGCTATGATGAGCATCGGGTTCAAAAGGAACGTCGAAGGAAAGCAGCACGGGGCGACGAACACGGCATGAGAGTTTGGACCGCATTAATGAGCCCAGTTAATGAACCTGGGCAGCGGTAAGCGTGGGTATCAAGGCATATCCCCCGATTCTAATCCCAAAACTGGGCTATTGAATAGGCCATTTCTTTTCGCCTTGGGGTGTGGAACGTCAGCACGTGACGCAGTTCGAGAGGTACAAAATCGACTTATCTACTCCAATTACCTGTCGATAGCATATTGATGCCCTCCACAAATACCTAGAACTGCAACACGACGGGATCCTGCCCTTCACCTGCAGCATACAAACCCCGTGACTTAGTGCACAGCTCCACGATGGGTTACAGATCTGGAAAGACTTTTTGAACCAACGGCTCTACCACTCAATCACTCACAGATATCGACTACACTGTGTCGGCAGACGGTGCACTTTCCACATTGAGGGCGAGGTCTCCAGTGTTCGCCCTGACGGTTACTAGCTCGCACAATGTTGACTTCTTCTGCATCTTTCCTGCACTGAGACCTATCCTTTACCTCAATATCATCGCCACGCTCGGGACTCGAGCAGTGGATAGATCTTAGAGACAGTAGTGCAGAAAGATAACTCACCTTTCGTGAAGCCCGTGGTTGCATAGTGCTGCTCTATCAGCGGCTAGTCTACACCCAATGCACTACTCTGGACATCGTGATGGAGGACCCGGTCGCTGCTGAGCGGATACTAAGCTAGGGAAAGAGCACGGAACCAAAGCTCTCACAGACCGTGATGACAGCATAGAGAGCCACAATGTACATTGCGGCGGGTTGCAAGACGGACGTGAACAGAAGTGGCGGGCAATAAATGCGAAGAGAGGAAGAAACTCAAGAACACGAACATGCTACGACTCGCCGGGCTACGGATAGGGCGGGCCGGAGATACACGTGGACAAGCGGCCTAAACACGCGAGCGACGGGGCGAGGATCAACATAATTGAGGAGTTCAGAAACCCTGCCCGTTGCGGAATCTGTAACCGGAGGACCCGCTGCTGCCGCCGCCTAGCCCGTCTTGCACTTGCGCATGTACTTACGAACCCTTCGCTTGAAAAAGAAGTAATAATGTCGGACCCCGGACGTAGGGTGCTAGCGCTGTTATACTGGGCAATAGTAGAGCGCCCACGTAGTTACTAAAGAAATTCCATCCAGCCATCCGACTCCCGAGACGTCGGGCGATACTGTAGCAAGAGCGGCTTGCCGCCGCGATCAATTCACTGTGGACCCTGATTGCATCCATGATTCGAGAGATAGTTTTTCACGAGCGGAAAATCAGCGATCGTGATGTTCTTCATGGCGGTGTATTCAAGACTTGTGTATTTAGCAATAATGAGATTCCCCCTCCAGGCCTTCGACTCCTGAAAGAGGTTGTCTTGCAGGCTTTTGACGTAGCTGTTTATCGGGAACGGGAGGCCGTCCCTCGAGACGACGGGGAAGAAGATAATGTACGGCTCATCGAACTTCTTGTTCATGCCATCTAATGCCTCAAGAAGCTAAGAGAGAACCGTGAGGATCAGAGAGTGATGCGATACATCAAAGAAAATATCAGAGTTCACTTGGAAACGCCAGCCCCGTGGACCAAGACCTTCGGCTATGTAGTCCGTCAGGATTTCCGGGTGAGGCATGCGACCCGCTCTGTATACCTCGGCTGAGGACGCTTGAACGCCCGTGAAAGAGAGAGGGCTTGTCATCAGAGATGCCAGGTGCGGTGCACGATCGTCAGAGGGAACAACGAGGGCCTCGTAAGAGATAATGGAATCCATTGTGGGATCTAAAATAAGCGTGAGCTGCGGGCGTAGCGGACATCGAGTATCAATGCCTACTTTTCTCTAGTATATGAAGGTGTTCGGTTTAGTGAGACAGATTGTGTAGAGCGTTGGCGAATGCAATAAGCACAACTAAGTTAGAGAATCAATATTCAAGGATAAGTACACTTAAGCTTGGTGGTCGTGCTGCAAAGGATTGCTAACCGAGACATTCTAGGGCTCTAACGGCATGTTTATATCCTCTTTCCTCCCTAGCCTGCGAAAAGAACCATAATCATAAAATCCGCCGCACGCTGCCACAAGAAGCAATTCAGGTCCACGCAGAACATTTGATATCTAATTTCAGAGTCACGACTGGACTGGCAAAGACTCGTACGTACCATCTCTCGTATATACTTGCGGCGTAGGACGAGATTCGAGAAAGATCATCAAGAATCCATACATCGTTATGTGGCTTGAACATATGGCTACGGCGTGTTGGCGTGTGAGAACCATCACGAGTGGCTACATTCCCGCTGACAGACGTATTTCCGCAGAGCTTAGTCGCGGCGAGATGATTGTCTGCTGCTTCGAACCGCGTTTTCGCAGACGCCTTACGTAGAACTTATGCAAGACATCGCGCCGAGCTCTCGATGTGCTGGAGCTCAAATATGGACGGCAACTGCGAGGCTATGCATTAAATCCTACTAACGCCAAGGAATACTTCGAGATCCTCACTGAGATTTGTACAACACGTAAAATCAAGCCCAAGTTCAGGTCTGCGATGGACGAGTCACAGCCACGCGCAAGTCATTCTCAGCTTCAAGCGGCTTGATATCATTCAGAGTGGCAGGCCGTCCAGATTCTAGGCCCGATGTCTCCCCACTCATGAACCATCGTATCCCCGTCTTCCGTTCCACTGGCTGATCCTCCATCCGTCTGGATCTGCAACCTGTACTTGCCCAGACTGGCTAACTCACGGTGGCGCATGTAAACCAAATGTAAACACTTGCGTGCGTTCCGTATGCCACTCGTAGAAGCATGGGCTCGGCAAGGGCCCGCAGAAGCATCCCGCTTCGTATTCTTGTCGTCGGAGACAGAAGTAGAGAGAGTTGAGGAGCTAAATGAAGTATGATATAGCAATCAGTACAGAAATGCAGGTACCCAGCCACCAATCCCGGAGTCGGACCCTATCCTCTTCGCTTTCCAACATAAGGCCGTCCGGAGTGGCTCCCACGACGAATTCTGCGATGAGAGTATCTCACTTGAAAGGGCCGTTTCCCGACTCTGCCGTCCTCCTGCTTTGCCTAAAAGAGATAACGTTGCGATCGCCTTTCACTGACGCCGAAGTTGGAACCATGCTCGGCGAACCGGATGAAGTCCTGAATCGAATGGTGGCGGCGGACATATCTCACACTGCCGTCAGCGGATTCACAGTCAACAGCGAACTCCGGGAACGAATCTGGGCTCTATCGAGTGTTCAAACCCAGTTTCAGCAGTAGATCGACTACAAAACAGCAAGAGTCTTACCATTACTTCACGGTATCAACTGTCTTTTGTCCGATCCTCATCTCTTACTTGCTGCCAGCCCAAACGTGGCGGAGTTCATGGTGCTTTTAGCATCCATGCAAGGAGCTCTGCAAGGACGCGTTACTGGGGTAACAACGGGCTCGCAAATCGAGCCCTCGAGCAGCCGTATTGGCGGCCCCGTGGGCAGGTTGCTGGATGCGACGCGTAAGTGATCGTTGATTTCGCCAACTCTCATGATTCACTCACCTAGAATCGAATAAAACATATCGCGCTAGCATCACAGCGCTGTAACACCTGTTATATACTTACGCTACACTACTATGTACTTAGCCTTTTATGTGCATATCTTGACCAAGTGTAACACTCAATCTGATACAAGAGGTCGTTCTGCTCGTTTACAGGGTTGACATTGACAACTGCGTCCTGACCAAGATAAAGCCTTCCTTCTGAGTTGCTCCCCGAGCTATTATCCGAGCTCAAATCGGGCGAGTGGCTATTTCCCTCACCGGCACCCTTGCTCGTACATCCGCGCTCGGCAGGCGGCTTACGTGTGGGGCGAATGACGAAGTTATGGAACTTCGTGAGGACTGCAACGGGAAGGGTATCGATTTTTAGCTCGATCTTCTCGGTGCTTTGTATGTGTAGATGAATTAATAGCTGTTGAAGGCAATGAAAGTGTTGACATACACCGAACCCCGGCCACGCCCTCGTGAATGATTCAGATGACTTTCTCCAGCTGCGCTCCATCCAGGAGAGCGATACTGTCACTGAGCTGCTTCTTCTACTCGAACGACGATACGTCATCATCGCTGATCAGTCGCTCAGAAGTCTTCATGTGACCGTTGCTTGGCGTCGCCATCTTGCCTTTGGCTTCACGCAGTGCCTTGGAGGTCGAGGTGGAGGTCGAGGCAACGGGCACGAACATGGGTAAAGAAATGCGTGGGCAACGAAGTGGATTTCGACAAGTAAGCGGAGCGACTAGAAGCAAGACGAAGCACACTCAAAAGGCCCGAGACAGCGACAACGGCAGACGACCGAAATCCCGCACTCGAGACGGCGACAGCGAAGAGGAGGAGCTCACTTAGAGTCGCTCCCCGAGCTGTCATCCGAGCTCGAGTCGGATGAGTGGTTGTTTTCCTCGCCGTGGGCTGCGGAGGATATGCCCGCGCGCGGTGCCGACGAGGATACGGCGACACCCTTCTCGAACAAGTTAACAACACCATGCGTTCGAGAACGCGGACCTTCTCCGCCTCGACGTCCTCGTCCGTGCACTACCGCTTGAGGCCGCCAGTGCCGGTATCCTTGCCTGTGCGCCCCCGCTTTACAGGCGGCTGACGCGTGGAGCGAATGACAGGTGATAGAGCTTCGTGAGGACGGCAGCGGAGAGGGTGTGGATTTCCAGCTCGATCTCCTCAATACTTTGTATGTGGATACAAATCAAATCTTGTAAGAGATCATAAAACGTATGCATGCACGTCGCGGATTTCGGGTACATCCTCGTAAATGATTTGGATGACCTTCTCCAGTCGCGCTCCGTCGAGGAGACCGATGTTGTCGCTGAGCTGTTTCTTCCCCTCGAACGACAATACGTCGTCTTCGGCGACCGGTCGCTGAGAAGTCTACTTGTGCCCTTTGCTTGGCATCGCATTCTTGTCATTGGCCTTTGGTGGCGCCTGGGAGGTCGACGCGACCGGCGCAGGCTTCTCGCGCTTCTTTTGTGTTTGGGAACCTTTTGCTGCTTCACCTCTTTGAGCCCAACGAGGGTCTTGTTCATGAGCTCCGTCTGTGCTTCCATGTCGCGGATCATGTCTAGAGAATAAGACGTTAGCACAGAACTAATACACGGACTATCGCACGACGTACGATCGCGTTCGGTCTCGTCCTCCACCTCCTCGTCCTCGTCCTCGTCATCGCTTACAGTGTCCGAACGCGGCTCAGAGAGGTTCTTCCACTTCTCATAAAAGATACAGTTGAGTTCCTAGTCGCACACATAGACAGGCGTTCCGACGGGGTTGAAGTCCTTGCACTTGCTGCTCATGAGCTTGAAGTCGTCATGAAATTGCTCGGCGTTGGCGTATGAGTTGCCCTCAAGCTTCTTACGCATTGTAGATAGATCCATGAGCTTCTTGATGATATTTGGATACACGAGAATGTCGAGCTTAACCCAGTCTGGAATGGTTCATCGAGGCGTCGAGATACCACAAATTGTCATGAATGACTCACCGACGGGCTCATAGAACGGATACGCGCAGTTGTAGTGCGACTTCTTGTTCTGGTCCCTAAGCACCTTCTCGCAGAACTGGAGCTATTTTACGATGAGGTTGCCCTTGGGCTGCTTGATCTTCCGGATCTTCTTGGGCGCGTCGACGTACGGGAGATCCTTCGGAGGTGGTGGGTTCATCTCGCGCTTTGCTCTTCCATTGGCCGCCTCGTCCGATCGTCGTATTACTGGAACATAAGTCCATTGTCGCCGGACCTTCTTGGTGGGCTGGGGAGGAGGTGGCGGTGGAGGCGTAGGCTGTAGTGAGGACGTCAGCGCACGACATGAGGTACAGCACAGACTACCGACCTCTTCCGGCAGCGGCCAGTTCTTCATTTGCCTGTCGAAGACCTCCTCAACTCGCTTACCCGCGGCGGTAATGGGACGCTCCGGGCCGTTGAATGTGACACAATTCGCGATGATGAGACGAACGTCCGCAATGATGAGACGAACGTCCGCAATGAACTCCTCATTATTCTTGTACTTAGGGTTCGCAGGGTCCGTGCCCGGCTTCACGGGATTCGACGAGTTCAGCTTGCGCTCAACCGTGGAGAAGTCCATCGGGTGCTTGACAACATATGGGTAGTGAGGAATATTGAGCGCGACGGGTTCGACAGGGTATAAGAAAGGACCGGCCGCCTTCATCCTCTTCAACTACGGATCGTCGAGAGGTAGTAACGATATTGTGCGGCGCTCATGGGAGGGCCGTTGAATACTGCAGGTACTAAGGGTGCTGCAGGCGTGGACGCAGGCGTGGGTGCAGGCGTAGGCGTGGGTGCAGGCGTAGGCGCGGGTGCAGAGGGCTAGCCATGGCCGTTAACGAGGGCCGGAACAGCTGCCGGCGGCGAAGGCGATGGCGTAGCTGGAGGAGTGGTGGTCTTTAGAGAACAAATGAGATAGCAAGAACGAGATATATCATATCGGCACGCCCAGACAGCGGCGTAAAGGAACGAAACAAACGTACATTGGCTAATGAAGCTTGGTCGGTGTCCGTGTGCATCCTCGCTCTCTTAGGGGGAGGGGATTGAACATCATCGTCATTATGGGAAGTATTTATATACGGAGATGACGGCCGAACCGCGACAGACTCATCGACTGTGATGCTCGAAGGTACAGCGGGAAGAGAGGGAGGATCTGTTTTTGGGACGGGCGCAGGCCGGGGCTGCGGCTCCTGCTGCTCGCTTGGGAGAGCCTCGTCCGCATCGGCCATGGAGACATCCACGGCCTCTGCGGTATCCTTCTGAGTGGAGACGCCTCGGCCGCTCTTACATCCTGAGAAGGTCGCCTTGGGCGGGAGGAGGTATGTCCTTGGGAGAGCTAATGAGGACCATGGCTGGGGGAGAGGTGCTAGCGAGCACGACGATGCGCACGGCGACAAATCTACACAGATCTATGAGGGTCGATATCTGGGGCACGGTGGACGCACTGTCGAGTGTGAGTGGGAAGGAATCACGTCGGACTCCTCGCGACTAGATCCATCGATCTGAATGTCGTTGTCGTTGTCGTTGTCGTTGTCGTGGACGGAGCCAGCGGGGATACCGAGGGCGTCGCAGACGGAGACGTCGTGACCGTTTGGGAGAAGTGCATTGGGCACGGCGAGGGCGATGAGGGACGCGTGAGGACCGTCGGGCCGTGCGGGTAGTAAGGGCGCCGCGGACCGGGTTTATGCACCGACATAGATGCGGCTACGAGTATGGGCGCAGATGCAGATGCAGGGGCATTGCTGTAACCATGAACCAAGCCGGAACAGCTGCCGTCGATGGTGGCGATGATGTAGCTGCAGGCGTGGCAGTCTCTAAGAAAGCGAGAGAGCGAGATGAGATACATTGGATCAGCACGCCCAAGCAGCGATGTACACGAAACAAACGTACATGAGCTGATGTAGCTTGATCACGGTCCGTGTGCATCCTCGCTCTCTGAGCAGGAGGGAGGTTGAATATCATCTTCATTATGGCGGGCTTCTGTATGGCGGAGAATAGAATATGGAAATATATGGAAATACCGGCCCGGCCGCCACGGACTCGTCGACTGTAGTGCTGGAAGATACAGCAGGAAGAGAGGGAACACTTGTTATGAGGACGCGCAGAACTTGCGGCTGTGGCTGATCGCTCGGGAGGGCCTAATCCGCATAGGCGAGGGAGACATCCAAGACCTCTGCGGATCCCTCCTGGGATGAGGTGGGGACACCCTGACTATTTCTACGTATTCAAGAAGGTCGCCTTGGGCGGGAGGAGGTATGTCCTTGGGAGGGCTAATGAGGATCATGGCTGGAGGAAAGGTGTTAGCGATCACGACGATGCGCACGGCGACAAATTTACACAAGTCTATGAGGGTCGATGTCTGGGGCACGGTGGACGCGTTGTTGAATTTGAGCAGATCGGTGGACATCGGACTCTTCGTGGTCTGTGAGCTATCGATCTGAAGGTCGTCGTTGCTGATGTCGTGAGCGTAAGGTCGCCGTAGGTGGCGGAAGGCAGCCTTGGGCCGGCCAAGGGAGATCACGGCCGGACGAGAGAGGTCAGTGCGACTCGCGCATTGTGGCGAGAACACACGAACCTATGGCGATATCCAGGGCACTATAAGCGCATCGCCAGGTTTGCGTGGGAAGCGGTCGTGACGAACGTCAACCTCTTCATGGTTGATGTACTGATCGATATTGAGGTCGCTGATGGCATCGACAGGGGTGGCAGGAAGGTCTGCCGCGGGGGAGCAGACATCATGACCGTTCTTGAGATTCCCAAGCAGGACTCTGCATTCCATGTACGTGATGAGCTTTATGATACCCGTCTCGCTTTCTAGTGCCGCGCCAATGTCAGTCTTCTTCCGCGTTGGTCAGGCGGCCCTCAGTCTACGAGACATTCAGCAAGCATGAAAAGAAGAATGGACCGTGCGTAGGGACACTCACCATCACTACTGAGAGACTCGCCTCTTTGGAAAAACCGCCAGCCAGCTCTCATGCATCATGCTCCAGCTACTCTCTGCTGCTAAACAAGTATGGGGGCGCGCACCTTCTAAAGCACATGTACAGCGCACCCAGCTCGCAGCTCCTGTGGCTCGTCCCTGATAGGGTCTTGTTCTCACCGAGGATATCAGTCCGACAGCATATCGTCTCCTCCGTGCCCTTGTCGTCTCCCGTGAGGCAAAGGACGCAGATACCTTCTTTTTTGCATTTCGCGACCGCACGGGGTATTCCGGGCGAAGTCTGCTGATTAACCAAGATGCTCTCGCGCCCGAAATAGGCATACTCCGCGGCACTCTGGGTTCCACAGTGCGTGAAGTCGAGGTTGGCTTCATCGGTGTGGGCGAGCGCAAGCCTTGAATGGGTCACTCAAATAGCCTGACCGTTGACTGACTTAGGACTGACTTAGGGCTGGCTTAGGGCTGGCTTAGGACTGGCTTAGGACTGACTTAGGACTGACTTAGGACTGGCTTAGGACTGACTTAGGACTGACTTAGGACTGACTTAGGGCTGGCTGAGGGCTGGCTTAGGGCTGGCTTAGGACTGACTTAGGACTGGCTTAGGACTGGCTTAGGACTGGCTTAGGACTGACTTAGGACCGCCGTGGTTGTACCGGTTACAGCCGCGGAATCTGGGCTTCTCCCGCCCCGCCCCATTACATAAGGACGTCCTGGGCGACGTGGCGACGTGAGGTGCACCGTCGTGCATGTCAAGATTGAAGAAGTTAACCTTCAGAGACGACCGACACTTCGGTCGATCGGGAGCGCACGCGACGCTCGCGTGCGTGCCGCGCGGCACCAGGCGCTTAAGCCACCAGAATGTAAACAGGAAGAAGCAACCTTTAATTTATTTCTCGCTGATTCCACCTCTGGGCCACCCACGGCTCGCCCCGCGACATCTCTAGTCGGAGCAGGATAGCTTTACCATGGCTTTCCAGACACAGTTGAAGGTGAGCTTTACAGTGACTTCCCCCGGAGTTTGAACAGTCTATGTACATCGTCGTGACAGTAAACCTTTAATTTCTAGATTCCGAACACCCCGACAGACAGCTACGTTAAAGGAAGACTTTACCGCGCCTGTCTGAAGACTGTCCTATCTACGGGAAGCCCGCCTCTGCCTGTGGTGCTAGGCCTGTCTCTCTCGAACATAGGACGTCGTGCCCTGTCGTGCCTGGCCTGCCGTCTCTGCCCCCGATCAGTGCGACTAAAGCCTCGAGCAGCGTCTGCGGCCCATGTCTGCTAAATGCTATATTAACTCCAGGAGAAAGCCTCGGCTTTCCACAAGAGTCGGCCCCCGTGTCAACCGAGCATTATCACGCAGACTCACAATCGCTGTGCACGCATTCTGCATGAACACTCCTTGTTGTCCCGAGTTCTGGCCGAGTTCTGGCAATGGCGACTTGTGAGCCATGCTCGACAGGCAATTGGAAGGGTGGAATTGCAACGGGAAATTGTGTGAGCACGACGGCAGTATGCACAGGTATGGGTCAGGCCAGTGAAAATGCATGAAGTGGCAATAGGGAACGGTACCCCAAGTCTAGCTTGTATATCCCATTCTGCTCCGAGACTCTTATCATCAAATTTTTATCCTGGTTGCTGGGTCGTGCTTTTCTCGCACCGTACTTAGATTATGAACACCTCGTCGATGGTTAAAGATTAGTGGGTATCCGCACAAAACTACTGCTCTGTATGTAGAATAAAGCCGAAAGTATGGGCTGAGTGTTAGCAACCCACCACGAGTTTGGGTACCCGTTACGCATATCTTCGAGCTCTCAGAGCATACTTAGACCAAGCAACTTTGTATTTGCAGCGCGGACTCGCACTTCACTAGTACATCCCTCCTATATTTGACAGTTCAGGCTCTCCAGTAACTAGTACTAGGGAGCTGCCAGCGTCGCTAGCGTCAACCTTACTTGTGCTTTGTGTGAGCGTACTTCATGCATTGGTCTACGAAAGCCATTATTTGGTGTTGGGCGTCGAGCACAGAGACAATACGTACACTACTCGCTGCAAAAGGAACAGCATCATGCAAATCACACATGTACAGTAAGCTCTACAACAGCACAATGGCACCGACAGCCGCATCTTGATATACACAAGAAGCATTCCCGGTGCCACCTCCATTTGCACCCACTCAAGCACCCACTTTACAATGTCCATAGCGGGCTGGAGTGAGCGTACCTCGGAGTCCCCGCCTTTAGTCTCAACAGCTCCTTGACGTGTGAACTCGCGAAACCGGGTAGCATAGTACGCGCAGGGCGTGTAGCAGATCGCGCTTGGTGTTACCCTAGAGGTCCGCATGTGAATCTCCGAGGTCCGCGATGTATGCGACGGGGTGCATGACGGGTCCCAAACCCATTGTGAACCGGCTGTGTGTGTGATGGGACTTCAGTTCGCGGCGTTATAGGCGTTAGAAGTACTCCGAGCGTATGCCCTAAACAACATCGAACACGACCGCGAAAGTGGACGTGATGACGATATGGCGACGGGACGGTTCGTGCAGCGAGGCAGAGAGCCTAGACTATGTGCCGTTCCGGAGGTTGCAGCAGTGCATCTGCTTGGTACATTTGACTGTTGAAGACGCGAAGAAACGGCAATGACGAATTGCACTCGCCGAGGGCTGGCGTACGGGATAAGCTAACTTTGAATAATATGAGCGGGACATTGTGGGCGGTGAGAGACCTTGTCAAGCAAGATCACAAAGCTCATGAACATACCCTATTAGTGGTCGAAAACTGAGGTTGAACAACGAAGGATCTCCGAGGGGACAGAGCAAAGGATACCAAACACATAACTAAGGCGGGTACTCACGTCTATAGCAGTATGAGACATGAGTCCAACATCATTGGGCAAGTAGATAATCTACTGTCTCATGTCTGCAAAACAAGCTTAAGCGGGAACGCGCACAGACGACTCAAAAATAGTGTTCGTGCGCGCACCTCCCTGAGCTCTTCATCCAGTATGGCCGCGCTCCATACATCAACTTGGATCGCCTTTGCAATGGAGTGTGAGGGCCCGGTGATGGATATGGACATTGTAGTGTGCAGTATCGATACTAATGGTGTGTACGCGTATTGATGTCGCGGTGCTGTGGAATGACAGCACTACGGCCACGGACTTGGTCCGGGTTCGTGCGTTGTGTTACTGTAAGGGAGCAAAGGAGCTGACTGGGCGACTGCGAATGTGCGAGCACGTAAAGACAATGGTCCATTGCAGTCTGGAGTGAGACACAAAGCATGATAACGTGTGCGCAGACTTCAAAGACGTGACTCGTAGAGGGCAACAGGCCTATACTAGAATCAGGCGAGGAAGAGTGCTCACAAATACGAGATTATAGGAAAGACACGCATGCGTATCTTCGAGAAAGGCGATCCGGCATCTCCCGGGAACTAGCCTCTGTGCCCTTAAACTAAGTCTTGCGTATGCCATGCGGAAGATAGGCTTTTGTCCTCACAGTTCACTCGGGTCCTGGCACGGGATCACGACATCTTTACGATCAAATTCTCCAAGGAAGAGGTTGTACTTATATTGTGACAAGCAAGTCACAATAAGTTTTCAATAGTTGTTGGATAAAGTACCGGCTAATATCAGGAAGACGAATTATGTAATTTATCTCTATTTGATATATGGTTACTGGAGAGATATTTTAAACTTAAGCGAATGGTTAATATCAAATATTTCAAAATAGCTTTAAAATAATTTATCCATAACCGCTTGATAAATTCGCACAGAATAAGGGAATCAACTTCAAGATAAGGCTTTAATATCTATGCTGTTGTTATTGAGATAACAGATACATTCCTTTCAAAATAATTCATCACTATCTGATAAAATGTTATCGAATCTTCCACCTAGTGTTAAACATGGTACGGGTAAGTGTGTCCCGTTTAGCTCAGTTGGTAGAGCGCGTCACTAGTATTTACGTAATGACGAGGTCAGTCGTTCGAGTCGGCTAATGGGAATTCTTTTTCTCTCAATTTCGACGCTTTTATTTTACGAAGAAAAGTCAGAATTAATTTCAATTTCCATCCTTGAACTTGAACTTTGTCTTGGGACTCACCATCCTCAAGTTCGGCTTTCAAGCTTCAAAATGCCAAGGATCAGGTTTGCTACCCTCGTCGTCTGAAGTGTTGGGATGTAAGAGAAGCTCATTTTATCACTAAGTAGCTGTTCAACTTCGCCGCTAATTAAGTAGCTTTATTTACCGTCACAACTCTTCTGGTCGATTTCACTATGGTATATTGATCCACAGTCTAATCTAGGAAACCACGTAGTACAAAGTCCAGACTAGCAACACTACTGACTAGTGCAAGACTGACTTCCCTATAGCCATTTACTGGTGTATCATGAGCATTCGTATTCCGTTTTCTTCCTCGTAGCAGAATGGACGACTCTTAGAGATCTGGTAATATCCCTTTAGTGATTTTTTGATGAATACTCAAGCTACCTACGGAAGTGGGCTTTGAATGAGCTCGCTTTTGGTCGCCATATACTCGATGTTTGATCTAGTTCCACAATCAAACTTAGAAGCTACCGATTATATTATTGACTTACTTCACCGCACAATACAGAGAGATGCCCTCGTAGGGAACTCATCACAAACTGGTGACGGTCATCGTCACCTTCACTCTCACTGAGTGCTTCGAGAGCGTCGTAAAAGCTTCTAGTCCAAGGCGATATTCGAAGGAAGTCGACTAGAGAGGCTGAGGTCAGTGTTATACTATGTGAATATCAACAGGCGCACCGAAAGCTGCACCTCCATGGCGTAACAGATCTTGCATCGCTATACACACCGTCGGACACACAAGTAGAGCCAGCGGATCGTCCGTGCCGTGAAAATCACGCCGGTAGACTAGGAAGACGAAATCGCGCATCTGATTCCACGCTTCGACAATATGAAGGTCTTCCATCGAACGAACTGTGACGGAGATATAAGCAGCGAATGCAGCTAATAAAATCATCAATGACTATAATGTAGTCGAAATTGAAGAACACGCACATGTGACGGATATATTTGTAACATCCTCAGCCAATGCAAGGTTCCAGATCGTTTCACGTCGTTGTTTGGTAGTGGTACCATCACCCTTGCCGAGCCGTCCAGAAACTTCGAAGAATGTTTGAGCGATGATGAGTGGACCAACAAGCCTGCTAGCTGCATGATCATGTTGAGCTCGGCTTGATACCAAGTTTAGGGCCGCTTTCATGAATGACAGGGAGGATTCCTCGGGGATATGCTCCTCGACTCCGGCATACCATTCTAAGGTCAAGATATGTAATATGTGGATGATTGTCATCAAGTCTGCTTGAGAAACTTGAGGCGAGGTCTCAGTTACGAAGATGAGTCTGTGCGTGCTGGAATCGTTAGCGAGACCGCGGGACCAGCTTATCGAACATACTTCTGAGCCGTAAGGGACATTTCTACCAGAGATATCAGAGTGTATACAGATTACAGAACAATGTAATGTCTTACTATCTTCCAGCTTCATTTTAAAAACGTTCTTCGCGGTGCATACGGTTAAAGCAGACCACAGATCCTTTGCTTCTACGCATGCTAAACCAACAATGATTATGTCCTTGACTTTGATAACAACGTCAATTGTTATCCAAGCTCCAAAATAGTGGATTACGGACCGTCTGTTGCTCTTGTGTCATGCAGGAGATGGACCAATAACTCTGCCAAAGATTCGATGATGGACTGCACAATGGCGTTGTCATATTCATTAGATATCTCGAGAATTCTAGCACCAGCCCAGCAACATCTATATATGGTCTCCAGAACTTCAATGCTTGGCGTAGGTGAGGGCGAACAGAACGCTGCTTTAGCGCGGCTGAGCATGAGCTTCAAAAGGTTAATACAACGAAGGACGCATGTACGTATTTGCATACCGAAATTGTATACACGCTTGACGGCAAGTCGATAGACAAGTTATTTAGCAGCGTAGCCTGATAGTCAGCCGGACCACCGTTCAGTGGCCAAGGATGTCTACAGAGATGATACAGCCAAGAGGCCGTCTGCCAGATGTTTCCATATGAATGACATAGTTATGACATAGACGGACATACCGCATGTTCCACAACAACATAGTCCAAAATCCGCTCATCCTGCCACATTAGCCACATCCACGGTACAGTGACGCCCCACTTATAAACGATGGATTGGGCGACATCGAGGTTCGGCGTGACCTGAATGAGTGGCGTATTCTTCAATGTTCCTGCACTATCGCCTGTTGCAAAGCGTATAAGGTTGAGGAGTGTCGCTCCAGTATGAGGCCGTATGGGAGAGTTTGTGCGTGCACATCTTGCTATGTCCGCAAGCTTTCCATAATGAGGCATGAGCGACAGCTATGGACGTGCCTATGCATTTGCCATTAAACATACCGCATATATCGAGAGAAGCATGGCACATGATGTTTGGTCTACACAGCCAACTTCATCACCGGTATCCGAACTCGTGTTGAAGGTTCGGTGAATGAACAAACGCAAAATTTTGAGTATGCGCTCGGGTGGAGGACTGGATTTTTTTTTGCTTTCCATAATCATCACGGGTGCATGAATGCTGATTCTACATACCCACAAGCCGGCCAGTGGCGATAAGCCTCGTCTTGCGCGGCTAGCTTCGGCGACAGAATATATGCAGCGAACACCAGTCGTACGACTAAGCGAATAGTCGCAGGGGACGCATACTCGGATGATATGACCGAGACGGTGTCATCCCAATTGTCTGCATCATTAGAGTACTATCAAATGCCAATGGATAGATCACGTACGAGGTAGCTGTAACGCTGCGTGTAGAGAAATCTCGTCTCTATGTCTCAACAAGGTTCCAGAACCAAGCGTCTGAGGATTGAGTGGAGGATGGAGGCCCTCAATAATCGCTTGGATCGCTTCGCCTAATCTCGCAAGAATGACATCCGCCCAACAGATGATGCTGACCTTAGCATTATGGCTGGATACCTCTTGTGCGGCAACCATGTGGAAGAATTGTCTGAGCTGGAACAAACGTTCCAGGCAGCCCACTTGCACTGCATAGTCTACCTGAATATGAGTCGTGATACTGAAGTAATAAGTACGCACACAAAAAATGTAAAACGCATGTAGTCTCTGAGCAGCGCATACAATCATTTGTACGATACGAGAACGCGTCCATCAGCGTTTGTAGTGCAGTCGAAGCTTGTTGTATGCAGTCTGAGTCCTGTTCCGTCAGTTCCTGGGCGGTGGAAATGAGCTTCAATAGTTATTTTGGAGTGCAAAAATTACATTTTTCATCCTATCAACGTCGATATTCATCAAGGCATAGAGGCCTTGCTGAGCAGCCTCTGCTACCAGGATCAATGGGGTCGAACCAGTAGTCGATGATCCAAAGGTCGGCGATGATGATTCATAACCAAATGGCGATGAAATGCTGGATGTGTCTGATTCTGTATCGCTATCTTCGAGCATAATGACAGCCTAGCAGTATAGATTTAGAGAATCACAGCGACCAGGTGCGGAGTATGCGGTGGTTACAAGGAAAGCTGTCCAGATCAGCCTTGAGCGCTTCGAGGGACCTGAGGAAGCTCTTCGGCTCCCAAGTCGGCTGGACTTCCCGCCACACTGTAGTGTACGCATATAGCTATCGCGTAGCCTGGTTCAAGGGAGAGTCAATACCCTGCGCGAGGAGAAAATCGTAGTGCAATATGCCGAACTAGACGACATATAGAGGCATGTGTTCTACACGGGCGATTCCATGACCGCATTTAGGCAAATCGGGACGGCCTTGACTTCTATCATTTGAGCGCACCTACACGGGTATTTTCTCGCAATTTCCAGCTAGCGTTATTTTGTTATGATCGGTTCGAGGACAATCGTTATGCGCCGAAGAAACTATCCAAGAGAAATGTTAGGTTTTGCAGAAGGCTCATGTGTATGGAAAGACATACATTCAACGCAAGAACTATAAACCTTTGATATCCGTAAGCATGGCGGAGATAGATGTCTTGCATTCTAGCTCCTCCTCAGCATGAGAGAATATCGACTCAAGTACTTCGCTCGATTCCGCCGTCTATGATGTGTTAGTTTGACGAAGTTGGATACCGCTAGGCAGACACTCACATCCCCTGCACAGTATTCGTAATCAATCCATCTTTCGTCCTCTTCCGTGCGAATCGCAGTCAACATCTCCCTTCTTACGGCAGTGAGACCGCCCGCAAACGACATTCCACGGTCGTCGACATTTTTACGTATTGCAACCTGGACTTCTTTAGCCTCTGCAGTCGGCTTCTTTTCTTTCTTCGGAGCAGGAGCAGGTGCTGGCTCGTCTGGATCTGGAGGCGGACCATCATCTGAATCGTCATCTGAGCCAGCACTGCCTCGGCGTTTAGTTTTGCGGGTGAGGATGTCCATGTAAGTCAAAGTAGGTCTGAATTGATGCGTCTCGCTTATTGAATGCAAATGAAGCTTGCCTATATAGATGATAGCTTTAGCTAAAGGGCATAAGGGGCTGAATGCGACATACCATCACGAACGATGCCCAGAACATAAGCACCCATCTGAGGTGCCTGCTCGCTCTGTAATCTCACTTCGGTGAGTTTGGGAGCCTCCCCCTCTCGCTGTTTCGACTTGACTTGGTCTTGATTCTTCTCCTTATCGTCTTCTGCACGTGCTGTTCCCAGTTCTTTAGACCTGTCTATATTCCATACTTCTGGCCTCGTGTCGACAGGGACATGGACTTCGAACCTCCGTGCTTCAGATTTTAGTCTAGCTCTTATGCGCTTTCCGCTGGCGGCAGCAGATGGCGGTACTTGCAGAGGGCGAGTCAGGAGCGGAAATTGATGAAATTGTAGATTTGATGCTAGCACATTGCTATAATGGATAGGTAGTACTGAGACCAGTTGATCGTTGTCTGAGTTCATCGAAGTCAAAGCAGGGAGACTTTTGGCGCTACTCTTGCGCGAGCAGCGCCCGCCCGCGATCAACCGCGGCCCGGTCCCATTCTCTGAATCCATCCACCGTCCGAGTCCAACGAGGCCCAACGTACTAAATTTGCCGAGATATTCGATGGTACAATCTTGGGTATATCTGCTACGTGCTACATCATCTGGTATGTTCGGCGGTGCAAATTGGTGGTTCGTACAGAAAGCGAGCTCGTACTAGATGTTCGCACACCTGGGAGACTCATTTGCTTCAAATCATGAGCACACAACATTAAGAAATTGGAATGATCAGTACAGCCGCCGCGCTGTCCGCGAAGAGAACAGGCCTTTTGAGCCTCTACGCTTGTGGTTTCTGACGTCTGCAGGTGCCGTCATCGGCGGTTGCATGAAGGATTTCTCCTCCATGTCCAGGTCTAGGGGTGACAGCTGTTGGGCGGAGACGGGCTGCGGAGAGAAGTACTCAGAAGACGTCGGAGACGGAAGCATACCTGCTTCTCGCCCGGGAGACAGAACATATGGTTTGTTAACTCGGCTATCGGATGTTTCTGCGTAGGATGCGGCCTCGGATGATATGGAAAAATCGCGGGGGATAGTCGACCATTGTCGTGTAGTTGGAGGGCGCTCCGCACCCTCGTTGCTGCCATCAACTGGCACAGGCGACCGGTCCACAATACTCCGTGGATCTTCGAAAGGATCAGTGGGCAGAGGCCCCCTGCGTGTAGGCCTGCGGGACATCACACTAACAGGAGAGTATGCAGGCCTAGCGCGCGAGCTGCTCTTGAATGCGCGAGCAGCTTCCAACTCTGCACGATATATAGGGTCCCAAGCACTAGGGTGTTGTAGAATGGCCTCATGCTCGTGTCGGCGGACCACTCGACTGAAGCTATGCATGGTGAACAATGAAACAACGAACCCTAGAATACAGATGAGAAGATTCGAGTTTCAAATTTCGTCAAACACGTACAACTTATAGCTATCCATCCCATTGCGTCCATCACGAACGTGTCGTACATGCCTATGAGCGTCATGACGGCTAGCACAACATAGATGACAGTGACCAATGCTGTGTAATATAACTTGAACCCAGTATGAGTTAGTTTATTTCCCTGTTACATATAGAACCACGTACCTCGTTTTTGAGAACCTGCCTCAGCAGCTGCATGCGAGGCATATACTTGCTGAGCCGACTCATAGTTGAAGGAGAGGGTGGAGGATCCCGAGGTGCTTGAGGTAGTACATGTTCCCCAAGCCGCGTTGATGTGCGCCCAAGGCTACTCCTGACATGCCTATGCGCTGAGAATGTAACGGAGGTACGAACATGATACGGGTTTCGATCGCTAGGAAGCACGGGTCTATGTTGCAGAGAAGGCATGTGTGGAGGGGGAGTCTGCCACAAGCGTTGCAATCTCGTGCCAACTTTGTGCGCGAGTCCTGCATGAAGTCGTTCTGACCGTGGTACCTCAGGGACGTAGTCCCACCAGCCTCGCCGTTGGGCCTCATCTCCGCCATCTTTGTCACCCATAGATGGGCGGTTAGGTTTATCGACAGACAGGTTGATGGACAAGCGTCCCTGTTCTACCGATGAACGTGAGTGTTTCCAGACCGCAAATAGATCTGTATCGCTTTTTAAGCCGAAACATGACGAAATATGCGGAGTTATACTGACAGCAAAGGCAAATGAATGCGGACTCTGAGGACTGGAGAATGATAACAACCGGTATGTCCGCTAAGTTCATGGAGGTCGTGCAACTGCCTGGAAGTAATGAGTCAAACACAGGCAATCGCAAAAACATGAAGCACAAATACCGGATAGTCTTCGACTCGCAGAATACTTGGCAAGATTCAGCGCCATCAAAATTAGCATCGCCGTACGCAGTACCGCGAGTACTGCTAGAACGAGCCTTGAATTGTTGAGACATCGATAAGCCTTGATTCCGAGGATACCGGTCATCTAGTGCACCAGTCATTGAACATGAGGCATCGACTTGGTATAGACAAACTCACAAGAAGGCTGTAAGACAATGTAGCGGAAATAATGATCACGAGTCCGGCGCTGTAGAAAATTATAAATGACTGATTTGAACAGAGATATCGGGATCATACCTCGTGCAACTGATGAACTCGTTGAAAAAAGGTATAATCGACATCAGAGTGCAGACCAAGCCGAGCGTTTGGCTCAGACATAAGATGTAGAAGAGTAGTTTCTTCTTGATCTTCATTCTTTGTAAATATTGTATCGAAAGGAGCGTGGTGACAAGGAAGAACATCGCCAATGCACTGGTCAGAGCGAGGTGGGTATCGGCATCCCTGATGTCAGCTATGAGGGGTGTTGCAACCAGAGAACCATCCCCCAAGGCATGATAATCCGGATGAAACGAGGATATTGGAGCGCTGTAGAAGAGGCTATAATTGGGTATGACCACTCTTGTGTGTATGTCCAATACCACGGCAGTAGGTACAGGAGGACAACAGGGGACTGTCGAAGTCGAGTTTTCATGAGGTGTATTGCGTGCTGCCAGGGGAAAGAGCGTTCTGGTTGGATAGGCGGTCGCTGGAGTAATGACGGGGATTGTAGATGTCGTGGGACGCAGAGGTAATGTCGGGGACATGTCTGAAAGCAGACAGCGTAAAAGTGTCCAATAGTAAATCGCCAGGACCTCCAGATGACAGTAAGGAGTGCGGAGGGTTGGCTGTTAGTTTAAGTGCGATGGCAGCACCAGTAGTGAGTCTGAAGGAAAGAGGCGAAAGCGGGTACGATACAAAGACGTACGCATTGTGATCCTGAGCGGTACCACGGAACGTTAATTACTGTAGAGGATCAGGACTAATCTGACTCAATTGTCGCGAAGTCCAAGGTATGGTTGGTAGCTTGATGACACTTGGTGACGCATTGGACTGCAAGCTTCGCAAACAGAGCCTGATGGGAGTAGACTGTCAGCTTAGGGTGTATGCATGCTTGCCAGAGCTTAGCAAATCCCACGCAATTTGCGACAAAGGAACTTGACCCAAATAGCCTAGAAGTTCGCATGCAATGTCGCACTCCAGTGAAGCAAAGTATGAAGAGCAACCATCGTCTAGATCGGTAGTGACGAGCCCCGTAAATTCAGGGACTGATTTGCATACTGAATCAAGGCAAATTATCAGAAGCCACGCTGGGACCACAGCAATAATTATGAGCAGTAATGGTCATGAGGTTCGCCGTCGTCGTGGACGACAATGAGCATCCGTTCCCCGCCAACTACACCCGTTGGCAACAAGCGATGGGAAGCTTAATCGGCTAATTATGTAAGTACGTATCTCTACCAAATATGGTAATAATCATGTTCAATGTTTGCTTCCGGACCAATCGGGATTTTCTTTCCATTGTGGATCGGCGATCGATCTTCGAAATTTGCTTTCGTTGGAATTAACTTGACCGTTCAGCTTGCTCCTACGACAACAACTCGGATATGTCTGCAGAATCTTCCAAGACTGCTCCCTGCATTATCATCACAGGGACGCCTGGAACGGGAAAGACGACCCACGCACAACTGCTCGCAGCAGAATCGCCTGTACCCCTCAAGCACATCAATGTCGGAGATTTAGTGAAGGAGAAGGGATTGTATGAAGAGTATGACGAAGAATGGCAGAGCTACACGGTAGATGAGGACAAGGTACGTACACCTGGATAAACTTTCCTCGCCTTTACCGGAGTCAACGTTGATACGCTCTCAAGCTGTTGGACGAATTAGAGCCACTAGCATCGGCAGGCGGCGTGATATTGGATTGGCACACATGCGAAATATTTCCAGAACGGTGGGCTGATCTAGTCGTCGTATTAAGATGTGATCATTCAAAACTTTGGGAACGTCTTGAGAAGCGGTGAGCATGGCCTGATATAATCCCAGACTTGTAGTCTCACCGATTACACAGAGGCTATCCACTTAAGAAGATACAAGAGAACAACGAAGCCGAGATCATGGAAGTGGTCGCTGATGAAGCGCGATCGTCTTACCCTACCGAGATCATCGTAGAGTTGACAAGCGAAGGCACAGAAGACCTGGAGTCTAACGTTTCTCGCATTGTGCAATGGATAGATGCTTGGAGATCGGACAGAGGATTGGACAAAAGGGATAGTTCATGAAACAGTTGTAACATCATGATTGCTTCGACTCATTCGCATGCTCACATAAACACAGCTTTCTAGGCAGGTACCCAGACATAACGATGTTCATGTAGCTCGAATCCCGCTGGATGACTGCTTTCGTTCCGAACTCGGGTAGCAGTCTTCTTCTTTCCTTCAAATATCCGCTTCTTCTCGAAGAACACGTATCTGCGAACAAAATTAGCCTCTCAGTGGCTGGAGCACACAGAGCAGAAACATCACACACGCGGCATAATAGGTGCCATTCGATGCGCCACCTGTTGCTCCCTTGGCTTTCACTTATGGATTCTTAGTATGAGCCAACGTTGTTTCAGGAATCCCAGGATCCTACTCACTAAATCTCTGGAACGAGTTACTGTTGATGTTACCTATGTCTTTGAGCCAGTGTGTTATCTGTGGCATCAAGAAGTTGGCTGAACTGGTCGAATCGAGATACACAGTTTCCACTCGCCTTGAAGCTTGGCTCCTTCTGAAGGAGCCGGATCTTGCGACGGATTTCGTTGCAATTATCACTGGGGGTACAAGAATTGAATCAGTACGAAGGTACCTGGTCCGTACCTTTATTAATTACTTACTAAACGGGGACGCCACCCTGTAGGGTGAATACGACTTTCAGCCCAGATTTGTCTGAAAGATCCTAGTCACTCACATCTTCGCCTTCGCCTTCGCCTTCGCCTTCCAAGACCACGTCGCTCCAGCTTTTTGGAGCAGACGCCTCAGCTTGTTCGCTCGACTTCTCACCCGACGCAGAACCTGACGCGTCTTCGGCCTCCGCTGCTGCTTTGCTCGCCGTCGTCGCCCTGCTGACGCGTGCTTTCCTTGTAGCTGCGGCCGTAGTCTTGGTTTTCGACTCCTCGCTACTCCCGGAACCTCCTGCTGTTGTGTCTAACGCGCTTGGTTTACGTTTCGGAGGCATAGAGACGATTGCAGTGGACTTAAGGCCTTATATTCAAGACCTGTTCAACGCTCGAGTAGGCTGGTGGTGGTGGTGGTGGTGGTGGTGGAAGGAAAGAGAGGAACAAAGGTGCATCAGGACGGTTTCTTGTTTATATGAAGCGGAATAACGCTAGTCGTATCAGAGTGAACTACTACCAGTAGCCGAGTAGCTAAAACTGGATCGCGTCTCCAAAAAACAAAATCAACAAGATATACACGCGTGACTGCATCTCTCATCATATTGGAGCTCGGGGTTGAACCGCCGCGGTGGTGTCTAACCTCGTTGGAGTACCTATAACGTACTGAGGCACGGGTTATGAGGTCGTCGGTAACGAGCTGATGGACGTTGAGGAGACTGCCGCGTACAATTAGATAACTAGTAGTACAAGAAGGACAGAGAGCTGCATATGTAGAGAAATTAGCCAGTTACACTAGACAATTGGGTTTCCAAGAGTTTGAGATGCGGCATCCCGCATGCCCCTTTCTCCCAGTCTTTGACAAGCCTGTATTTCCGCTGAGCTTCGCATCCCTGAACATCGCAACGAGGTCGAGACGATGGTATTGCAGCTGTCTTCTCGTCTGTTTTGCCTGATAATTCAGCTTTAGGGAGTGCTGCAACTGGAACGCAGAACGACAATGTCATAGTGGGCGTTGTAGGTTGTTGTGCGCCCTCGACAGCAGCGGTCGGCCTTGAGGTGGATATCCAACGGTACATCGACGGTATAATGGGCGCAATTTCTTCACCGTCTTCCATGTCTATGTCCCCCCCATGATTAGACCCAGATGCCCCTGGTGTAGGCCTGTCTTCGGCGGTAGACAGCACGTTGCGTTTGCCTCTCGAGCGGGACTGTTTCTTCAAAAGACGATTGATCGTCTCGGCCTGTGCAAAAATAAATGGGCAAAGTCATAAATCAAGTGAAGCCGCGAAAGCAGACCTTTTCGTCTTCTAACTTCTTCTCAGAAAGGTTACGTCGTTTACGGGCGGTCTCTTCACGCTTGAGTGCCATCTCAATTTCAGTGAGCGGCTTCTTCTTACGTGGATTTGGTGGCTCGCCTAATGTAATTCTGGCGTTCAATATGTCAACTGGCTTAGACCAGAGCGACGTACTAAGAGATACATGAGTCGCGTCGACGACATTCCTAAGGACAGCTTGACGCGCGGTCAACGGACGTCCAGGAGTTGCTACAGAGGTCGACCGCGTTGATGCATCGTCTTCGTCGGAATCTTCGGATTCAATGTCTATATCTAAAAGATCATGAATAGACGGTGAGCATCGCGATAGAGAGTAGCTCACACACTGACCTTGGGACACAGCCCTTCGGCGACGGCTTGGTCCAATGGGAGTAGACGTGCCAGTAGATGCACCACTTGCATGAGTAGGCAATTTCAGCTTGATCCGTAGCCGAGGAGGAAGACTTGGACCAGGTGCAGGTGAAGACATCGACTCATCCTCGTCTTCTTCGTCCTCCTGCCTCCGAATGAGTGAAGAAACACCAATCATGTATACAGACGTACCTCCTCGTCTTCAAGTTCGTCTTCCTTACTCTCCGAGAGCATATCTTCCTCCTCGTCATCCACAGCTATCTCAGGTTCCTCGATGTCAACCACTGGATCTTCTTCAAGGACCTCTTCGGTATCAGACACCGGCATGTCTACTATTCGACGTGCATTTTTGCGGCGACCACGGCGGGGCATTGCGGGAGACGATGTTCAGTGTGCAGTGAGGGAGAGTGAGTAAGAAGCTGACCACTTGTCTGATCAAAATCGCGCTCGTCTTCGAATTCATCCACTTCTCTGGGCGCCATCATGATATTATTTGTCTGGCAGTGGGAACGCTGTTCTGAGCTTTGGTTTTGTTCGCTAAACCTTCTTTCAGGATCGTGGCATCCTCTTTGGGGCACCCTGGGCGGCAGTCCAAGTAAACTGGCGCACACCGGTTCAGCGGTCCGGTGTACCACCGGCAGCATCACCCGAGTCTGCTAGCGGTATAGGCATTGCACAGTCAAACTGCGACCTCACAGCTACGTGAGAGGCAACGCCCGACAATACGAATCAATCATACAGCACATGACATTCAAAAACTGGAGACATGGTAACTAGTAGATCGAAAAGTGTAAAAAGCTATCAGAACAGCGAAGCAATCAAACCAAGTGAAACATCGAAAGGAGCATCGGAAGAAGAAGGATGTATGACCGTCTGAGAGTCGTTGCGGAAGCAACAGCGTTGATAGGCAGAAATCCTGCGGAGTCCGGTGTGCTTTCCGGCATTCCCATCATACCGGTAGTCGTAGTAAATGCGGTCGATCTGGACAATGCTCTGCATGAGGTACCGTGAAAGACGGATAATAGGAGCATACGTACAGGGAAGTGAAAGTGGTAGCGAGCCCCCCTTGCATTGTCGTGGTTCCAGTGGTCGTAGTGGCGGATGCAAGAACTATGGTGATCGGTGTAGGCTTCGACGTAGGGGAGACCATCACTGTAATCGTTCCTTGGTCCCCATTGGAATCCTCTGTCACTGTAGGGCTGCTTGGTGTAACAGTGACCACAGTGACCATGCCAGAAAGCGGCGAGAACGCGGGCTGAATGACGACGGTCTCTGGGCTCAGAGGTGGTCCAATTGTGATTGGCCATTGCAAGCCAAGCGGTCCGACTGAGATCGTAATAGTGTTCATTTCCGAAGCAGATGCTAAGGGCGCAGAAAGACTTATAGGCGGGCTATGGGAGAGGCGCAACATCCCAATGGGAGCAGACATCAGTGACTATGAGGGCTTGGTCAAGATAGGGAGGACAGACTTGGTGGGTGAAGGTTTGTCGCTTTCGGAGAACACGACATCCGCGTTCAACCAGGCGTTCTGAGAAGGGGCAGAGAATGGTTGTGGTTGAACGTCCAACGTATTATTCGTTGTGCAGGCGTCTGGCTGATTAGGGTTCTCCACGGTCACCGGCACAGGCGTTATGCCGAAGAAACTTGCACCGTTGAGGTGGAATCCTTCGTAGAAAGTCAGCTAATTTACCTAGTTTAGTAAGGAGTGATGTTAACAGTGTTAATATTACCTACATTATATGACCCCGGAGTTAGACAAGCTGGGGTTGGCCAGTTGAGATGCTTTACTGTACTCCCGGGTTCTTGTGTAAGGAGCCCAGGATCATCCGATACTGTGAGGTTCAAACCAGTATCTGCAGAGACCAGGAATATAGCCATTGAGTCAAAACCCGTCGCTGAAGTTTTTGACAGCTGCCCATCGCCTGATACCTGGAGATATCTATTCATTCAGTACACCAGTACACGACACGCCAGCATCGAACAAGACATACGTCGATGGCGATATTGATCGCACTTCCCGCATGTATGACTCTGTGGCACCAGTTGTGAGATCATAACGAACAGAAAACGGAGAACGTACGAATGGGGAGCTGGGGCATCAACTATAGCCAAACCGTTGGTAAATACTTGACCTTTCAATAGGACTTGCCCGTTAACATCAGATACAAATTGTGGGTTAGAGAAGAGGCTGATGACGAAAGGGTGATTGAGAAAGAGAAAATATTGGAAAAGGGCCCGCCAGAAACGCATGACACTAGGGTGAGCCTGCACCAGCATGCTAAAGGATTTACGTCGGTCTCGCCTGTCAGCGAACGGTGGTCAGTTCGATGACCTACTCGTCCAGGTCAATCGCTTAAAGGGAAAGAATCGCTGAATTCAGTTCTGGTCACCAGGATGAAATGAGCTGTGACGCCGTCGCCATATGACATGCCGACCGTCACCGTACTTGCAGTTACACACCATCGTCGCTATCATGGTTGTTACGATGAAGTGAAAGTGCCCGAGAGATGTTGCCACCCGGTGGCCCACCGCGCGTGAAGCCATGTGTTTCCCACGTGCTTCAACCGCTCGCGCACGCGAGCGGTGCCTTCCACGCTTGGATTCAACGACGACGATGGCGGCAGGTGCTACCCCCACGAACGAACAAGACGAACCCAACGTGTCAAGCAAGAGCCTATATGAGGCAAGTACGCAATTTAAGCATTGGCGGTTCTCCCCAGAACAATTATCCGCAACTCGAGCTTCTCTCAATGCGGCAGCCGTAACAGCAATCCGTAACGCATTTGAGGCAGATTCGGCAGGTTGACTTTCAAGTTTTGTGCTGTAACTTTCGAACTCACTATCATCGCGTGTATAGCCAGGCTCATCGTCTGATGTATCGTTCCTGAACTCAGACGAAGAGGTTTTACTCGTTAAGCTCTACGTCTCGAAAGTCACGCAACTGTGTGGCCTTTTCCGATTTCCAGAAGAGGTAGAAGCCACAGCGATGACATATCTTAAACGGTTCTATCTCAAGAACACCGTGATGGACTGGCACCCAAAGAACGTCATGTAAGTTCAATTGTACTGCTTTAAGTTATGGACAACGCTTATCTGTGCTGTGGTAGGTTAACGGCTTTGTTTCTTGCAACAAAAACTACCAATAATCCGATACCTCTGGAGGCTTACACATCACGTATTCCGAAAACCTCACCGTCTGATGTCCTTGATCTGGAATTCCTAGTGGCACAGAGTCTCGGGTTTGACTTTGCCGTCTGGCATGTTCATCGGGCCCTGTGGGGTCTCTGGCTAGATGTTCAGGTGTGTTACATCCGCGTTATAATGATTGTGAAGATATTGATTTTTATCACCCGATTTAACTCAACCTCCTTGTGGTTGCAGTCCCTTCCTGATATATCGATGGAAGACTTTCGACGAGCATACGAGACAGCTCTGACCCATGTTCGAGCTTCTCGATTGACAGATGCTGAATTCATCTACACACCCTCGCAAATAGCACTTGCATGCCTGTCAATTGCGTCGCCCCACATCGCGATGGTATGGGCTGCGGCGAAACAAGACCTCGCTCAATCGTCGCCCTCAGCAACACCCCCGACGCTCTCGGATGCCGGACTCGACGCTTTGCTCGACCCGATCAAAGCTATGATTCTCGCACATGGTGCCCCACCGAATGTTGAGGCAGTCCGTGAAGTTGATCGGCGTCTCAAGCTGTGCAAAAATCCTGAGAAGGTAGTGGGCAGCAACGCCTACAAAAGGAAACAAGAAGAGAAGGAGCGCAAAGCTGAAGAAAAGCGGAAAAAGAAGGCTGAAATCGCGCGTAAAGCGATGGAAGATGGAGATCCATTCGGAAGTGAGCTCACGAAGGAGGACCTGGATGACGACGATGATTAACTTTGCGCTGGTTGACCCCGCGTTGCTCATGATCATGGTCTCCTCGGTATCTGGTCCCGCATGTATTGTATCAATTATCAGCTCCCCCGTGTACAATAATCTGTATGACTAGTGATATCAGAGCATTCTTCCCAGTCAGCAGGGCCGACTGCACCGCTGACCGCGCTGACTGTGGTCAGGGTGACAAGTCTGTCCAAGGGGCAACGCCGGCGTCTCTACATGAACCACTCCGGCTCAGCGAGCGCGCTTTGGCTCTCAGCCACGACCTGGCGAAAAAGAGTGGCCTCTTGCCTTGTCCCGGCTGTCTCTTTTTCCTCGTATTCTGTGCTCTAGTTCCTTATTTCGCTCTTTCATCTACCCTGGGATCCTATTTAACGAAAACTACGAGTCAGCTATTCTCTGCCGGTCGTTATGTCCGTGCCCGCACTGCAGGAGCCTGCTGGCCTCTCTTCGGACACGCTCGAACCACCCCCATCTTCGCATGCAATCCATGATGACCAATGGAGCGACGCGCATACTGCTGAGACGGACGACGACAGGGATGCTATCGAGGAGGTAGCTGACCACCAGGACGATCTCACAATACGACCTCCGAAGATGTCCAACGACAAGGCTCACGACATGAACGCGCCGTCGCCGACTCTACCTAGCCCTCCGGAGTCCCAAGAACTCCCACAAGAAGAGGTGGAGACCGGTAGTGTGCACAGCCTTCCCATCGTCCAAGTGACCGAGCCCACTAGTCCCACCCCAATGACCTCTCGGAGCGCAAGCGCAACATATCCATCGTCGCCGACATCTCTTGCTCCTACTACGACGTCTTCGCTGGATCGGAGAAGTCGTAATAGGGCTACGTTCGACGTAAGTAATATCGTTAATCGCTCCTTTCAAGCACTCACATATATACAGGCTCGGGCATCCAACCGGATATCTGGCTTTTTCTCCAGCCTTATTCACAGGCGAGAGAATCCTCCTGCAGTCCCAAGAGAGTCTCCAGTTCCCGATACCCCACCTGTGGATTCTTCTAGGGCCTCGTCGCCTCTTCCGTCGCGAACCTCCACACCGCCTCCCGCGCTCTCGGCGCCTTCGTTGAACGATTTAGGTCTCTCATTATCATGCATCACTGCACACCTATCTCCTTCACATTTCAGCACCCCTCCAATTAGCGGTGCTTTCTTACAGCCGCATTATCTGTTGCTGTGCCACGCTCAGGGATTGGATGTCGTACCTTTAGTGTCCCCGCCGGCTCCGCAGCCCTACACGCTTATACGCAGGGTACCTTTCAAGAGTGTCGTGGTCATGGAACATCGAGGAGTGTTGGTGGCAATCGCTGGCAGAAGAGATGGTGTGAGGGTGTATGCTTTGGAGGAAGTACGACGCGCTGTAGAGTGGCGTGTTGAATTAGAGGTCAGGCGTGAACGGGATAAGGCTCGACGCGAGGAAATGAAGAAAGTGGTTGTGTCAAATTCGGATCCTCGCGAAAAGAAGTCTTTGCCCGCCAAAGAGCAGAAAGCTTCGAAAGTGACGGCGTTCCCGCCATCCACGAAGTCCAAATCAGATCGCAGAGCAAGTGTCTCCGCGGGCTCCCCTGAAACGCCTACTGCTCGTACGCCTACACCAAAGAGGCCTAAGACACCCCCTCCTCCTGTGCCCTCTGGGCCTCCCCCCGCCTATTCAGCACCTCCTAGAACTCGCTCGACTGGCACGGTAGCCATCAACACAACTTCTCGGTCACGGGCGACGTCTGTTAGCGACGTCCTGGCTGGCACCTTGAACCGTCTACCATTGACAGATCATGGCTTGCATCCCAATGATGCGAAAGGTGATTGGGCGTCAAGCGACGACGAGGCTATAGATCCCGTTGCCGCTCCAAGTGGCAGTGAGGCTTTGGATGAGCGAACTAGCTCTGTCGCGGCGACTGGTACTAATGCTTCAACACCGACTACTACTTCCAACCCGCTCCTCGAGGTGCCCACGTTGGCTCGTACCCTAACTTCTTCTACCTTACATTCGCGTAGGGGTAGGCCGTCCAACCTTGATCTTACAAGAGCGAACCCTCCTCGGGACGTTATACCCATGAATGCCCCTCCTTCACCTACCCCTACACTACTGACTCTTCGTCAAGCCCTCTTGGCATCTCCCGGAAGTACTCAGGCTGTGCCGACCCGAACATCGTCCACTGGAGAAGATGAAGTTCATCACTCGCAGGAAGATGGCGACGGAGATGGCGATGGCGATGAAGAGGATGACCCAGCTCCGTCCTCGCCGACAACACCAACTAGGGAACGCATCAGTCTTGCCGAGGCGCTGCTTGAGAGCCGACTTCCAGACTTACCACCAATTGGTACGCAGCAGCCACAGGAGGCCATATTGCTGGAATCCAGTGGCAATAACGATGAAGAACAGCCGCCGACGCCTCGCACCATAGATGGTTTTTCTACTCATACGAGAAGAAGCGTCGGTGAACAATCCACAAGAAGGCGTCGTCGTTGGTCCGTCTTGGATGGTATTTTTACACCCGGAAGCAGTGGCTTACCCATCCCGCCGGTACCTGGGCGTGATGACATCCGAGAGGACGGCACTAGGACTCAACTATCGTCTTCAACAGAGATGATTGAACGTCAGCCAAGTGTTCTCACCCGTTCTCAACACTCCCGTGCTATGGCAGCGCCATCTCTAGGTCGGCCAGTAACGTCTACTAGACCTTCTACGGCCACCAGTCAAGACACAGCCCCGTCAGCACCTATGGAACGGGCTAGCTCTGTTAGATCCCTGTCGCAAGCGTCATCCACGGGATCACGGTTCTTACCCAGGATAATCACCAACGTGTTCGCTCGTCGATCTGAAGATCAGCCTGTATCCCCTCGGTACTCTGAAGCTGATGGGAGGAAAAGCTTCAATACGCCAGTGAACACGCAAACACCAGCACCGAAGCTGGAGTATGTGAAACTTCCGGGGACCAAGAATTCTATCATGATCAAGGCAGTTGAGACAGCTAAGAAAAGGTGAGTCTATTTACCATGTCCTATGGCGTTTTTATTGAGACGACTACATCATGGCTTTAGTTTCCTTGCAATCCTTTGTGGAGACAATGGTGAAAAAGTCGAGTTGTTCGCTGGCACGTATAGGACAGCATTGGGGTTATCACGCACATTCATTCTGCCGGACTCGCCGAAGTCACTAGAACTTCAGCTGCAAGGGGACGATCTTGTGGAGGTGTTCCTTGTATTTTCTCAGAACGTCTTCGGGCTTGAACCCGCGACGGTCCGGGTTCGGGAAGTAAGGATTGGCAGAGCTGAACGACGAGCCGCTCGACGACGTCTTCGCGAGGCCCAGCAGATCGCGGATCCGGATGCTGAAGCTACCCCTGCTGAAGAGGACATTGCCGTCAACGTGACCATCGGGGTTACTGTGCCTGTTGCGCCTCCTGGCGAAGACGGCCAAACATCGCCTATGCCTAGCCCATTACCTGGTACGATGCATCCGGCAGACACAGCTGCTCCTGCGGAGGCATCCAGCACTCTAATGAAATCAGTCACGAATGACGAACTCACAACGTTGGCCGCCGCCCACATGAGCTCATATACCACATTCCAACAACTGACTTTCGCGCCAAAGTTCCCCTTGGCTTCTATTGCGGATGAGTATATCATACCTCCCACCTACGCATCGTTCATGGAATACAAGGATGAACATGAGCCTGGCAACGAAGCGGGCCCGACGATTGATATCTCGCAGGTACAGTTCTCGCCGCCAGGCTTGCCTGTTCCAGTGTCTGCACCTCCTTCACAATGGTACTATCGTGATCCAAAAGGCGTCATCCACGGTAAGTCCACTCTGCTCTTTATGACTAACCTCCTAACATAGTCCACAGGTCCCTGGAAAGCTAGCATTATGCAGACATGGTACAAGGAAGGTCTCCTGCCGCTGGATCTTCCAGTCAGACGTGAAGAGGATGATGAATATATCATGCTGAAAGACCTCAGACTGCAAGCTGTGGATCCATCATTCCCGTTCAGGAGTCCTCCTGTTCTTGGGCCACCGAACATCGGCGCTAGTGGCTCTACCCCAGCTTTACCTTTGGTAGACCCTGCGAAACCTCTACTGTCTCCTATATCCCTGCTTTCGCAGCCAAGACACTTTGGCCCTCCTGCCCTCTTCTTTTCGTCTCGTGGTGGACACAGCACTACCATTGTGGATGCTCGAGGCCGATCTGTGCTTAGAGGGCGTTTCCTATGGAGTGCGGATGATGACGAAGAGGGATCGTCCTACGGCATGGCACGGCTTGGTGATGTGAAACGATTGGAGGCCTTTGACGTTGCAGACCGCGCAGTCTTAGTAGCTATGCGTCAAGGGGGATTGGAGGTCGTAGATTTCGGAGACGCGTTACTTCAACCAGCGGATCACTCGCGTACCAATTTCCCGCACTTCCATCCGCCAAGCTCTGCAGTAAATCGGCGTGGACCGTTTATTTGGCGCATCGGGACACCACTGTCCCATTCTGCGAGCGCGGCCTCTCTGTCGTCTCTCCCTTCTAAGTCTCTTCACCGCAAGAAGCAAAGCGCGGGCCCCGTCAAGCTATCGGGACGCAACGACTTGTCGAGCTCCGGAGAAGCGGACGCAGAGCGTGATGAGGTACTCTTCCTAGGTCGGAAGGACAACGAGGTTTATATTTGTGAAAGGAGGATGGGCTCTTTCAGAATATTGCGACTTGCTCCAACGCAGTCTGTTCCATAGCTTTCAACTTTCCTTTCGATACCTTCTGGCTCGGTCAGTTCCTCCTCGCCAGATACAACCGTGGACATTATGCATTTCTTGCAATCATCATACCTCGCAATGCTATCATTATATATCTGTGTCATAATACAATGTTCTATATTACTGCAGCAGTAGAGATACAATCCACATCTATCGAACACATCTTAGCAGAGAGCGAGAAATGATATGACACAACGTAACGTATAAAGCTACAGGGAATCGGTTTTGGCCTTTTTCGCGACTTTGACCCAGCGATCGACATCGGTTTTCTCGACTATGATTCCATGTTCAGACTGTAGATGTCGCCGGAAATCGTAGGCACGACTGAAAACGTATTCGCACGTCTTGCTACCGCCAGCTAACGGATGAGTATCCGTTGAAAGACCTCCCAAGTCTGGATGAGGACAGCGGAGAGTGTTAGCCTGGGTCATCATCTGTTTGGAGCGTATGGTATAGTTCTTTCCGGTGATCTCGTCGATACCCAATCTGGCAACAGTGGATGTGACCCCCCTGTTCTGAGGTTCGTCGTCTGAACCCAATGGATCGGAACTGCTGTCTGTGTCGGGAGCGTGTACTTTTGCAAGATGACGTTGGAGTAGATGCTTGTACCCAAAGGCTCGCTTACAATCACCCCGAGGACAGACAAAGTTTCGCCGTCCAAGGTGATTGACATTAAGGTGATTCGTCAGAGCTTTTTTCTGGAAAGTGAAGGTGAGCGATTCCCCCGCTCGAGGTAAAGAAAACATACAGATTTGAAATCTTTCTTGCAACCTGATACATCGCAGACCCAGTCTCGTCCCACCTCCCCACCTCGGCGCCGTTTCTTGGGAGGCTCATCTACGTCGTCTTCGGCGTCCGAACCGGAATGCTGGAGGCCTTCCTCTACGGTACGTTGTTCGTGGATCTTAAGATGCGCCCGAAGGCCTTTCTGTGCGCTGAATACCTTTCCATTACAAGAAGCGTAGGGGCATGTGGGCGGATGAGCAATACGCACATGATGTTGAAGTGCCGTCCAGGTAGCATAATAAACAGTGTTTGGAGCGGTCAGACAAGACACGTGAGAGCATGCGTATCGTTTATCTGTGAATGATGCGATTATCAGAATTTTTGCCACGGAAGGTTGATAAAATGTGTACCATCATGTATCTTCGTATGAGTACGTAACTTTTGGTTAGTTGAGAATGACTTGGTGCATCCGTTATGTTCACACATGTAAGGCTTAGTCCCAGGCGGTGCATGGGCCGTGCACAGATGCTCCCTGAGTTGATGATGTTTTGTGAAAGCCTCGGAGCAGGGTTCTTTGGTGCACTATCGGTCAACGTTAGCATCTGGCTATGATCCGCAGCATCATATGACCGACCTTGAAAGGTTTCTCTCCGCTGTGGAGATCCTTATGTACGCGGAGGTGCTGCGTAGTCCAAAATCGCTTCTCACAACCTTCTGCCTCACAGACAAAAGGTCGTGAGGAATATGGAAGATGGGACCGGACATGCGCTTGTAAATGGGACTCTCGCAAATACGATTTATCACAGATAGTGCATGAAAATGGGCGCTGGAACGGTTTTCATGAGTGTGATACAGACTATATTGATAATGTGCACACCTCGCCCGTATGAGTTCTTCGGTGCTCCGCTAGTCGAGACGGCTTGGAATACGCTTTGGAACAACCTTCCAACGTACAGGGGAATCGTCGGCTCTTCCCGGAAGTGATACTTATTTTGGTGAGATCCACAGGTCTGGCGAGCTGTGAGCTCGTTCCATCCTCGTACTCGGACTCTGAGTTGCTGTCACAACTTAGTGAAGGTGAAGATGCCAAATGCAGCACGCCGCTGCTCTGTCGACGCCTTCTTTTCCGTAGCACGGTTTCTGAAGCTATCACCGATAACGTGGCCATCGTATCAGAGGGCTTGACGGCTGAGGTGGACGACGTCGAGGCCGGCGGTAAGCGTGATGGTGGTCTTTGGCAAAGTTCATAATATTTGAGCGCTCGTCGCTTGCCGCTCTCTCTGCATCGACCATGTCTACTCCCGAGGCTGGCCCATCAACCCCCTCGCGAAAACGGTCGAGATGGGATGTTGAACGCGAAGATCAAGCAGAGAATGAGCCCATCAAACCCGCGACCAAGCGCAAGACCAAAGAGAAGTCTGGTACACCATCCACTAGCCAGCCGTCTGCTTCAGAGTCTCGACAAGTCAGCGTAGAGCGTAGACGACTCTCACATAGCCTATACGTTCCCCCAAGGACTCATCATCCATCCATTATTCCTTCTCGCTCAGTGTACTGCTATGAACGGCTAAATTCTATCGAGGAAGGCTCTTATGGTGTCGTATTTCGCGCGCGAGACAAGCAGACCGGAGACATAGTTGCGTTGAAGAAGCTCAAGCTTGAAGAAGAGAAACAGGGTTTTCCAATCACTGCGTTGAGAGAAATCAACGCTCTTATGACGTGCCGTCATGAAAACGTGGTCGGTATTAGGGAAGTGGTCGTAGGCGAAACATTGACACAGTGCGTGCACCCAATCCCTCCGTGAACTCCCATTAATGCACTGATGTGGAAGAGTCTTTATTGTTATGGACTTCATAGAACATGACCTCAAGACACTCTTAACCGTGATGCCGTCTCCATTCCTTCAATCTGAAGTCAAGACCCTTATGTTGCAGCTGCTGTCTGCTGTTGCATACTGCCATGAACGATGGATCTTGCATCGAGACCTGAAAACAAGTAACCTACTCATGAACAATCGGGGAACCATCAAGGTGGCAGATTTCGGTCTGGCACGTCGGTACGGTGATCCAATTGGAGTTGGCGGATTAACGCAGCTTGTTGTCACCTTGTGGTATCGGTGCGTGTGTGCGTTCTAAGTCGCGTTGGTAGCTAATGGTTACCATGTCCAGTGCTCCGGAAATACTGCTCGGTGCAACCACATACTCGACTGCGGTTGACATGTGGTCCGTTGGCTGCATATTTGCGGAACTGCTGTTGAAAGAGCCTCTCTTCCAGGCAAAAGGAGAACTTGAGCTCATCTCGATGATATTTAAGCTACTTGGTCCACCTACAAGCGTAACGTGGCCTGAATATTCATCTTTACCTCTAGCGAAGACAATCAATCTACCAGCACCTCACCCGTCTCAACTAAGGCAGAAATTCCCGTATATAACTGCAGCTGGTATTGACCTGCTCTCACAACTTCTGACGTATGATCCTGAAGAGCGCATATCAGCGGAGGAGGCTCTCAAACATCCCTATTTCAGGTATGTTGCGCTATAAATTAAGGGGGATGTTCTAGTGACAAGGACTCGTAGCGAAACACCGCATCCAAAGCATCCCGATCTCTTCGGTTCGTTTCCATCCGCCGCCGCCGGTGAAAAGTATGTGATTTCGCTAATAGTTTGACTCGATGCTGATACTGCGTTTTAGACGACGAAAGGCTTACGAAAGTCCACCCGCGCCTGTAAGAGCTGCTGATTACAAGCTACTCACAGATTTCGATGTACCATAAAGACGAGAATACATGTGAAACATACCCCATAACTATGAACGGGTCAAAGACAGAATTGTACAAGCACAGGTCAATTATCAAACAGCTTCCAAATTACAATATACCGGGCATTGGACTTCAGAGGCATCGACGGTATCAAGAAAGCTCCGACAGTTTAGCAGCGTCTGCATCATCTGGTAGAGTAGAAAGCAGCTCTCGCATCTTCTTGAATCTGTTCTTCGTGCGTTCGACGTCGCCGCATTGATCGTAATATTCCTTCACTTCGGCGGGAGTGAAGCGGAACTCCACGGCGATATCCAGGACAGCTTGATCAACAACATGCAAGTTGGGCGTATCGGCTTCTTGCTCGTCAGAGCTCCTGCGCGCATTACTACGTAAGTTGCGTCGACGGGGGCGAAGACGGTCAAGAACCGACCCAGATTGGTGCCTTTTTCTCGATCCCTCTTCTTCCTCCTCAGCTTTTCTCTTAGCCCAGTTAGGCTGAGGACCGTCGCCAATCCCAGGCTGCCAGTCAGGATCGTCGTCTTCCTCTTCTGTGGCGTTGAGTCGAGCTGCCTCGACTTCGGCGGGAATCGATGCCTCCGATTGTACCATTGGCACGTCGCTGGATTGGAAACCACCAAACTGTCCAGGTGGCAATAAATCCCCTTCAATGCCTTTCGCTTCTGGGACTGGCGGTGCTAGGAAGTCGAGCTCATCGTTGTTTGATTGTCCAGCACTTTCTTCCGTATCTTGACGCTTCTTTTTGGTACGTTTAGGTTTTTCTTCCGGTTTACGAACATACCCATACTGTCCTTTTTCTCCAAGAACTGGTCTGACACGTGCCACAATCTCTGTAATCCTGACATCAAGGCGCGCCGCGTTTTTCTTGTAGCGCTCACGCCACGACTGCCATGTATGCCTGCTTACCCAGGCATATTCGGGATCGTGAGCCTGTAACGTAGTAAGTTAGCAATATGCATGAGGCGACATCTTTATGACGCGCCATGTCGCAAAGCTGTTGATACAGCCTATTTCCAGTCCTCCCACCCGTCTCCTTGTACGGAATCTTCGCCGCTATCCACTGGCACAGATGCTCCTCGTCGTCTTCTGTGAAGTGGGTACGCCTGTAAGGTGACGATGAGCGTGAACCGCGTATAACCGTAACGAGTAACATACTCTTCTCCAGCTCTTCGTCCGCCGGGATTCTTATAGACTACAGGTGTGTACATGACCGTTCCTTTCTCAATGCATTTCTTGACCCACAGATACGATTCGACATATTTTTTGGCTTCGGATTGATATGTTTTCACAAGATGCTGGAAGACTTCTGTGTTTGGATCCGCCAAAATAACCTTGGCATTCTGCGCGGATGCTGTGGGATCCCCACCAGAATGCTACACGCAAAATTTGCACGAGTCAGATGTGCCGGAATACCTTCTATGTATGAAGCATTGCTTTCCCTTCGAAGGATGGGATGTGGGAAAGCAATACTCACCGTGATGCGCTGAGCCAACATAACCCTAACATTAACGTTCGCGATGCTGGAATCTATGTGCATACGGATCGGCTGTCCTTCTTCCACGAATATCTGCTTCAGCAACATCCCTGCTATCTTGCACGCTTCTACAAACGTGTAAGGCACGAAGTGTCGCTCCGGCCTGTCAGCGCTGCTCCAGCATGTCCGGAGGCGTTCCTCTTCAGCGGTTCCTGGCTGAACGAGCACGTAACCGGCACGAGGTACTTTTGCCTCTACTCTTCCGCCCAAAGCCTACAGACACAAATCAGCTCGCGCCACTTGTAAAGCCAGAGCGATAGCACTCACCGCGATGTTTTCACAGACCTCCGCTTGCATCTCTTTGGGTATGTCCTTCTGGATGAAGAACTTGATCGCCATCCCATTTTCATCTTGGAAAATAGGCTATAATACACGAATCCTTGAATAAAGTCCACGCGAAAACCGGCTCAGATGCTTACCATCGTTATATGCGAAGTATCCGTCGCAAAGGTGGTCGTAGTACACTGAGAACCGGGTTAGAGTTAGGTTACAGGGCGGTGCCGGGTTAGGGGTTATCTAAGCACTGAACACGTGACGCAAATTCGGACCCCGACCACCCAACTTGTATAGTACCATGATGTCGCAACCACATTGCGGTATGATCAATGCACATATGGAGAACAACAGTATGGACTATCCAAGTAAGACAACGTAGTAAAACATCCGGCTAGCCTGCAGGTCAGGGTAATACTTTGTACGGGTTCATAATTCCCTTAGGATCAAACAAGTCCTTTATTTTCCTCATGAGCGCAATGCTTGTAGCATTCTTGGTATACTCCAGAGCATGCGTCTTCATTACACCTATACCATGTTCTGCGGACACTGACCCTTTGTACGAAGCTGAACAGAATCTCAACACGGATAACGGTATGCCAAGAGTCAGCTACTACTCACCTACAAGTTCATACACAAACGGCTCCAAAGCGTCCGTGATCTCCTGGGTGTATTCCGCAGCGACGACGTTCAGATGAAGGTTTCCTGCAGGGCTATTAGATCAAGTATAAAGCACTCAGTCTAGGAACCTACCATCACCAACATGTCCATAACCGACTACATGTTTGACGGCATCGTCGCGGAGAAGACCTTTCGATCTAAGATGCTCTCTTGTCTTATCCACAGCTTCTTTGAAGCTTGCCAGAGGTATGGATATATCGTATTTGTATGCTTTGCCTTCTTTAGACACCGCTTCCGTAATGCCTTCCCGGATTGCCCACAGCGAAGAGAACTGTGCCGGATTCTGGGAAAGAACACCCGTGTTGATGAGAGGCGAGTCAGAATCAAGCAAGCTTTCCAATAAACTATTCAGTTTCTGTGGATATCGTCAGCTATAGTACGTAAAACGAGTACGGTATGGCACATCGACTTACTTCCTCGTCATGCTCACGCTTCCCGCCGCTTGTCTCGACAAGCACGAAGCATTCAGCGCCTTCGATATCCTCATCGTTGAGAGCACGGCCTTGACCATGTTTGACGGCAAGGTCATACGCCCTCCTATCGATGAACTCAAAGGCGGATAGGATTTCTGAGAGTTGCCGTTTCGTTTCCCTGTACAAAGGCAGGACATTTTCGAACTTTGGCAGGGCGAGCATCACGTTACTCGATGCAATAGGAGCCGGAGCGGCGAGGATAGAGACACCAGTTACGATGCCAAGTGTACCCTCAGCTCCGATGAACAGTTGTTTCAGGTCGTAACCTGGACTAACCGCCTAAGTACCTGGTCTAACGAAATTACGCCTCGAACGCACCTGTGTTGTCCTTCCGTAATGTCGATAGTTGGTCGAGAATCGTACCATCTGGTAGGACAACCTCCAGACCTAGAACCGAACCGTGAAGGGAGCCATAGCGGAGTAGCCTCAGACCGCCCGCATTCGTAGAGACGTTCCCGCCGATCTGACAGCTGAACACAGGAACTAAGACTAGATTGATTTGTATGAGCTAGTCACATACCTTCCCTTTGCTCCAAGATCAAGGGGCATTATATAATGATGCGGTGCAAGGTAATCCGAGAGAGACTGCAGGATGCAGCCCGCGTCCGCCACCAGGATACCTCCATGCACATAGCTTCGTCAAACCTGCAATGCAACTGATAGCATTACTCACCGGAAACAGGGTCAAAAGAGCGTATCTTGGTCATGTTTCCGAGATTGATTATGAGCTCATTGCTGGTTGGGACGCCTCCTCCTACGAGACCGGTGTTCCCACCCTGCGGGACGATGCCTATACGTCGCTCGTTACACCATTTAACGATTTCGCTAACTTCTTGAGCGGTGTGGGGCTTCAAAACTGTTGTAGCTTTCCCGTGATATTTTTTCATCCAGTCGTCATTGTAGATAGTGAGCTCCGAAGCCGGGGTCGAGCTTGGCGGAAAGGTAGACAGGATTGAGGTGGTGGGAAGGATCTTGGCGAAGTGTGCAACGTCCTCTGCGGTGACGCCGCCGAGTTGAAGGGTTGAGGTAGCATGAGACCAGCGCCGGAAGGTGGTCAGAGGCAGTCGTCGAGCCGCATGTCGGTAAAACATGTTCAAACGACTGTGTCGGCAGTCAGTGACTCGAACGCGCGAGTGAGAACGAGAGTGGTGCGAACCGGGTTGCTTATAATATCACCGTCGGCTTCTACGGGCCAGCTTGTATTCCAGTGCCCTCGACGATACAAGGCCAAAATGCACTGACTGGGTCACCGGAAGAGGGGGATAACGTTCAACAAGTTCAGGAGACGTGACGTTCACCGAACAACTTTCGCGTCGCGCAATTACGACGAGCGCTAATGCGGCGATTATACATGCACGCCAGACTGAGACGGATAAACGAGCCAATAGATATCCAGGTATTCAAGTATCGACGACCAGGGCTACAAATGCCAGCTACCACGGTGCAAATAATTACAAGACATGCACAAGAAAGCTAGCGAAACTAATTCATGGAGAAAGCTGTACACGAGAAAGACTGACCAATTCGGAAAACATGACATCGTCGGTGCAAACGTCCCTTTGCATCATCACACCCCACGTCACCTCCTCCTGATGCCCGCTGAGCAAGCCCATGCCCTTCTCTACGCGACTCTCTCCATGTTCTCCATAGCCCATACCGAAGGACAGGATAGGCCCCGTTGTAGGCGACGTGTTGAACGAGTCGCCGGCATCATCAACGAGTTTGAGAGTCTCAATGGCTCGCCGGACGACCACGCTCCACGTCTGGCGTTGGTCCGGGGCAGTGCCGATAGTTAATCGTCGAATGATACGTAGCATGATGTTCGTAAGGGCCAATTCTCGGTCGGCCTTCACGCGCTTCTTGAGCTTTGGCGGAGCGATAAACGTGAGGGAGTAGAGTGCGAGCATAGTCCGTTCGATGTACGCAAGCCAATCTTGGCGGACGACGACGGTGAAGTCGGTTTCTGCCACCGGAAGCCGATGGACAAGGGCTTCCATTGTTAACCAGAGCGACGCCTGCGGGACTGCCTTCGCGAAGACAAGTCGATTTTCGTCCGGCTGTGTTAGACGGGTGAAAACCTCTAACGTGTTCTCCACCGACGAGGGGGGCCTGAGCGCACCAGGCTGTGATGGTGGACCGTTTCGCTGTATGCACTGGAAGGGAGGAACCGAGTCGTTCAAGTCGGCTATGAACGAGGCCATCAAGTTGAAAGCCCGCCGTGCATCCCGGAGCAATGAGGGGCTTGGTAGCGAGCGCGCGCCCAGGCGGATATTGGCGGCAATATTGAGTAGGATGGCAATGGTGTCTTTGCGGACCTGTACAAGATCGCTAAGTGACATGACATGTGAGAGTGGAATAGGTGATGATAGTTCCGTAGGCGATTTGACGCTGCATAGACGTAGTAGGATGCTCAATAACCGTGGGTGTCGGGCCATAAGATCCATGTTCTCTGCCCACATAGCCAAGTTGCGGATGATGTTCGTCGAGCAGAGAATTACGTCCCCAGGTCGCTGCTTGAGCCCGTTCTTTATCTCTTTACGTCCTTGCTGAGGTTTGAGGCTAGCAAATGGGTCGCTGCCCTCTTCTGTAATGAGATTTATGAGATGACGGTGTGTCACAATGACGGCATCTGTATCGTCCCCGAAATGTTCCTCCTCGGGACCTTCGAAGGCAACTTCTTCCAAAAGGTCGAGCAATTCCTCGAAAAGGTCCGGAGCCTGAGTGATTTGGAACCCAGAGTCCTTGAAGCGTATGAGGGATATGACTGTGAATGTGGTTAGGGCGTAGGAAAGCTCGGTGGAAATGCGCGATCTCAGGGACAATGTCAGCGCCTCCACGTCTACGGTGCCCCAATCGTGAAGGTCTCTGAGCTGTCCTCGGGAAGGATTGAACTCTTGATTGATGACTTCTAGGTCCCGTCCGCCTGCAGTATCAACTTCGCGTGCCAAGGGGACGTACTCAATCTTCCGTCTGGATGGCTGCCGTAACGTCCGAGCAGGCGCATTCGGCATCGAGTTAATAATTCCAGAGGGTGGAAGAGACTACGTAAGGTGAATTCATGAATCAGTATCAAGCGTTCATGGGACATAATGAACTTACTCCACGCATATCGGAAGAGTCACCTGGTTGTGAAGGGTTGGTTAGTGCATCCGTACTGCAAAAGAAATCAAATAGTAGTTACCGGACTTGTGCTTGGCGCGTTTGCCTTCTTCTACCTCCTCGAGCTTACGCTTGCGACCGTCCGCTTCCTGCTCTGGGACAGCACCATTAATATCCGAGGCCTGACTTGTGCTAGCTGCAATGCCGTTCAACGCGGCCAGATCCGGCACCCCCTGCAGGTTGTTCATGTTGTTAGCCATTGGATGCTGGGGCATCCCAGGTACTTGCGACCCTGAGAAGGAAGAGGCATTGAGACCGCCGAAAGAAGTATCTGTGGACTGCGCAGGGCCCCCGCCGACAGGCTGACCCATCATGTCTAAGCCGCTATGTCCAGTAACAGCCGGTAGAGTGCCCACCGGTGGAAATGTTCCCGACATCCCGCTCATACTTCCCGGTCTGCTTGGAGTGCCAGGCATCTGGGCCGCCTGGTTGCGCGCAGCTGCCATAGCGCGTTCGCGGGCGATATTCTGCGCCATGTTCTTCCTATATACCTCCTCGAAAGGACTAAGCAGCATCGAATAATAATTCTGGAGTTGGGCAGCCGTAGGCTGCTGTGTGCCGTTCGGTTGTATGAAATACTCAGGAAGGTCAAAGTGGGACAGAACGTGCGACCAGCCATTGATCTGGTTGAGCTGTAATGTGTTCGTTAGGCATGGAGGGCGAAACAACACTGGCGACGTACCTTCTGCCCTGACCCAGATTGTTGCACGACGGCCCACAACTTGAAGAGGTCTATGTCCTTCCCCGCTAGTCGCACGACTCCTGGTTCCATATTGGAAAACTCCATCATTCGCCACGGCGATGTTGTAGGGTCGTAGCCCGGCGGATACGGCATTCCAGTCGTTGATGGTGGTAATGGCGTACCGCGCTGCAGCATAATGCTCGCAAGACCGTTCAAGAACTGACGTCTCCGCTGATTCTGTTGTTGATGTTGTTGCATGGCGGCGAGGTTAGCTTGAGGCTGTAAAAAGGGGGGTGAGGCAGGCGCATAAGTGACGAAGAGTGGGCTCTGACATTCATGGTTGGGCCTTGGGATTGAAGATTGGATAGAGCGGGCACGGGAAAGTTATGAGTCTCTTGGGTGGAGGAAGAGGAATCGGGACGGGACAATTGATGCGCAGATAATCCTCCGAAATAAGATGCCGAGGTGACGCCGCCAGGCGCAGAGCGGTTTGCGACTTTTGCTAGACTGGTGGCTTGGAGAGCGGCCATCTGCTTGGCCGTATTGGGGTCGAGTGCGAAGGGTAGGCCAGAGGCAGCATCCGGGGTGATGTTGGGAGAGGCTGCTGATGTAAAGGAGGGCTGCTGACTGCGAGTAGGCCGGCGAGATTTGGGCGATTGGGGAGAAGATGGAGGTCAGGACGAAGAAGAAAATACGATGGAAAGTACGCACAGCATAGTTTTTGCGACACCAGCCAGTCGAGCCCGAGGTCCGATAAATCCAAGTCACTCGTTCGCAGCCAGGAGCAGCGGCTCGCAAACAGTCGCACAGCTCACACCCGCGACCCGTGACTGATCGCTGTATATCCTCTACTATATCTTATCATTTACGCCTCGTCTCTAAGGTTGCTCTTTCTCGATGCAACGCTCATGCCGGCCTCAGAGATAGACGACATTTTCGCAGCAAAGGGCAAGGGGAAGCCCGCAGCCCCCGTCCCTTCATCATCAAAGACGCCGGAGACGACCTCCAGCAAGAAAAACAAAAGGAGCTCAAAGAAGCGTAAACGCGAAGCTGACCCGGTCGCCGTATCAGCTGACGAGGTCACCGACCACAAGCCTGTCAAACGGAAAGTCCCAGAGACCGTCATTGACCCGTCTACAACTGCTGCCAGGGCGGCATCGCACGCTAAACCCGCAAAATCCGTGCGACCAACGGACACCAAAAAGAAACACAAGAAGGTAGACAGGGAGGACGAGGACCGCTTTAAGGACTCGAGAGGCACAGGTCCCAGTATGTTTGGAGTCATGATATCCCTGCACGATGGAACAAACTGATCCTTTTTCCAGGACGCAAGACTGAAGAAGGGTGGAGTATCTATAAGGAGGACGAGCTCGGGATTACAGGTGAAGGCGGCGGTGAGTAGTCTTTCACTGCGCTGTAAAACCTTTCAATAAGCTCGGCTGTACCAGATACACCGTTATGTCCTTTCGATTGTCAATGCTGTAAGTAACATGCTGCTCTCATGAACAACATGTTGACAATATCTAGGCTTTTGATACCTCTCCATATTCATACGCAATGCGCGGACTTAACTTCACAAGCCATGGCGTGTCTTTTGGTGTCGCAATCTGGGAATTTCCCGACTCTACCGCAAATTCGTCGTCCTTGGACTGCAGACTCATGCAGAGCTTCCGGACTCGCTATCTCATGGTACTCACATTGGGCTGTCTTAACATGGAACCCAAAGCCTAGAAACGCGACGGTGTCAACCTCGAAAAGTAGCTCTATTATCTTCAGGTTCTCTTTGTTACGCACTCAGACCGCATGTCTCCATCCTGATAAAGTCGTTCGATGGTATTCAGTCGTCTGGTATCTACCTCTGCTGGGATTCGAAACCGCGACATGCCATAGGGCGCCTATATAGGCGCTCAAGAAGAAATATGAACTCGGGAAATTTTGGCGAGCAGCATCTTCAACCACAACGTTCACCACTCAATGCAATGCCGCCCTTCGTATCTCTCCGAGTCTGACTGGATCTTGTGCTGAATTTATCTCGTTTCTTTCAGAATACCAGCGGCTCTATCGAAGCCTTGTATACCTTACTGCGTGGTATTGCGAGGTCAATGTGTAGCCAAAATGAAGGAATTTCCTCGATTTATCCTTGAAGAGCTCAAGACTCAACAAGGGTCTGCATACATACACTGTTACGGGGAGTACATCCATGACACGCGTCTTTAGTTACTTTGGTGAGCAGCTTGCGATCTGCCTTTGTGACCCAGCATTAATCATACTGCTAGCAGTACTTCTCGTATATTTCAATAAATTTTTGTCTGGCCCCAGATCACGTCTTGTCGTATCACTGAGTCGATTGAGATCACGGCGGAGACCCCCTTGGCGAGTTTTCGACGACATAGGTCGTGCAGGTCAAATCTTCAGCCAAAAGCAAGGATTCCGAGTTTTACGGAGTTCCCCTTTGATGCGACGTAGATAGTCCGATTTTCTCTACATGTCTGCTGTCGTGTATGAGAGGAGTACAAAAATGCCAAATTTTCTGCATACCTGCGCTTATGATTGAATTGCTGTGTGGCGAAGGCTGCGAAGCTGTGCTGTTTTCGGTCATCTTGAAACTGAATTCCGATCGCGCTTGCAGGCGTCTCGCCTACACGCAGCCAGGCCAAAAAGCTGAGCTCAGAGCGGTTCATCCTGCTGACCACAAACCACCACCATGACAAACCCAGAGCCTCCGCCGACTTACTCTCAAGAAGACGACTCGACGTTGCTCGAGCGTTCTACATCGGCATTAGAGCCCCAAATCCTCATAGTGCCTACAACAGGCCCATTGGGTTTCCAGAAAGGCTACCTAGGAGCCGATGGCGAGCGTGCAGCCATTGAAGGTGAACTCCAGGTCAAAGGCGTCACAGCCGGACGATGGGGTCGAGTGTGCGTGCATTCTCCCCATGCAAGTATCGGTTTGCTCACCGTCTGCGCCATAGCACAATGTCCCTGCGCACCGTCGAGACCGCGCCCGACCTGGAAATCGAGCTGGGCTCTGAGGAGGTCGTCTTATTCTCGGCCTTGGCGTCGCATGAAACTGCGGGTCCGTCGCCGTCCGTGTACCCGTTCTCCATTCCGCTGCCGCCTGATACGCCGCAATGCCTCCATACCCCTCGCTCCGCCATCTTACATACGCTCACAGCCACCCTTCATCCAGTAGACGCCACGGCGCCGAAGGTATCGACTTCGGTCGTGGTGCATACGCGTCGTTACATGCCACACCCCTCTGTACCGCATGTTGCGCCCGAGACTAGGTCTATCGACGAGCCCACGAAGATAGAAGTGCAAATTCCGCGTACGACCTTTACTGCGGGCGAGGCTATACCATTATATGTCACGGTGCCGACACCCCGGCGTGAATTAGTGGTGGACCAGGGTCTGCGGCTGAGGAATCTGCGCGCAGAGCTCGTCCGCGTCGTTAGTATCAAACCGCCCCAAGTGCATACCCAGGAGGTTACTGAGACCATGCATGGTGACGAAGAGCAGGGCGAAACCTCGACTTCAGCATCTACCTCTCATAAAACAGGTGGTCTGTCTTCTTCGCATTCTCTGGACTTGCGTTCTATCATAGGAGTACCTGGTGGCGGAGAGGTCGTTTCGCTGTCCGGTGCATCGTGTCGACTACATCCATCGCGGCCTCTGCAAATACGTCTCGTACTGCACCAACCACACGAAGAATTCCCCGTCATTCGCGATCATCTTCACGAGGCTCCGCCTCCCAGCGAACTAGGACATCCTGAATCGAGCACATCTTGTGCAACGATCTCTCAGGAGACCGTACTCCACAGCATCACCTTCATTGTTTGTGTCCATGCGACGTTCATGCACATGCACAACCACACGGAGCGCATCTCATCGGTCTCCATACCCGTGCTGATTACACCGCCTACTGCACCACTACCAGAAGTGGAACAATCTATGGATGCGGCATACCACAAGAAGCACGACCGTCCTCCAACACGGACGGTACGCGAAGATGACGAGAACGTCCCTCACTATAGCGAAGGCGAGGCCGGACCGAGTTACCTCAATGGTGCGCCGCCTCCGTTCGAGGAGCGTGAGGCTCCCCCGCCTTTCTTCCCCGAAGCGTCGACGTCCAGATTACCTACGTTCCAAGAGTCAGAAACAGAGATATATCTTCCGTCTGCCGATGATCCTTTGGACGCTCCGCCCACGAATCCGCCACTTGGCTTCGAGGGAGAGGGTACCCTATTCGGGTTCTCACCGTCAGCCCAATTCGATGGCTACCAGGAGCAAGAGCGACCGCGTACACCGCCGCCATCCATGGAGATGTCTACACGCGATCCCGATGTGACAAGTCTCGCGACATTGGACCAGAATGCCACATTGAACGCGTTGGAACTCGCGTACGAGCATCACCAAGACGCGGCCCATAATGACGTCCCGCCGCCACCGCCCCCTGCCGTTGACGACCCGTCTGACCCGCCGCCGTCCATAGACTCAGAATTCCGGTTACCTGGGACGACGATGACGGCTTCCCCGCAATTGCACGCGTCTCCTGGAATGCAGCAGGTCGATCAGTTGCCACCGGCGCCTACCGATCCCCACGCACCACCACCGTATGGTTCAGGCGTGCCTAATCATGCAGAAGACCATGATCATGACCAGGTTACGCGACCACCTCCATACGTCGACCTAGTTCCTGCGAACATTCACAACACCTAGCATAGCCTTGACCTCTGCGCATCTATAGGGGATCATGGACACTGCCTTGTAGTTTAGTATCACATCAGCGACGATATTCGTGTAGAAAGTATGAGTCCTGCCTGTAGAGATTGAAATATAGAAGCAAATACATGTACTGACGAACTGAACGAGACAGAAGAAAGCGAGAGCCATAAGTAAATCTGAGAAAAAAAAACATGGCAGTCATGACGTGACAAATACAGTGCATAGGGGTACTGTTATAGCCACGACGGGGGGTTCCAAATGGTACAGAGCAGAGAGGCGGTGCTTTAGCAGTTGCATGCATCTTTGCCCTTAGGAGCATTCTCGTCGAGGTTCACGTTACCCTCTTGCCGGCTGGCACCTGCGCGTCCGCCAGCACCAGCATTGCGACCCGCACCTCCACGGGTCGAGGCTAGGATCTGCTCGATAGGGATCTTCTTGGCTGAAAATGGGAAAGAGGTTAAAAACATGTGTAACCGCGAAACGGGCTATACTCACCGATCTCCGTGAAGATCTCCACAATACCCTCGCCAGTCTTCGCACTAGTCTCGAAGAACAGTAGCCCAGCCTCTTGCGCGTATGCCTCGGCTTCTTCTCTCGGCACCTGCCTCAGGCTCTCAGGCTCGGTACCGGTGGCGGCTTCTCCGGGCGTAGCAGTAGCATCGTCGGCTTCGTCTTCGGGCTCGGGCGTGGCAGCAGGAGAGGGTGTCGATGCAGGAGAGGGTTGAACGAGATCTAGCTTGTTACCGACGAGCGCGATAACGATGTTGGGATTCGCCTGCCGCTGTAGCTCCTTCACCCAGGTCTTCGCCTTCTCCAAACTCGTGCCTTTCGTGATATCGTACACTACTACCGCAGCTTGCGCGTTGCGGTAATACATTGGCTGTCATGATAGATCAAAGACGGGCTTGCGTTGGAACGAGGAATTCACATACCGCGAGAGAATGGAAGCGTTCCTGTCCGGCCGTGTCCCAAATTTCGTATCGCAAGACACGATCTTCAAGACGGCATTTCTGGGTCAAGAAAGCAGCGCCAATGGTGGGTTCCTTGTTTGCTTGGAACTCGTTGGAGACCTTGACCGCGCGCGCACTCTCATCAGGGGACGTGACAGCCTTGAGAAAGAGTTGAACTCACGAATCGCAGGACTATTGATGATTTACCGACAGCAGCCTCGCCTGTATACGAGTGGTTATTAAACGGGTAACGAAGGTATAGGAAGCGAATTGGAGATACGAAAAAGTGAAGCGAGAGGACTAGGTGGGTGGAGGAAGTCCGGGGTAGGTGGATAGCGCAGTCTATCGGAGATGAGACGCACCCAGCAGGACGAGCTTGACCTGAACAGACTTGTCTGCAGCAGAACCAGAAGCGTCAGTCATTTCGTTCTATGTCGTAAAATGAGGATGAAGAGGAAGAGGATAGAGACGGGATGGAGGAAGAGGGTCAAGGAAGAGAACAAGTGTAGTTGGCGGGTGACGACAAGGCGCCTCGCACTGGGCGAGGCGGTTTGGCACGCAGCCACGAGCGCCGCCACCGTAAGTTGTCCCGCACACTGTCCTTTTCAGATTTCTCCGTCATAGAGCCAGAAAATAATTTGACGGAATTCGTCGGCGTAAGCAACGCAGAACACCTGCTTTCTAGCATAGACCAACGGCCCTGCCAGTATTCTGGGAGATCCAAACCTATCTTCGCTCATATCATACCAGACTCCGGGCTATAACGCACATGGATTTCATTGAAGGCACGTCTAGCGTTTATTCCTACTACCGTACAGCGCTCCGTCACGAATTCACATCGACCGGAATTGCGATCTCGTAGAAAGGACGCAACTGGTCGCAGGTGACGAACAAGTCATCTTCTAGCTCGACTTCAAACGCGTCATCGAATACGGCCGGGCATTCGAAAGGAATTGTAGTACTCTGTGTCGTAGCAGGTGTCCCCATGTCCGTGGAGTTGGTTCCGTTGAGCGTCGCCGCCGGCACATCGGGTACAGGTGCTTGAGCGGTGTGGTCGACAGATTCGTCGTCGCTTCGTTTGCTCTTCGAACCTGCCGGAGAGTGAGGCAACGCCGCGCTTTGGTCATAAAACCAGTACGGCTGGCTCTTGTAATTGGGAGAGTTCTTCTGCAAGAATGCCGCGTACTTTCCCTTCGGATCCCCGTACGCTGCGGCAGCGGCGGCAACGTGAGGAAAGATGTCGGAAATATCCTCGCCTTTGGGGTTGACCGACATGGTATAGTCCACTGCCGTCTGTATAGTAGCACCATACTTCGACTTCATGGTCCACAGGTTCAGACCCAGCTGATCTCCGAGTTTGGCATTCGTCTAATCACTGACTTAGATCGAGCAATAACGCAGCAGGAGGGAAACTCACAATCATGGCTTCCAGATTGAAGCAGCGATAATGGAAAGGTCTTGTGCGTACCGCCTCAAATGGCTGCTCCCCTGACTGTGCGATCTGGTCCAGGAACTGCTTGCTGAAGTACTGCTCCAATGCATTGGTAGCACCTTTCGTATCACCGAGGTAGTATTTGGCAGCCGTCACTTGACTGACATAGAACGTCAGATGGTTGCTGTGAAACAAAATCAGATCTCAGCGTACATACATGCAAGTACGATACTCACTTTGCTTTAGAAGCTACCTCTTTGCCAAGACTACTACTTTGCAGCCAGCCTACGTAGCTGGACATCCAACTTGTCATCGCCTGCTCTCTGGCGGCGGTCCAGTCCGGGCTCTTCGTATTCCGCATCAGCTGTAGCCCGTTAACGACCTTCACGAGACCACGAATATCCAGAATTCCAGTGTAGGACCCAATCTGATGATCTTTTCCCGGTCCACGGACCAGCTGTCCAAAGTTGACGTTAGGATGCATACCAGTGGTCGATGAGAGGAAGAAGGCATCGATGAACTTGGCCACATTCTGGGAGTACTTGCTGGTCTTCGACAAGGTGTAGGCTATGGCGTTGTATATGACTGATTGGGACATATGTTGCGTAGCGTCCGGACCGACAAGCATATCTGTGTCTGGATTGACTTTACCGTCACGTACGACGTAGGGACATGTCGTCCAAGCTACGGCGGTAATTGAGCCAGTAACAATATACTATGTAGCGTGAACTTACTAGCACTTGGCGCAAGGCTCTTGGTAGGTGAAGGCGTACACTTCCCATTCGAGGTTTTCGCAGGAGCTTCCATAGGGGCACCAGTACCAACGACCTTATCCGAAGTCGTGGTGGTAGGCTGCAGTGGGTTGAGGGATAGCCATTGAGTGGGTAATGACGTTGGGAGACCAGTAGCTCCAGCCACAGTGAAGGTAGAGCTCGGGCTGACAGAATCTAAACTTGACGTAGCAGAACCATCATCTTCTTGCTGTACAAGACTAGAAGTCGGTGGGTCCACCATGGCGCGTCCGAGCCTCTGCACTCGCTTCATGCGATGATGAGGGCCCCAGGGACTGCCGTGCATATGCGAGGAGAATCTGGAAGATGCCTGGTCAGCTCTAGCAACCACGTTCTCTTGCTCAGGGTCGTCAACACCGCCCGTCTCTGGAGGAGCGTGGTCGTCTGAGCCATCTCCTGGATAGTCACCGTCCTCTGGATCATCTTCTGGGCTGTTCCCGGAATCACCGTTGGTGGCATTGGGATTCACAAAATGTGATTTTCCTTGGCCACACCAATTACAGTTCGGCCAGTGGCTGACAGCAAACGTCAGGAACTAGTCCCATGTACGGGTATCGCATTCTACTTACTAAGGTGCCCAACTCAAGTAGTCACGTACATCGCCGCTCGGCGGCTTGATGTTTTTATTGATGATAGCTGTGGTATCACAGCTATAAGCTCATGAGGAGGTAGAGAACTGGGGGTACATACTCCATGGGCCGTTTTGAGCGGTGCTACCGGCCTGCGACACGACAGAGTTCATCGCTGATGCAGTATTAGCATTCGGCTTAGTAGCGGCCTGTTTGACATAGTCGACATTAACCCAGTCGTTTGGATCAGCTGATCAAGTGTTTAGTACGAATACTGTATGATTGAGCGAAAAGACGTACCTGTCACGCCAGCAGCTAGAATAACGCAGGGAACAGTGATTTTCCAGTGACACAGACGCATGACGACTAAAGACGGCTAGCACAGCAGGGCAAATCGGCAACAACCACACGAACCACCAGAGCCCAGCTCCGTAGAAGCGAATGTAAAAGGGTAAAGGGAGGACAGGCACCACTGAGCTGAATCTTATGCTAGAAGCAAGGAGGCTGACAGGGTGTAGCATGCACCCCTCAGAGGCTGGCAAAGAGCGCATCGGCTGGCCCTTAAGCTTGAGGTTCAGCTCGCAGACGCGACTGAACGAATCAGTAGTCGAAAACGCACTGGTCCAAACTTTAACCTCGTGACATACCGCGAATTGTAGGAATCCCGTCAGTGTTGATGAATCCGTCACTGTCCCGTTGAATATGCACACCGTACGCACGGTCATATACCACATAAAACTACAATTCTTGAGCGAGTTGCTTCTGTACATCCTCCTTGACTTCCTGCACACTAGCTAGGCCAGGTAGAACAACTTTCCAGGTTCCTTTCTCTGCAATGACTCGTCGAATCTGCACATGGACAGCATTAGCCGACACGTCTAAGCGAAGCAGTCGTCCGACCAACCTGATGTGTGATCAACTCGTGCAATTTAGGGACGTCTGCAAGCTTTGCGCGGCTACCCATTAAGGATGTGGTCTTGAGGTCGAGTACGAAGTCACTTTGTGGACTAGGAAGTGATATGGTAATCGTTGGATGAGGGGCATGCGATTGTGGTGGCGTAAGTAGTATCTGTAAACCAAGTTAACCACTTATTGGATCTTCAACCGTAAATACTTGCCGTAGAGGAGAATAATGATAAGGAAATCGTAAGTGAGATGGGAAGGCGAGCGAAAGACGGGAAAGGATAGTTGAATAATACAGAAGTTGAGAAGGAGATAGAAAGGGTATCAGTGTACTGCATATCCACTTCCAATTGCTAGAGAACACAGTGATCTTTAGTAACTATGGGTAGCCTCTGAAAGATGACGTACAGGAACGACGTGTGGTGTATTGAGTGGGCGTGGACGGGCTCGAGACAGACGAGGAGCCGATACACCAAGGTCAATAGAGTGCACTTTAATAGGATCCTGAGCATTTTTTGAGTATAGTACGCGAAATATAGGTCTGACGACTGACCAAAAAACCTGGAGGTCGAATTTTATTCGCAAAAGCTTCGACCCGTTTACGTGCCACTTCGTCCCCTTCGGGCCCAGGCAGATCGTCGCGGAGTTTGGTTCTGTACGCGTCAAGCACCTGTGGCCATTCGTTAGTTCTCCGTACCCAGTAACCCAGGCCGCGTTACCCACTTGATGAAGGAGGACGTTCAGCCAGTCCGCGCTCTCTTCCGCGCCGGAGGCGCAGGACTGTCGACCTTTCGCGGAAAGCTTCTCCGAAGATGATTTGGTTTGCTCTTCGTCTTCGGTCAGGATGCGAGGTTGGTAGGATGCTGACTTGTATGGCCTGTCGGTCACGGTGTCGAAGAAGAGGTACTTAAGGACTACGACTATTAGGCATAGGATAGACAGTTGCCCGAGTATCAAGCCTTGCGTAAAAGTAGGTTTCAGGGTAAAGACGTAGGCGTTCCCCATCCTTCACGGCCGTCTTTCGGTGGGCTAGGTGGTGGTGGCGGTCAAGTGAAGGATGAGGAGTGCGCCGTCCAGGGAACTTTGAAGTGAGGAGACCCGTCCAGAGGCGCTCGTGTCGCGGACGCTCGGCTACGCTCGGTTCGACGCGCGCGTTCAAGATCCCATCAGTGATAGCAGATCCCGATCGCCTCAAGGACTTAAAAGCTTCTGAGGTCGTCCTCACAACTCTGATCCTCATTTCGCTTGAAAAAATGGCGGAGCAAGGCTTTCTAGCCTTTGTGTCTTGGCCGTCTGCACCACTCACCAACAGACTCGTGCACGGCTCACTGACGTCCTTACAAACGCCGCCCAGCATCGTCAGCAAACTCCCAGAGGACCGCACTCAGCCTCTTCTTCAGTGGTCGACTTACGATGACATCGACCATGAGCTCACCCAAGAGCGAAGTGACACAGTCTTATCCTCTTCATATACTATACGCAAGGCCTTGATTCGGAAACACTACCTGTCTCGCTCTGTCCATAATTATCTTGTAAAGCATCCGGACTCGGCCCTAAAGAGCTCTATACCTACGACTTGGGACCTGGAAATAACCTTTGCGGACGAGCTGGACGATATGTGGACTGATGAGCTGTGGGATCTTGGCGAAGAGCTCGACAAAGGCGAAAAGTGGTTCATACTCAAACCCGGCATGGCGGACCGAGGAATGGGCATCCGTCTTTTCCACACGAAGGAAGACCTCGTAGCTATCTTTGAAGAATTTGAAGAGGATGATACGGAAGACGAGGTGGCCGATCAGCTAGATAGTAGCCGTGACACTGCTGTCATCACCTCTCAGCTACGGCACTTCGTTATCCAGGTATGTGTTACATTCGTAACCTGATTGCATGAACTATCAACTTGGTTATCCCAGGAATATTTGGCAGATCCGCTCTTGCTGGACCCCACAGAGGTACATATAGAGCCCCAAGAGCAGGTGACGAGACCTAGGCGAGAGAGTTTACATGGGCACAAAGTGGGAACTAGTTTGATATCGTGTTCCTATACACTGAAATTTGCGCAATACAACAGTTCCATCTTCGAGCATATTGCGTTGCCTGCGGTGCACTTCACGTGTACCTATATGACCGCATCCTCGCTTTATTCTCCGCGTTACCTTACTCACCTCCTTGCGAAGACGATGACGGTGCTGTCATGGACTTGTCGGCACATTTGACCAACACCTCGCTGCAGGTTGAGCGAGGAGAGGCCGGTGTCAGACTATTTGACGAGTTGATAGGCTGCAATATTCTGAACGAGCCCTCGAACACAACTATCTTGACACAAGAGGATATCGAAGATATCAAGACACAGATGACGGAAATCCTAGCAGAGACTTTCAGGGCCGCGATGAACATGAGCATCCACTTCCAGGTTCGTCGTGTTTGTCGTCAAGATGCCTCACGCTGATGACCATCATTTTCTAGCCTATTCCCAATGCGTTTGAACTATTTGGCATCGATTTCCTGATCACACGTGTACCCGCAGCGGACGTCCCATCGCGTGGACGAAGATTCCAAGTCAGCCTCCTTGAGGTCAACTCGGAACCGGCTATCGAGCTGACGGGACCTCGACTAACCTGGATCCTTGAAGATTTGTTCAAATCGATAGGCAAAGTCTGTGTAACGCCGTTCTTTGACAAGGTGACCTCGCAGACGGATGATTGGGCTGTAGGAGTTACCAAAGAGCACCTGCGTAAATGCCTCGACATAGGTGTGCGTGGGGCGGGCGGATGGTGACCTAGATATGTATATAGATATATGCTGTAGCTTGAACGTACATATGAAACCCCTCAAACAACGGAAACAGGGCTCTTTAAGCTTTAATGTCAGCAACCGTTCTACTCGTCGACTTCTTGGCGAATGAGATGCTCGGCATTCGCCGAAAGTTTACAGATTCGGCGCTTCTCTCATGCGTTCTCTGAATTCTTTGACCGAGGACCAGTTCCTTGCTGCTACTCACTATGACTTCCAACGCTTCAAATATCGTGTTCGATGACATGTTCACAATAAATGACATTGACAAGGAAGGAAAAAAGTTTGACCGAGGTATGTAGGCCGCGCTTGGTACTTTGGCATCCGCTCAACTCGAAACACAGTGTCCCGGCTTTATGCGCACTCAAAAAACTACGATATGGACCTTACACTCGATTACAACATTGAACTGTTTCCTCTTGTAAAGGGGCAAACGTTTGCGCTGGCATTGGCTTCATCGCTTGCACGAGGACCGCCAACGACTAACGATGCCGGTGAAGAAGAGAAGGACGCGGATGTCTGGAGACCTGACGGAAAGGGGAGACATGGACTAGAAGAGGATTATGACTATGTGATGTATGGAAAGGCACGTGACGAGAACTGTGAGTCTTTGCCCTATACTGACGGTCGTGAAGGTGTATAGGTTCGATGGAGGAACTGCCGAAATTGTGTAAGTCTATGTTTGACTATATGAAGCTACCAAATTTAACTCCCATACTAGCACTGCATACGCGTCTTTCGGCGGTCTATTGATGTCGCTGACGGGGTCGTTCAGGCATATGACCAACATCGTACTGGGAGACCCTGTATACGTCCTTCTGCGCAAGTGATGGTATCCGACTTTGTTTTCGCTTTTGCTTCTATCCTGTACGCTTTCGTTGTATCTCACTCTGCTTTCTATAGAATGCATCAATTCCTTGCGTCATTTCACAGCTCGGATGTTTGGATCCACATCGCGGTGCACCAGCTTCGCGCAGTGGGGTACTCGGGCACCAGCGGTGGCTCGCCGCTCTCCTCGTTGTGTTCCTATCAAGAAACACCCGCGTCATTTGTTCGAACGGTCATCGCACAAGCCACACGGCCCACGATATGATGCGCATCACGTTCTAAATGCCGTCACGGTGCACCGGCGAGCACCATTCAAACACAATTTGCGAGTTAGCTTCTTGGCGCAAGGTTTCGCGTACGGGACATCGATAATTCCCAAATACACATTCGCCACTTCGTTACGTCTTTCTTGTGCCACTGAATATGTCATAGCAACCCACGGTCGATGCATATAAACCCAGACGTCGAGACGGTTTTCCTCAACCCAACGCACTATCACTCAAACCAACACATCCCGACGCCACAAATACTATGTCTCACGAACCAGGAAACGTGAGTGGATTGGAGTTTATAAGACTTGTTCGTACTGACATTACGTGGGTCATACCTCTAGGTTGCTCGTGGTCTCAGTGAGTTACTCAAGGCGTGAAAACGCTCATTGTACTAACGAATCGTCAAAAGAGGCTGCCATCTCCAACCCTAGGGTCGGTCCAGAGGCAAAGGAATCTGCTCAAGAGAGACTTGACCAGATGATCGCCAACGGCGAGTTGGGTGAAACTGCGCATGAAGCACAGATCCTGCGGGGTCACAAGGCAAGTCTGTTCATATAACGGAATGACACTCGACTCTAACATCCTAACGCAGGCCGCTATCAACAACCCAAGGGTCAGCCGCGAAGCTAAGGAGCACTCCAAAGAGGTTGTTGAAGATTTCCAGTAGAACCTTCGTGCCAACGTCTGTGAAAGAGGGCCTGAAAGCTTAGCAACATGTACCATTAGCTGCTTACTGTATATTGGTCTGAAAGCGAACTGTTGATACTCTTCTCAATTGGCGAGTCGAGTTAACGTTGTTTCGCGGGCGGTCGATACACGTGTTCCGTCGTTGCTGAATGTTGATGTTTGTGACGAGCGCCAGCGTGGCAGAGGCTAGAACATGACCGTCTGTAATGCATACGCAAGCGTGCTCTGTCCTCGAACTTCCATGTTCAACGACTTTGTATGCAAGCCGCCCTCTTGGTTATGTCTCTACCGCGGACGAACGAGCCTTTAAAGTCTATATCGGAGTGGCGTATCTAATTGCTGCAGATCATCAACTCCGTGATCGCTCCGTGATCGTCACGGATCGTCCATACGAGCTTCACTACACCGTCGATCCCTGATACCGAAGGTGTACTCGCACAAGTCTCCCTACAATGCCATGAACCATGACGATGTTCCACTGGAATCAAACAGAAGAATCATATGCGTACACCTCGGACGAGGCCCGCTCGAGCCAGCTTAATCCCTGCCGTTCCAGAGCTGTAAGTGCATGTGATCGCTTGCACATTGTTCGTACGCATTGACCTCCTTTCGTCGAAATCTATCAGCACCGTGCTCATGGCTTTATCGATGCAGAATACAAGCATTGCGGTTCGTTGATAGCTAGAGGAAGAACCCAACACTCGATCGAGGGCGTCTAATCAGAGCACCCTGATTTAGCAGGTGGTCGGTGTGGCCTGCCTGCAGCGAGTCGTGCCGTCCGTCCGTAGCGTGGCCTACGTACCTCCGACTCATCCCGACTTCTATTTCCACCATTTCTGAGGACGATACTTTGAAGCTGTACGTGTTGGACATCCTGCCTTTTTTCTTGTGATTTATCCACCTGAATTCGCAGAGCAAAACACCCTAGGTCTTCTGGACCGCCCTTCCCCGCACCGGCTCTCCTTCCGCGTGGGAATATTCGAGTTCAGCCGTGTCTGTAACCGACAGAAGTCAGCCGCCTCTCCTTCAGCGCCGTTAACGTCCTCGACCCCAGAATACCCCACCTCCAGAGTCTGGTTTACTCTATATGCACACCATGTCGCCTGGTAGCGCGGTTGAACAGGTCAAGACGCGTTTCTCTAAACTGAAACGGTCTTCGTCGAACACCCTCCATAAACTTCGCCATAGAAAGAGTTCGGAAAGTCGCCATTCGACGGGCTCGTTGGCCGACGCGGCGTTGGGAGTAGGGCTCTCAATGGGTTCCATCGGAAGGTCTTTATCGGTGAGTAAACCCTCGAGCAAGTCGACGTTCTATACTTACGAAGCACGCGACCTCTTTCAAACAAAGAATTTGAAAGACGCGTCGATATCAAAGGGTTCGAAGAAAACGGACGACAACAGTTCTGTATACAGCTACCGGTCGCACGCCTCCTCTTCGGAGAGCTTAGCCTCTGATACGCGGGGTCACGCGACGGAGGTGGAGACCAACAGCGTCGGTAGTGGAAGTCATACCACTTCAGCCTCTGAATCAACGTTTCCCCATACTCCCGAAAACTCGTTCAAGAATCCACCACTCCCTTCTGTTACTGAAGATAAAGCTCAAGTCCCGGATGCTCCTGCTACCGTGGAAGTCGTCTCGGACACCTCTGTCTCAGTGCCGGAGATTATGGTAGACGCGACGAACCCCAAAGAAGGCGACCAAGGTGGTGTCACTGAGGACATTGTCTTTGCCACCGTAGAGGACCATACCGGTACTCATTTAGACTTGCCTACCCAACCTTCAGGCCTAAGCCTGTTGGCCGGCCCTCTCGACACGATCTACGAAGTGGACTCGGTCGTTGGGTCTCACACAGGCTTGTCAGCCTTCCCATCTACCACCTCCCAGTGCAATCCAAGTCCTGCATCAGAAATCTCGCGGGACGAAACTTGTATGCCCGCAGACCAGGATCAGCCATCCCAGCAGTGCCGGCCCGCGGCCCCCGAACCGATCCCAAGTGAATTGTCGTTCATCTCTGCCGTGTCTGGTTGTGCTTGTGTGGATGTTCAAAGTGAAGGCTCGCGTGCGGAGTCTCCGGATCGCGCACCGGACACTGTTCACCTCGTACAAGCAGCACCCACAAACCAACACTCGGACCTGCCATCGGTGCCCTTGGAGCCCACGACTGAGCACGCGCCTGGGAATGTGTTGGCCAATGCTTCTCCAGACTCGAGTAAGAGCTCAGACGTTTTCCTCGCGCGCGAAGGAGAGAGCGCTATTTCTCTAGACCCCAACGCGTCTCGTCCTTGCTTCCCCGCCTTGCCGACGGACAATTCGCTGGCCTCTTCAGATTTTGAAGAGTCAGAGCGATCATTCCCGGGCAATATCTCGTTGGTGGAGTCTCTTGTCTGCGACAACACAGGGATTGAAAAGGCCCCAAGCGAGGTGATCGCTTCGGACGAGAATGTGTCCCACAGCTTTGCCATGTCCAACATTTCTGGCATTGAATACCTTTCCGCCGAGCAGGTACCCGCAGTTCGCGTCGTAGACTCGTCATCAGTGGCCAATGTGGTGCCGATCGACCTGAACTCTGCATTGGCGGGAGTCAGCCAAGCCTTGGCGTCGCTTCCGTCTGGTGATCGTGCGGTGTCATTGTTCGCAAGCAATTCTTCTCTCTTTACCACATCCACACCGGCATCGCGTAGCTGTGTCCTGCCGCAGGACGATGGCATACACCCTGACGTCGCTATGTGCTCGCACTCCGAGTCGGCCACCTTGGACGAAGATACAAATCACACGGATGCTTTTGTGTCAGCCTCTTCACACGACGCGTCAGGTAACCCGCCTAACGCCTTCGAGGAGCCGTCGCTCGCAGCAAACCGATTGATACCCAGCGTGGGTCAGGATGTAGTCACAAGTGATGTAGAAGACTCTACGGAGAGTAGCTTTACGCCAAAGAGCGAGTCACCAGTGTCCAGTGATAACTACCCGCTAGCTTCCGGTCAGCATCGCTCCCTCGCCACATGCATTTCGGCCTGTGCAAGGCTCATCTTCGCAGTGGTGGGGCGCTCCATGTTCCAGGCGGCGCCTTACTCTTACTTGGGAACCCTCCCGCCCATTCTACGACTCTATACGGTTAATCGCTCCGTATTCCTCACAAACACTCCCTTTGTTGCACCGTCGCTTGTGGATAGCCTTTCGTACAGCTGGCATGCGGATGATGTAGATTAGAAAACACGAGAATGGAGAACCAATGTAGTTTGAAAAGGATGTATTGTAGCAGTAACCCGCAATAATTGTAACCCTATTAGACTTCGCAAAGGGGTACGGGCGAGGATCTGAGTCGGCTTGCGGCAGTTGAGCAAGAGAGTAACCATGGAGTGCGCACCCCGGAGGTGGCGATGGATAGACTCCCGCGATGACGTCGACGGTGCCGTAAGGGGTATGCGCACTACCCAGAAAGGCAGGTCTTCTTGCTCGACCGCTTGATCCCCGCAGGCGCCGGCGAAGGCCACCCTTCACACTCACGAAGTTCGTCAAGACTTGTTATGGGATGAGGGCAACTCTCAACAATATATAAACTCCCCTTGATGTCAGGTTCTTAGCACAAACATCTCTCACCATAGCCTTCATCCTCTCAACCACCAACCCAAACACATCACAATGTCTGGAAACCCCGCAAACGTAAGTCATCGCTTTTATTCAGTTATAGCTTGTTACTTACTGTCTCATCATTTTAGGTTGCTCGCGGCATCAGTGGGTATTCGTACGGGTCTTGTCGTGTATTTACTGATCTTTCTCTGCAGAGGCCGGCATCAGCAACCCTAAAGTCTCTGAGGAGAAGAAGCAGGAGCTCCGTCAGCGCCTCGACGAATTCGAGTCCAGCGGTGCTGCCAACAGCCAGGAGGCTAAGGATGCCCAGGTCAAGCAGGGCCACAAGGTAATGCAGTCACCCTCATGATTCAATTTACTCATACGATACCTGACAGGCCAACTTGAACAACCCCAACACCAGCGAGGAGTCCAAGGAGCACTCCAAGCACGTCATCGACCAGTTGTAGATGCGCACGGATTGTAACGATATCCTTGTCATGATATCTCTGTATTTCTAGTGTTCGGATTGGAATGAAACAACTGAGATGATCTTTTATATGTCAAGTGCGAAATTCTGTTTGTGAGCGTGTCCCATGTGGTGTTATAGTAAAGAAAAATGGTAAGATGAAAGTAGCGTGCGAGGTTGTAAGACCAAATCAAGTGTCTATCAAATACATATACATGTGAAGTTGTGAACAGTGAATAATGCATGGTCCTCTCATCCTAGATGTAATCCTTAAATAGATGAAAGCAAAGAACAAGGTCGAAAGCAGTAACAGCAACATAACTACGCGCAGCATACCAGGCAGATTACGAGATTTTACCGAGACAGATAATGATTATATCAATCACCGATTCTTCATCCTCCTGAGCTGATCCATGACCTCTATCATATCGACCTCCTTAACATCGTCGTTCTCGTTCGAGCTCAGGAAGCGCCGCCTGTTCTTGGCTTCTGAGACAGTTGTGGACGGCCGACGACTGGGTCGTTGTATCGCTTCAGGAATGACTGCCTGCTCCTGCGCGAGCACCGCCTTAGCAGGAACTGCAGGTGTAGGGATATCCGGCGGTAGCACTTCCGCAAGCTGCTTGACCTCAACGCCGAAGAACCGAGATAACTTAGCCGCTCTACGTCTACGGGCTTGGAAGTCTTCCAAGGTCGGCGGGGGCGCGGGGGGTGCGATCGGCCATGAACCCGAGGCGGGGAGCAAGTCTGCGAAGGGAGGCGGCGTGGGCGGGGTTCGTGGGGGCTGGTGAATCACCGCTGTGGGGATAGGGAGGAGCGGTGGAGGACGATTAGTCGACGCACTTGAGTCTGCCGTGCGCGGTCGCTTCGCCTTGTGTTTCAAGTTGGGCTCTGAGGGAGCCGTACTGAGTGACGGTCTTATAGGAGTACCTGGCGGAGGAGGCGGTTTCTCTGGCGCTGAGAACGACCTGCTGCGTTCCAACGACGGTCTCTTTTCCTCCACTTCAGGTTCGTCGTGCTCCGTGAGAATAAGAGCAGACATTTCAGACGATGTGGTGACCATTGAGATGTACGAGTCGCGTAACCGCCGAGTAGTAGAGCCGTTTTGACTCTGCGCGAGCGAAGTCGTCGAGATCGAGATGATGGTGGTGAGCGAGTCGCGGTGACGCCAGCCGTGCCCGTCGTGGTCGCTGGCGTCGTCGACGGTCACATTCAGGGACGAACCGCCACTCAGACTCGTAATCTGGAAGAGCGCAGAAGGAGGGTTGTCCCCGAACAGCTGGGAATAGAAGCCACCAAGATGATCGTCAATCAGTCCGCGTTCGGCACAACGTTGCACGATGATGCGCTCACCTGAGCCATTTTCCGGGCCCGTCTGACGTTGCGCATCCTCTGCTTTTCGCTCATCGGCTCGGATTCTCCAATGAGATCGTCGTGGCTGCCCTCGCTCGCCTCCTCGCTGTGACTGGAGGCGCCCTTTGACCATAGCGAGCGAGTTCGTCTCACCCCGCTTGTAGGGGTGTTGAAATGACTAGCTACATGTGCGGGCGGCGTTGAAGGAGCAGAGTTCGTCCCTGAGCTTCGTAACGAGCGGAAGTCCAAGCTCAGCGGACGGCGGGGACGAGGACTAGGTGTTCTGATCCGCATCGATGACGGGGCTGACAGCTTTTCAAGCGTGGCAGCAGTGTGCTCTGAACTTGGTGCAGGAGAGGCAGCTCGCGGAGGAGGCGGTGATGCCGCACGACGCAAGACGTCTGGTGGAACGGCCTCACCCAGATAGCGAGACAATTTCGCGACTCGTGCTCGTTGTAGTTGCTCGGGATTCTGATCCGCGAGTAGAACCGACGAAGCCGTCGAATCTCTCCTCTGAAGAAACTTGTGGAACGCCGACGGCGGCTCACTGTCGCTCCTACTATGGTCGGGACGCGGGCTTGACGGCGCAGAAGGATATGGCGTCTCGCCAGGCCGTTCTCCATCAGGCCAAGCGAAGATGATCGGAGACGAAGGTTCGTCTAAGCTGCGACGGCTGGGCGAGGCGATCTTCAGTGAAGGTCTCAAGGACGACAACGACTTAACACGAGGCACATGCTTCTGCCACTCTATGCTTGTACGGTTGGTGGTGGTGCCCATCGTGAAACTTTTCCTGAACGCTTTCTTCGCCGACTTGGCGGACTCGGCTATGCTCCCCATCCTCGGCGACGACAGGCCTGACCTGCCGTCGTCTTCGAGCACGGCACTGAGACGGTTGCGCGTCGAGGCGTCAGGGTCTTCTTCGTCCACGACGCGAGGTACAGGCACCTCGCCAAGCACCTGGCTGAGCTTCCGCATCTTGCGCATCAGCATGGCCTTCTCGCCCGCGGCCAGGTCGTTCGACGTCGGAGGCACCGGTAGGTCGGCGACAGACAGTGATATAGGCGTCGCAGGCAGGAGAGGGCTGAGCGGCGACGAGAGGCTGGAATCCGCTGTGGAGAGGATGGACGGCGCGGCGTTGTTGCCATGTCCTGCGACCTCCGCCTCGTGCGGTGGCAACGCGCTTGAGTCTGAATTCAAAGCATAGCTCCTGGGGGTGGTGCCTGAGGCCTTTCTGCGATCTGTAGCAGCGTTTGCATCGAAAGAGAGACGAGCAAAAGAGGGCGATGTAAGCCCAAATATGTTCGAGAGGCGTTGGAAGCTGTTCCTCTTGGTAGATGGCGACGTTCCAGACGCCATGAAGCGCAGCGAAGGGACGCTGTCAGCTTTGTATGGAAGACAGCTAATAAAGCGTGAGCAACAGGGTTATGAAGGTAGACAGGTTAATTGATGCCAGTAGGTAAGGAAGGCGATGAGTCGGCCGTAGACTTCTAAAGCCTCCTCGCGATAGGATGATGTAAATAGAGATTATCGCGGTGTACGATTTTAGTCAGTATAGGCGGAAAATACGGAGAGAGCGAACGAACTGGACAACGAGCGGGCGGCGGACGTGGCGGGGGCAGAGCCACGGCGCGGGTGAGAACGAAAAGAGAACAAACCAGCGAAGTTGGAGAGCGGGCTCGGCTCATTTGAGCGGGGTGTGCTCAGTTCCTCTGGCAGTGCTCGCCGCTTGCCGACGCTTGCGGCGATGAATGTCTTGGAATTTCCGTTGGTTTTCTGTCTTTTCTATCGATCCAGAAATTTACTCACTAATACGCCACAGCTTGACGACTGTTCCAAGAGAGGTTTCTGATGATGGTATAATACACTTCCATGCAAGCTGCAACAACGTTTCCGTCCCTGATCTGCACATTTCAATCCAGGCTGCAAAGGAACGCCGGCCTTTTTCATCGATTCGTATACATCTACACATAATACTCGTAATAATAGCGACCATAACTTATGCTGTTGCAGTGATGAAGGAAAAAATGAAACTATGCGAGAATGAGCGACAACAATGGCGACGATGATTAAAACATGCTAGTAATGAACGACGAGAGAAAATAGAAACTGTCCTGAGTAACAACTCTCAACAGTTGATCGCACGAGGCTGCTCCTCGCGGGGTGTGTTTGTCCGGGGAATAGGTGGAGAAGAGAGACTGATGGAACGGTATATGGGCGTCGTGGGAGTGATAGTACTTGCGTCAGAGAACGATACGACGTCGCTGCCTATCCGTGCGTGTCTGCCTAGGAATGTCGACATTCTCAGACTAGACGGCACCCTCACCAGCGAAACACGTTTGGCGGCGCGTGTTTTGTTCCAATCTTCGGCTTGCTCCTCCGGAGTCTCAGGGGCAGGGAAGAACAGATCTTCGCTGGTCCGTACCTGTCCATCCGCTGCGCCGGGGTTACTCTCCGTGGAACTCTGCGCAGAGAGCTGTGACGGTTGCAGTACTTCAGGAAGCGACGACCTTGAGGAACTTTCCGTCAAAGGCGTGGTAGAGGGTGAATCGAGTGAATGTGACAGTCCATTGGGTGTTGATAACCGTTCGCGCTCCTCGGGTGAAGCACACGCTGCCCAATCTGAGATATCCAGTGCGGAATGGAACGACTCTGCAGCCGTTGACTCCCTTTGCGAGTCAGATGAGTTCGTGTTTCGCGGAATAATCATGGGTGAAGGTGACTCTGTCCTGTCGTGGTCGTCGTCCGTGTATGTGGACAAAGTCATACGAGGGAGACTACTCTGACGAGCAATCTGCAGCTTCTCAGTCGCTGCCCTCAACGCCATCTTCTTCGTCCGCTGCCAGTCCCTGGCCTCGGCAGACAGGTCGCCGGCCAAAACATTCCGGTGGCACGTCAGCTTCTCCATTTCTAGCCGGACCTGCATGACGCGCTTGGCAACGGATTGCACTGCAGACTCTAGCCGGTCCCGGGTCGCACGCTGGAATGGCGTAAGCAACGCTACGTTCCGCACAAATCGCAGGTCGGTGTCGAGCTGTGTCTGCTGCGCCGAGATACGAGACTCCAAGTCCCGTACCTTGCTCCTGATAATCTGAGACCGAGAAGACAGCCGGAGGGTGGTGGGTTCTTCGGATTCGAAGGTTGGGGAGGTAGGCGTTTGCAAGATGGACTCGAGACTGTATGCGCGAGGGCGGTACGACCGCAAGCTGATGTTGTCGATACCTTGCCAGTGACCAGCTGCTAGATCCGCCTTGACCTGGTCGAAGGTAGCCTGCAGCAACCTCGACGAGTTGTCAAGTGGGGGCGTCACAGGCTCGTCGCCAGTAGATTCCGTTGCAGAGGTTGCGTCAGAGACGCAGTTATCGTCCTTGCTTGGGGTATCTACGGCGGGACCAAAACTTCGTATCTGCGGCATGATGGTGTTGCGTCGCTTCTGTTGCATGTCTCGCATATGCGAGTCGGCTGCTGCCTTCCCGGCGAGCTCAATTTGCTCGCCAGACATGCCGAGAGAGCGCATGCGGACACCTGCCGTCTTGAACGCGGAAGCATAGTTGATGCATGCAATCCACTGGTTCATCTCCTGCTCGCTCTTGACTCGAAGGAGATAATGGCGTCCCTCGGGTAGCACCAGACGGAATGTATTGGGATACTGAAGAATGTAAGCATAGGCAAAATGTAATGATCAAGGTACTTACCCTGACATACGAGCGGTCATATACAGCAACAGCGTCCCGCAAAGAGAGCAGCTCGTCTGGTTTCGGCACAAGCTTGCGAGAAGGCGTGCTGCCTGCATGCGGCCTATCCATATGCGCCTGCACGGTAGCGGCCCATGCTGTATCCCGCGACCATAATAGCTGCGAACCGGTCAACAGGACACTCCACTCCCTCCATTTACGGTTGTTGGACTTCCGGCTATCCAGAGAATCCTCCTTGCGCAACACGATGCCGACTCGCGTGACCCTCAATACAGCGACCTCCGGACTAGAAGATGCATATAGAGGCCCAGCTATGGTCGTTGGACCAGCACCTACCCCAAGTCCGAACCACGGTGTACCGACGTACTTGTTATGGTCGGCGGCGATTTCTATCGCGTTGGCTTGAGCAAAAGCGCGCAGCAGGCCATCTTCTTGCCAGCCATTCAAAGTGCCGTGATAAAAATAGGGACTGGTAAGCGGTATGTGGGACTGAACATCCACGCGGAGATCGTCCAAAAGACCCTAGGGACGTCATATCAGTTTGTCTGCGCACACTTGTGGGAGTGAATTCGCCCTACTCTGGTGATGAGATAATACGGATCAATCTTGTTGTTCTTGCTGAGCAGGTTGGTACCGCTCGAGTTCAAGCCGCCCGGTGACGGGACGTTGACCGTGGAATGTCTCCGGGCGGATGGCATCTCCGCTATGAGACCGCGTTGGCCATTCACATCGAGGGGATCCTCGATGAAGATAAACGGGACAAACACAATATTGTCATAGAAGCACTACGATCCATGATCAGCATGCATCCGGTAAACGAGGCATATGACGTACGTCTAGTACTTCCGGCGGAACGCCAGGCAACCGCGTGTTCCTAATGTAGTCTGCTTTTGACATTTTGCGTTTGTTGGATTTGTTGAATGCGTCCGTGTGTAGCATGATTAGGCTAAAGGCCAGGATGTATGGATGATCTGCGCCAGCAATTCATCAGTCACTTAAGCTATGCGTATATACATGCGCACTGTCGCACCTTCTGAAGCAAAGAGATCTGGATGGCAATACCGATACCGCGCCGCAAATGCTTCTATAACTCGGTCTATCTGTTGGGTCTCTCTCGGGAGACCAACGTCCATGAGAAGTCTACGTAATGCGACATCCAAGGGATCTCCGTTGAAATCAAAGCGGTCAAGGTAAGCCCGTAACGCAGCAGCATGAAAGGTATCCGCACTACACAGGTGAGTGAGACAGAATGTGTAACCGAGTGTACCTCGTACGTACCTAGACGCGAGTACCGTGGCAACTTCTGCCTTGCTGACAGCTTCCAAGAGTCTACTAAGGTAAACCTCAGGAGATTCTTCCTCATGACGCGGTCTTGGAATTTCGACGGACGCCTTTGGAGACGGCCTTGATAGTGAGGGGCGTGAAGACGAGGAGAAACTTGTTCTAGGAGTCTTGACGTGTGAGTCTCCCAATGTGCTACCATTCACGGGAGAGGAAGAGGGTGATGAGCCAAACAGGTTCATCGACAAGCGGTGGAGGAAAGGGGGGTTCGTTTGCGAGCGAGGTCGCGAGAACGTAACCTGAGGTACAGGTGTAGAAGAGGATGCAGGTGCTTCATCTTGTGGCAGAGGAGAGCTGGTCAGAGTAGGAGAACCAGTAAGAGTACTGGGCGAGCTTGGGAAGTACGAGGAGGCGGGACGTGGGCTGCCTGCCGGGTTCGCCGTGGAAGGTCTCTTGAGACGCCGCGGCGACTTCGGACTCGTCGGGCCAGGGGATTCAGACATTGGCTTGCTGGACTGAGAAGGTGTACGCTCAGAGTGTCGACGTCGAAGGTCTGTCTGAGCAGCGTTGTGCTCCTCTAGGCTAACGGAGGGTACTTCAGGGGCATTGGTGTCAATGCGGAACGGTGAAACTGGATTGAGCGAGGGCAACGATGGACGGTGTAGGAATTGCCCAGCCGGCGGTGGGGGTGGGACAGGAGGTACGGCGGCTCGTGAATCATTCCTCTTCCTAGACCAGAATGAGCTCTTCCTAGACAGGGATTTCCGCCGTTCAGGCTTAGACTCAGTCTCTTTTGCCTCCGCCTTCTCATCTGCCCCAAAGTGAAGAGGACCCAGCGAAAGACCTCGCGTTCTCCTACTCTCCCTCACCTCTGCATGGGCTACCTCTCCTGACCCGTCAGGCATTCGCTGGAAGCTCTTGGCCCGTCGCACGTTCTGCTGTGACATCTGCAGTGGGGATGTGGACGGTGGTATCGGCGGCGCTATGAAGGACACCGTATTGACCTCCGTGGCAGGTGTAGCCGAGGGCGAAGGTGTGGGATTGAAGCTGAGAGGTGGCAGGGTAAGGCCGAGTGCTGCGCGGGCGAGTAGAGCAGTGGATGTCCTAGGCTGGGAACTACTCTCCGAATCTGCAAGACTTGACGGTGCAGGTGATGGCTGGAACGACGGCTGGGATTTCTTGGAAATAATACGGGGTACATGCCTTGCATTGTCCAGAAAATCCCCGTTCCCTACCCGATCACTAGCATGACTATCCTTGGGACTCTCCAAGTCGACCTCCTCGGCCGGTGGAGTGGGCGGAAGGTCTTTGTCTCTCGCATATACTATCGGTATCGGGCCAGAAACACCCAACTCATCAACAGACTCTCTAGGCGTTCCCCGTCCGGCGCCGGTGTCATATTGTGCGGTGTGCTGGGCGCGTCGTCGCCAAAGAGGTAAAGAGAAGAAGTGCGTAGTAGTGTGGGTAGTCGTCGTCACGACGTGGGTCGTGGTCGTGGTGGTTTCCGTACCGAACATGGGAGGTTCATGGCTGTTGTGCGCGTATGGCGGAGGAGGCGGTGTTGCAGGTCGTGACGAGTCGATGGATTTCCCCGCCCTAGAGGGTGAAGCCTTGTTGCCTAGGTGGAAAAATCCAACCATACCCCACCGAAGGGCTGGGTATCAAGCCAGCTTGGAAGTGTACAATGAAGGTCTGCCGTCGGAAATGTAGCGAGAGACCTGAGTGGGCGGAGTGAAAGGGCGATGAGGGAAATATTCGAGGCGTTGCCGACGAAATGGGATGATGAGAGCGCAGAATCTGGAACGACCCGCGCATCATTCGCTCAAGACGCCCTCTTTCGCTTCTCCTATGCTCACCAAAAAAGCTCAATAATCGCAATAAATAATCAGCTATCCAAGTCCGAGCTGAGAATAGGCCGACGGAGTACGCTTTGCTCGCCGTCACGCGGTCGGACAAGCCACCGATCCTTTGAGCGCGTACTATGTTTACCGACGCGCCACCTTGAATATGTAACAAAGCCCTCGAAATACTTACAAGCACAGCGGTATATTTAAAATCGCGGTATTATACAACACTGTGAGGGGCAAATTTGTCACTTGTGAGCGGTCTACCGGCGTGGTGCACAAATATCATGTCCGTCGTCCGTCGTCCGCATGCGCTCGCAGTTCAGAAGAATCCAGCAGTAAAACTTGAGACATCACGCAGTATTACGAAGTACTGTAGAAGTCATACATGAGCTCGACCGCATCAAGATGCGAAGTTAAGTTACTCACTGAGAATTACAGAGTCCCCCCTGTCCGTTTTACAGTCAGCATGAAGCGCCAAGAGATTTGGCTCAGTACATACCGCAAGAACATTTTGCTAATAAACCGGTCCTTGTTAACAGGTTTCTTATTCTTGCCCTTCGGGACTTCAGTCCACATCTGTTCGCAGTTAGTATCCTCACTATGTCCGACTGTTTGAGATACTTGCCTCCTTCACGTTCTCGAGGACCTATTAACAAGCCACAACGTAAGTAAACGTCTAGTGGACATGCGACCGACACGTACCATGTTGCTATGTCTGTCAAACGCCTTTACACGCGCCAGTAATTTCTTGTTGTTTCTCAGCGAAATGAGAACTTGCGTATGATTCCTGACCGCCTGCTGCAACACGGACAATGGGCCTTGACTGATCTCGTGCTCCTCGAGAGCACGGAGTTGGGCTTCATCGAGCTCCGATTTTGGGACGTGCACGTATTGACTACAAAAAATCGAGTTAAATGCTGGACTCAGGATGATTGCGAGTAAACACACCTCATGTTAGCTGCTGTATGGGAGGACTGAACAGAGTCGATGTACGCCTCGCGGCGACTTTGTTTGTGCCAACCAAACACAAGCCGAAAAGTTTAGGCGTCTAACAATTAATCGCTCTCAGCTTCAAGAAGTTTCAGTCTCTCTTCCCCTTCCTTCATCTCTTCACTAGCTAACTATGGGCCGCTTAAAACAAAAGGGAAAGGCTGGTGCAGCAAAGGCTTATGTTACGCGATCTGCGGCCGTCAAAAAATTACAATGTTCGCTTGCAGACTTTCGACGATTATGCATCCTGAAAGGTGCGTCCGAACCCTGCATTTAAAGAGACCTGAACTTACGATGTTCAGAAAGGCATCTTCCCTCGTGAACCTCGTCACAGGAAACGAGCAAACAAAGGTTCTTCTGCACCCACGTCTTTCTACTATGCGAAAGATATTGCGTATTTGGCTCATGAGCCGGTGCTCATGAAGCTGCGAGAACACAAAGCGTTCGCGAAAAAGCTTTCTCGTGCACTTGGTAGAGGAGAGTGGAGCAGTGCGAAAAGTCTAGAGGAGAACAGACCTGTCTACCGCTTAGACCACATTATAAAGGAGCGGTACGTCCATCATCGTCTTAGGCAAAGCATACTTTCTCATCTTCGTCTAGATACCCTACATTCGTGGACGCCGTGCGGGATATCGATGATGCTCTTTGCATGATATTCCTTTTTGCCACACTTCCCTCTGACGCGAAAGTCTCACCATCTCTGATTGAGAATTGTGCACGGCTCGCGGCCGAATGGCAACTATACGTTATGCATACTCATGCGCTGCGGAAAGTTTTTCTGTCGATAAAGGGAGTATACTACCAGGCAGAGGTATTTGACCAGACCGTGACATGGCTTGTTCCATATCAATTTACCCAAAACGTACGTGCGTCCTCGTGAAGCTATCCCATTTCGCTTGCTAATTGCCGTCTGTCACTAGATCCCCACAGACGTCGATGTCCGAGTTATGCTCACATTCCTGGAACTATATCAAACCCTGCTAGGATTCGTTTTCTTTAAGCTCTATGCCGATGCTGGCTTGGTCTACCCACCGCCATTAGACATGCAGAAAGATGAAGGGGCCGCAGGCCTAGGCGCTTTCAGCTTGAAGGAGACGACCCGGGCTACCGAGGCAAACGCCTCACAAAAGGCGAAGCAAGTGGAAGTCGAGGGCAAACGCATCTCCGGCAAAGATGTACGCCAGACCATCAAGAGCATCTCTGCTACAGGGACCGGAGACGACGATGTAGAGATGCCAGACGCAGATACCTCTGCCGATGTAGAGGCTGCGGAGGAAGACTTCATACCACAGCCATCGACCTCTAACCCTCAGGAGGCTGCCGTCCTCCCCACACTGCAGTCGCTATCATCCCTTCCCCAATCCACTTCATCAAAACTTTTCGCCCCGTACACATTCTGGCTCTCCCGAGAGACGTCCCGGCCAATCTTCGAGTTTATTGTTCGCTCCTTCGGTGGCCGGATCGGCTGGCCAGCGTCGTCTGGCAGCGGGTCGCCCTTCGACGAAACCGACGACTCCATCACGCATGTCATCATCGACCGTCCTCTAGTAGAGAAGCCTGACGAGACCGAGGAGGAGCGAGAACGGCGACGGCGGAGAAAATATGTGCAACCACAATGGGTTGTGGACTGCATCAACGCCGGAAAAGTCCTGTTCGAGGAGCTTTACGCACAGGGCAAGACTCTCCCGCCCCATCTCAGTCCCTTCGAGGCCAGGGAAGGGGCTTACGATCCTACTGTTGGCGTATCGGGCGAGGATGCTATGGATGAGGACGATGAGAGCCAGGCCGAGGATGCAAGTGACGCAGAGGGTTCCGAAGAGGAGGCTGAAGCACGACCAGACAAAGCGGCTCTTGCCGCCGCCGCCGTTGCGGAGGACGCTGCTGCGCTTCGTGCAGCCGAGTTAGAGGCAGAGGCTGCCGGTGTCGACTTCGGAACGTTTGAAAAGCAAGCGAAGAAGGCACGTAAGAAGACGAAGGCCTCGGAGGAGCAAGGGCCAGCAGAAGGCGAAGAAGATATGAACAAGATGATGATGAGCAACAAGCAGCGAAAGCTCTACGAGAAGATGAAATACAGCGAGAATAAACGCACGGCAGACGTAAGTATTCATTCATTCACTCGACGAATTTGTTACTAATACATGGTTTAGCGTCAGGCTTTGGAGCAGAAGAGACATATCATCGAGAAAGAGAAAAAGCGTAAAGTCAAAGCTACGTAGACGACTTTACCTATCATGTTTCGTATATATGTTATTTTGGAGTCTTCACCGCGGGCAAACATAGAGTAGTTCGAAAATACTAAAAGCCGAATTGCAACGTCAAGGTCAGTAATACCCCTCCGTGTCTTCGATGACACGTATCGCCTCGAATATCTCCCCAAGGGCTATCCACGCAAAGCTTCTTGCTCCAAACGTGTCTTCCTTGATCTCGGCTAGCCTATACGCGACCCAAGACCGCTGCAGGGACCTCTCCGGCAGTGTCCCTTCTTCTCCAGATAGATCATAGCGGACGCTATCCACCAGCGTCGTTGCTTGCTCGCGCATCTGCGACATAAAGTCTCTGCGGCGACGGGGCTGAGGACAAGGGGCAACGATTGTACCCACCACCACTTCTTCCTCGGTGAGCATAGCGTCTTTGCCATACGACAACGTGAAGTCGGCACAGATACCCCGAAGTTCTGAGACGTAGCGAGTGTACTGCTCCCAGACTTCGGCGACCAGGTCGTCGTCGTATGCTCCAATGCGCACGAACTCGGACACTCGTAATGCCACTTCGACCGATACGCTGCCGTCTTCGTATTGCACCGGCTGTTTGAAAGCTTCTATGATGTCTTCCAACGAGGCGTTATCGCTGAGATGCCGGCGTTGTGCATTCTGTGCTCTCCTTGCCGTATCAATTTCAGGTAGCTGAATGTCTCTGAACAAGCGACCGATCGCCTTTTGGCTTTCATAGAACCTGGAAAGGTCAACGGACGTTTCCGGCGCGTTCCAGTCAGGCTTGATCTTGAACTTCAGCTTGGGAATAGCACTGAGATTTACGGGCTGTCCGCTCTTGGGGTAATCGACAGCGTCGGAATGCAGTGCTGAGAGCTCGAGACAGTCAGGATCATGGATACCGAGAGTGCTCTGATCGGCTATGATCAGCCAAGTTATGGCGATGATACCAAGTGTCTGTTCGTAGAATTAGTAGCTGAACCGGGTCGGCATTATATCTGAGATACCCACGTCGCTATTGATGTAATCTACTACGAAATCCGCAACATCTTGCATAGTACTTGGCCGGTCCAAAGTCTTCTTCGGCGCAGGTGTGTAATCAGCGGGTGCGAACGTTCTGGTTGGCATCAGGGATTCAATCATTGTTACTCGATACTCGTCGCCTAGCTCATTCTACTCAGTTCCCGTAGCTTCATATATTCAATTACAGACGTACCGTCCAGATCCCCACCACCAAGGTAAGATGGTAAAGGGCGGGAGCCTACACTTAGGGTCAGAAAGTGATAATAGACAGTAATTGTTCTTGTGGTACCTTTCACCGAGAAAACGAGTGTGTTCCGCAGTGGTTCAATCGCGAAGGGGGATCCAGGAGGAGGTGCCCCGATGCCTCGTACGACTTGTACATCTCCTGGATGAATGGTTGGGGAGCGGCTGATCATGACCGGACCGTCAAGATAGATAGGTCCAGTACCATTCGTAGGTTCAATGCAAGCGAATACTTCACCCTCTTCAAGGTAGCCATGGATGTCAGCAACACCGACGAGGTTCCAGGCATTAGGGACCGGAATACGTGCGTGGTGCTTGAGTTCTCGCAGAACATGATGGATGGCGAACGCCATCATGCGTTCCCAGAAGTTGTTTCCCGTTAACGGCCTAAGGCCAAGTTTGTGAAGACTGAGCATGACGGATGTCAGCCGATAGGAGGCACCTAAACCATAGACCTCTAGTAGTCGTGCCGAGCTCTCTAGTGACCGCGTAGATTGCTGCGCTTGCTGAACAGCAGACCGCTGCAGATCTTCGAAGACTTCGTACGGTACTCCCAGACTTTCTAAGATCATGATGAATGGTCTATTAAGATAGAATGGCCCGGGTTTGTGGAAAGCGCGTGCGATCTCCAAATTGTTGTTCTGAGCTTCAAACTTGATCATAGACGGCCGAAGAGTTATGACCCTCCCGGTTAGGCGGTGGTCGACACTGAGCATCCCTTTGGACCCATTTAATCGTATCTGGAAAGCACGAGGATAATCTTGCGACCTGCCGCTACCTCGTCGTCTACTGCGAAGGACCTTCCATATATCGCGGGCTAGTTCAGCCGTGATCGTCCCTACGCCATCCGTGAAGTCCCATCTGCCCGTAGGATCTTTGATGTCATCCTGTATGAAGATCTCTTCGGGCTCGATGGTGACGGAAGAATCCGTAGCAGTAAATGCCTGAGATATCCGCGCACCGTAACGTGCTGGGCACCTGAGAAGCTCAGAGTCGAATGTCCCAATTCCTGCGATGATAGACCGCGCGTTGACCAAATTTCCATCCAGGTCTCGGAATTCCTTCACAAACCACACTGCGTGTTCCCTGAGCGCCGATTGAGAGTACGCTAGGAAGTCAAAATGTCGACCAGCAACGTCGATACCATTGGCGAGGATAGCACCGACCCTACGCGATATGAAAGATCGACCATCTATATCACGATCGAAACGAAAGTGGAGTTCCGTCTCATCGACGAAATTGACTCTTAAGAATGAGTCGTGATGTCCCGGATATGCCCTGATGACACGGTTCGAGCGTTCTGGATATGGGCCTTGGAGATGTATGGATGTGGGTGTTATCGTGACATGGAGGCAATTAAAAGTATCCAGGTGAGGGTCACGTCGCCTTCGCTTTTGCACGCGAGGCGTATACTCTCGGTAACACTTGTCAAACAGTTCGCTGAATGTACCACTCGATGCCACTCCTTCCTCGGTGTAGCAGAAGGCGGTTTTGGCTTGGGCCCCAAGGTGTTGCAGGAATGATATTGTGTAATCTTGTCTATGGTCTCTGTAAATTTTTTCGATCCGTTGCCGTAGTTCCAACATTTCGCGGAAGTCGAGAAGGGAGCTACACAAGAGGGCTTCAAGCTGAAATGCAACGGACCACGGCAATAAGGAAACCCAGGCGTTGTATCGATCTCTCAATTGTTGCGCAAAGAGTCCGCGCCGCTCTACAGGGTAGATGAAGTCGTCGAGCTTGGTGTGCGAAGCTCTGCAGAGACCCCGGAAGATCCTTAGGTCGCTGCTACTCCTGCAAACGAAACGAAGGGCTTGGGATGTGAACCGAGCTACTCCGGCTTCGTCATGAGTAAAGTCGAAATATGACCAGCGTTGCCGGGCAAGTGATTGGGTGCCTAGATTCAGGTTTCCGAACATTCTGGCAATTGTCGTTAGGAGGGATTCCGTTGCATCAGCATTCGATTGGGTCTGTTCACTCTCGAATGCTGGCGGATAGTAAAGTGACATGTAGATAATGGGAGACGAGGTGCCGGACGACGCATCCAGGCCTGCAGAAACCCAATTGACTTGTGACGCACGTATCGCAATAATACGTATATCCGTAGGTCCATGAAACTTGACCCGAAACTCGCGGCGATCGGTGTCAAATGTCAACTCGCAACGGGAAGAGAGACAGTCTTTCTCCCATTCAATCGAGTAGACATTGTCTCGACATTCCCATCCGAATTGAATGGCACTGAGAGGGATAGTATGTGCCCGGAGCTCTGAGTTGTGTTTTTCTTGCTCTTCCGCCAGTCGTGGATCTTCATATGGCATTCGGCGAACTTTCTCGAGAATGTGAGGCTTCGGTCTGCTCCTACTAGGCTGAAAGCGGAGGGTTTGGCCCAAGACCAGACGCTTCATGGGATTGGGCCCTCCAAACTCGAAGAGGAATTGGGTTCCTACAGCCTCCGTTGGGACTGTGAGTATGCCCGTTCGCGTCGCAGAATGTCCTCTGCGTGGGTGTATGAAGACGGACAGGTTCATTGGCGTCACCGGGACGCGGTGATGCCTATAATCCTGTCCGTGCAAGACATTCGCAAGAGATACTTGCAGTTGATTGGGTGTGGTCGTCCACACTATATTCGTGATAAAGATATCCATCCCTGTTGACACAGTTAGACGATAACAGCTGTGATTTAGAATAGCGATGATGGCGACATAACTCACTACTCGCAGATGCAGATGTGCAGCAGCAGCCGGCCAAGGAGGGAAGGAGGGGCGAGTAAGAGAAGTGATTGTAGCTTATCGACCTGTTCTTATGAGGCCCTACTTCCGCAGTATACACACGAATATCTGATCGCGGACCGTCCCGTTGTATTTGAGGTTCGGACAGCCCCCTTTCCTCTACAGTTACAGGCGGCTGATAACGATCTATGTAATGCTGATGAGCCACAGAAATGTCAGCAGTCTCGAATCCGCAACACTAACCTTAACTCTGCTTGTTCTCAAACCGACTAATGGACGTTGCAGGACCCCGCGATACCAATGTTTAACGACTTGATTCCAGTGGACGGTGTTGAGATTGGCTACGTGAGTTGGATGCATCAGCTCGTATTCGATATGAGTGGTGGTCGCGTACCAGGAGGGAATGCTGCTCAGTATATCTATGAGCAGGGTTATCCGACGTGATCCTGGTCTTTTGGAAGTGCAGCATACATGAATGGCATACTACCACCAGAATCACCTTCAAGTAGATGATCGAGTCAAAAGTCGACGACCGTTGCAGGCAGAAGCGCTTGTGATGATCCAGTGGCCGAGCGGCCGGCCCGGAGTCGCGGTACAGCACGTACAGTATGAACCACACAAACGGCGAAGTTGACCCAACAGTCTGAGTTCTATCGGTTACGATGTTGCTACTGAGCGGAGACAGACTGCAGAATCTCACTTGGCCCTTATTTATACGATTCACGCTGACTCTATGGGCAGTTCAACGATTACTCTTCGGCGACCAAAACAACACTCTTCCCCTTATTTTTCCCCGTCTGTACGTCCAGTATGGCGTGCCCGGCATACTGCAGACCCTTCGTGATATCTTCTGTATACTTGATAGTTCCGTCTGCTATCCAGCGCGGAACCTCTTCATAGAACTCTTCGCGATACTTTTGGTGATATGAGCCGACCAGTAAGCCGAAAATCTTCAGCTCCCTGGCATAGATATTTCGCAGATTCTTGAGCTGCTGAGGTTGGCCATTGTACCAGGATATCATCCCACATTCCTTAGAATCGTCCTTATTAAACAGCGAAAAGGGCGGATATTCACGAAGTTTACTCACTATGAAACGTGCACCCTTGGCGGCAAATCCTAAAGCGGCGTCGAAAGACTCTCCACCAACGTTGTCCCAATAACTAGAGATCGTCCGTTAGCCAAGAGGTACAACACAAGATGTAGAGCATACATGTTAACAGGACCTTCCTGTTTCAGGATAGTAGACGTGTCCTCAGTCTTGTAATTGAACGCGACGTCAGTCCCAATGCTCTGCAGGAAGGCTACTTTGTCCCCGGATCCTGCCGAGGCAATGACTTTCAGTCCAGCTGCTTTCGCGAGCTGAATGACGAAAGATCCCACGGGTCCTGTAGCAATACTAAGAAGTGATCACCAATAAGTCCTCTCAAATCGTACCAGCACCCGCAGTGACAAAAACGATGTCACCAGCTTGGGGAGATGCAAACTCCTTCCACCCGTAGTATGCGGTTTGTCCTATACGCATCGATCAGCATAGAGTATTCATCAACTCGCGTTTTCCTCACCAGGCATACCCGACACCCCGACATATGTAGACCAAGGAATGTTGTGCTCATTTGTCAAAACGCGAGTTTTCGCCAGGTCGGATAGCGTAAAGTATTCCTGGAAAGCTGGAAGCCGTCAGATATTCCAATGTCATATACAAGACATGAATAATTTACTTACGAAACACCCCGTAGATATGGTCCCCAGCCTTCACTTCAGAGGTTTCCGAGCGTAACACCACCCCGACTCCAAAGTTGGACAACCTTGAGCAGTGATTTGTATGAACATTACGCTGGCTAAAATAATGTTTTGCATGAACACTCACGGCTCCCCAATCACGAATGCAGCCTGCAATGCGTGAAGCGCGTTAAGGAGCACCCGCGCCGTTATTCAGATCTGTGCTTACGCTGTGGCTTTCAATCTCGGGAACGCGCATCTTGCCTCTCAAGTACGGGTCAATTGAGAAAACGAGGGTCTTGACCAGGACGCCGCCATGGACGGGGATCGTGTCGAGGTTGATGGTTTGAGAGTCGTCATAGATAGTAGTCTTGCCAGGTTCAGGGTAGCCTGTGATGCAGGTATCAGCATATAATCAGATTCCATGAGGACGGATGGCGACCGGTAGGGATTTCATTGAAGAGCAGACGTCCGTTCTTTGTGGGGGCCATTTCAAACGAGTTCGTGCGATAGTACAATGAGGATACGTCTGCAAGAACGTAAGACTTTATACCTAGACCATGATGGCGATCGTGACGTTAGTACCCATATCAGCTATCTTACTCAGCAAGTCGAGTGCCACATTCAGATTGTCCAAGCTCGCAATCCAACGACATCGATGTCGACTCGAACTTTGTAGCGCCACAGAGCCTCGATGCACACGTAGACCATGTTCATGTTGCAGTGATATACACTAGTATACAGTAGTATGGGATGCGATGTAGCAATGCAGGCGAGAACGCTTAGTTGCCGCCGCGCAGACGCAAGACTAACCATGGAATGTTAGCATGTCGGCCTTAACGAGCACATAGGAAGTACGTACCAAGATGAAGGGTAGACTCCTTCTGAATGTTGTAATCCGACAAAGTTCTACCGTCTTCTAACTGCTTGCCAGCGAAGATCAAGCGCTGCTGGTCGGGGGGAATTCCCTCCTTATCCTGAATCTTTGCCTTCACGTTGTCGATGGTATCCGACGACTCAACCTCCAGAGTGATCGTCTTACCCGTGAGGGTCTTGACGAAAATCTGCATGCCACCACGCAGACGGAGAACGAGGTGAAGTGTGGACTCCTTCTGAATGTTGTAGTCGGAAAGAGTTCGTCCATCCTCGAGCTGCTTGCCGGCGAAGATCAAGCGCTGTTGGTCTGGTGGGATGCCCTCCTTATCTTGAATCTTCGCCTTCACGTTGTCGATCGTGTCAGAAGACTCGACCTCCAGCGTGATGGTCTTGCCAGTAAGAGTCTTGACGAAGATCTGCATACCACCACGAAGACGAAGGACAAGGTGGAGAGTCGATTCCTTCTGGATGTTGTAGTCGGAGAGGGTCCGACCATCCTCCAACTGCTTGCCGGCAAAGATCAAACGCTGCTGATCGGGTGGGATGCCCTCTTTGTCTTGGATTTTCGCCTTGACATTGTCGATCGTGTCCGAAGACTCGACTTCGAGAGTAATCGTCTTACCCGTGAGGGTCTTGACGAAGATCTGCATACCACCACGAAGACGGAGAACTGGAACACACGTCAGATCCTGGTGTCATGATTATCATGTAAAATGCTTACCAAGGTGAAGGGTGGACTCCTTCTGGATGTTATAGTCTGACAAAGTGCGACCGTCTTCGAGCTGCTTGCCAGCGAAGATCAAGCGCTGCTGGTCGGGGGGGATTCCCTCCTTATCCTGAATTTTCGCCTTCACATTGTCGATGGTATCGGAGGATTCGACCTCGAGGGTGATTGTCTTACCCGTGAGGGTCTTGACGAAAATCTGCATACCACCACGGAGACGGAGGACAAGGTGGAGAGTCGACTCCTTCTGGATGTTGTAGTCAGAAAGAGTCCGTCCATCCTCAAGCTGCTTTCCGGCGAAGATGAGACGTTGCTGGTCTGGAGGGATTCTGAAAGTATTTTGTCAGTGCGCCCCTGACGCCTGCGGATGCCACTGCCTGCTTACCCTTCCTTGTCTTGGATCTTGGCCTTGACGTTGTCAATTGTGTCGGAGGATTCTACCTCCAAGGTGATCGTCTTGCCGGTCAGTGTCTTCACAAATATCTGCATGGTGTAGAGAGTAAAAAGCGAAATGTATGAGGGCGAGTGTCAGGATAACAGAGAGTTAACAGGACGCGGTACCGCCGCAGTGCTGGTTATATACTGGGGTGCCGCGGAGTTTGAAAGCGTCGTCTTATCTCTGGCCCTAAACGGGAACATAGAAAGCGCTCGAACGTGCGGACCTATTCTCAGTGAGTCAGCCTCGGTCAGCCCTGCAAAGCGGTCCCAGTTGCCTCCGGTCATCATCGCATCGCACAGTCAAGGCAGCATTTGCATAGCTACAATCTTGTCTTTTATGGTTGAAAAACAAAGTACAATGGCTTTCAGCCTATCGGAAAGTCGGAATACTACGAAATGCGGAACATTCATGTGCAAGGACCAGGGCAATGAGCCTCCCATCAGGCAAAATGTGGCCTCGGGCTTCGTGCACGGTTGCCCAAGCGGGCACAGCCCGTAGACACGTCATATACGGGCTAGCACGCACTAGTATCTTCCCATAGCCTGATGCTCAAGTCCTTCTCCATCGATGCGGATGCAATGACCGGGAGGGTAGGGTGACTCTGTAATGCTTCTTCAATAAATGTGTTACCAATAGACCAGGTGAACTCACTGCAAGAGCAATTACGACGTCTATGTGTAAGTGTAGTCAGAAGCGTCGCCAAGCAGTGAAGTTGCGACTTGCTTACCTCGATGTCCTTCCAGCGTTTGTACTACTTTTCGTGTCTGGAGGTTCCACACGTAAACCTTACCGTCCTCGCTCCCGCTGATTATATATTTGCCTCCTGGCGCAAAAACTGCGAATAGCGAATAGGTCCGGTTGACGTGTCCCGTGTATGTTTTCACACACCGAGAGGACTGTGTATCCCAGAGACGGATGGTCGAGTCTTGGGTGCCAACAAGAATATATCGTGAGTTCGGGCTGAATTCTATATGAGAGCTGATGGCTCGTTAGATGCCTGCCGTAGCTGCGAGTAACCTTCGTGGGCGCACCAAATAGGATTGTCATCGTCTGCAAGGGTCTTGATACATTGTCCAGAATCGGTGTCCCACAATCGCCTGGTCAACTTCCGATGAGTCCACGCATGATGCAAAGAAATCTTAGACGTACACCAGTCCGTCCATGGCGCAAGACGCGATCGAAGAACCGTCGTGATTGAAGGTCACGGCTGTAACGGGGTCCGAATGAGCTGGGAGCGTCTTGATACACCTTCCTGTCATTATGGTCAGAGTGCAGCGGCGGGTAGGATGCGAGGAATGTACCTCTCGTGATATCCCAAATACGCACTGTCTCGTCGAATCCACCGGACACCAGAAGATTTGATTGCGGGTTGAAATTGACGCAAAATACGAAGTTGGTGTGTCCCCGCAGAACTCTGGACATACTCAGCTGCGAGAATTTGGTTCATTAGCTAACACATGAAACAACAAACGACTTGTGCGCACTGTTTCTAGGCTCCAGATCCAGATTGTCTTGTCGTCAGAAGCAGACGCGAGGAAATCGCCGTCGGGAGAAAAGGCGATATCCGAGACTCCTTCGGTGTGTCCCTCGAGGGTCCGTACAATTTCGCCCTTCTCTACATCCCAAAGCTTCACCAGCTTATCCGCAGCTTTCTTTCAAGTCGCCATGTAAGCCTAGTTGGCATGAATATGATGTGTTGTGCTCACCGCATGATGCTAACATATTTCCGTCAGGACTAAACTTGATTGCAGATAATGATCTTGTGTGTCCAGTCAGTATGTATTTCGTTCGGTAGTTGGGAGCCTCTGGGCTCTGCGACCCAGTAGGAGCAGGCAGAGCTGGATTGGGCAGCGTTGGTATAACGGTTTCGTTTGGAGTATCCGGGTGATGCTCAGTCTCTGGCTTTGCCTCTGCTGTATTTCCGTCTTGCTGCGTCGACGCGACTGTGTCATTCGGCATGAGTGTCGCGTCAACAGCATCTTCCGGGACGGACATGGTATCGTCTGGAATCTCTATCTTCTCCTCAACGTCCATGTCTACTCGAGTGGTTTAACGTAAAGCAAAAGGTTGTTCCATGAAAGAAAGAGAGTAAGTATTATCGTCAAGCGAGTCTCTGGAAGTGCGGGTCTAAGCGCCTGTCGATGTGCGCTAAAAAGGAAATCGATCAAACCATAATTTCTTCCGCGCACAGTGCCGGACGGTTTGAGCACGCTGGTAAGACTCTTACTGTCATCGTGCATCCACCTCCAAGGCCAAAATACCCAGAATACACTCTGGAAGACATATACTGGCGGCAAAGAAACAAGCGACGCTCATCCAAGACCTAAAATGCTTTCTGCATCTGCCTGGGCAACTCCTCCGACTCGCACTGAGCTCATCGAAAACTTGGTGTCTGGTGTAGGTACGTTACACTCCCACGGACACTTTGAATGCCAGGATTTCCCCTTACGAGACGATATTCCACAGATCGTTATAACCCTTCGAATGTTGGAATTCTAGAGGACTACCTGTACCATCAAATTCGCAGCGAAGAATACGACTGTCTGGCTAACCTGGCCATCCTCAAATTGTACGCTTCTAGCTCATCTACTTACTGGTTTTCCGTTAACGCGACCATGCAGGTACCAATTCAACCCCGATCTGTACAACCCTGACGTCGTAATCAACATCCTCATCAAGGCCCTCACAGCTCTGCCCTTCCCTGACTTTAATCTCTGCATATCTTTGCTCGACGAGCGACTCCCAAGCGCCAACCCAGACGAGCCAGACCCGTTACCGACCCTCCTTCCGACCCTCTCCTCCCTTCACAACCTCCTCCAATCATGCCGCTTCCCCGCTTTCTGGGCGCTGTACCGTTCAGAGAAGGCTGAGAGCCTACGGGACAACTACACCGTTGAGTGTATCGGATTTGAAGACGCCGTGAGAGACGTTGTGATTCATGCAGTAAAGGCTGCATTCCAGAGGATAGGAAGTGAGAGACTGGGTTCTTACCTCAACCTTACAGGTACGTATCTTTGATTTGTGACATATGAAAAGCTTATGTTGCGTACAGGAGACGAGTTGACTGAATATGTCGCAAAACTCGGCTGGTCTGTTGACGCCTCTACCGGAGCTGTGATCGTTCCCCCTAACCCAGACAACCAAATCGAGTCCACAGTAGTGCAAGAAAATATCCAGCTCTCCCGTAAGTTTCAAGCCTACCATTATCTCCAATTGATGCTCACGCTTTTGTCGAGCAATCAGAGCTGGTCAAAGTCATTTCTCATGCACAGGTTGCATGAGCTCAATGCCTCGCAGATTAGAGCCACGCCATTGCACCTTGTATCTTTGTCTGGTTCAACAATGCCATTGTACTGTACTACAATACAAGTCTAGGGTATCTATTGTGTACGGGAACGAGGTTTCCAAAACCTCAGCAGGTATATTCTGATTGATCTAAGCTGCTGACCAGAAGGCGGCTCCTGTACCCCAGCTGGCCATGATCACCGCAATGACCAGCAAGATAACATCCCAGATGGTGAGACGACCTATCAACGAGGCCTTTGCCAACAGCGGTCCAATGACACATATTATGAACGCTGAAAACGACCCGAGGAAAGCCATAATGGAGTCGAATTCTGGAATGACGATAGACACAACGACGGCAAGAGTCGTGATTAAAGTCCGTTCTACGGCTGTGAATATGTGCTTGAGAGCTAGACGGCGCTGGGACTTAGCGGCTGCGTTATCATCTAAGGAAGCCGGGGATTTGACGGCGGCATCGTGATCATCTGGGGGTTGGGAGCCCGTGTCGATGCCCAATATAATTTCAATCGTGACGTTCAACTTGAGAGAATACGATCAATATCTACATAGGACATAGAAGTACAACACAGAACTCACCGGTCGTGTGGCAAGAGCAAACTTGGAAATTGGTACCAGTACGAGGCCCCACATCGCGATTCGGTTCAGTAGTGGATTGTATCCAGGAACACGCATGAGATCTTTGCTGAACTATGTGACTGTGAGTTGATAGGCTCCGAAAACATCGCAACGTTCGTCCTTACCTCGTCACTGACGCTGTCGCCAAACATCAGGTAGCCCGTGACACCGATTACTGTGTAGATGAAAGATGCAATGCCGAAAGCCCAGTTGATCATACGGTCAAATTGCGAAGGGTCGATCATGTCCCTCGCCAAAGACGGAATAACGGCGTGCCCGGAGAACTACAGAAAGATATGTTTAACCTTACTCAAGGGAAGTCGAAGAACATAAACTTACGCCAGCCATGAGAAGGCCAAACGCTAAACCCAGTTCGCCTGCGTGTCCTGGCTCAAGACTCGTCGGGGCCGGATGCCACAGACTTCCAGGACTGTCTCTTTTGGATAGGCCATCAATGAACATGACGATAACCAGGTACACTGTGGACAAAATGCCCACAACGGAGGCATAAGATAACACAGACAAGGGCATGAGAACCGTGGGCACAATTCTGTGGTGCAGATGTGAGTAAGCGAGCTGTATGGTAGAGAATTTGATACATACATGACGAGTCCCATTAACTTGTACGTATCCGATGAGAACATAGGCAGGACTCCATGTAGAGAGTCACCGAACAGGGTCACAAGCGCAACACTGGAGTAGACGGTGAGTATCACATTATGACTGCTGAATACAAGACTTCTCACCTGACGGTGAAGAGCTCTAGACAGAAGAGAGTACTAATGAGTGGACCCGCACGAGAGCCAAACGCTTTACGCCCAATGTCGCTGTAAGATCTCAACTTGGCATCATCTAGAATAAAATGAGCTAGTATTTTTGCACTTTGGAGCGAGGTCAAATGACGGTTCTATGCATATAACGTGGACACTCACGTGTAACAAGTTATAAGTCCATAGAAGATCATCAGGGCCATTCCACCAATCCATCCCGCATATGCGAAGGCGAGCGGTTCAGACAGCATCCCGATCCCGAGAAGCACCGCAATTGCATTGAAAAGCTAAAACACAAACTACAATTAACTCATGAACTCGCCACATGAACAAGCTCCGAACTCACCGTCTGTCCAAATGTACTTTTGCCCAGCTGAGCAGCCTTAGCAGCACGGCTAGCGTTACTGCCGCGACGCGCCCCTCCACTACGTATACTAGCATAGGAGGTCCGACGAGCCACTACCGGCATAGACGGGCCCTCCGCAGGACCCGCCGTCGCAGGGAGTACGCTGTCCACGGCCCGCACAGGGGGCTCGGCAAATGTCAAGGAGGTGCTCTTGTGCAGCAGCGGCGTGTCTTCTCGCACCGTCGGCGATCGCGGACGGGGGACTATCGTCCGGTCCGTGTCGTGTCGTGGGGGGGCGCGGCGGAACGGAAAGCGGCGCGGCTGGTACTCGTTGGGTATCGCGGTAGGTGTGAGGTCCTCGTCCCAGGTGAGATTGTCAAACGCCCCCTCGGATCCTCCTTCCTCGCGGCCCGCCTCCTCAGGTATGGGGGGCTCGTGCTCGTACTCATCGTCGGCACACGCCTCTTCATCGTACTCCTCTTCATCGTCGGTAGGGGGCGCGGAGACAGAGTCCACGTAGTAGAACTGCGATCGTCGGTCTATGAAGAGGTTAGACAGAGTGTGACTTCGGGGGCGCAACAAGTTCACTTACAGGAGTGGAATGCTTCGGCTACGCCGCTCGCGGTCGAGTACGATCCGATTACGATGGAATTAGGCAATGAGGACATCGTGGGTCGTGAACGTGAAGGTCGTGAGGGGTCGTACGAAGAGCGGTCCGACGCAGAGAGTAGCCACAGCAAGGTCGGCCCGCCTGCAGAGTCTCAGATAAATCGGAGTCTGCGAATCCGAGTCCGAGAACGCGAGCGATATCTCCAGCTACGGTCGGCTAAATGCACAAGATGAGCTGTATGGTACACGAGACAGGACCGACCTGTTTATAAGAGCACGCTATCGCAGCCGATAAGCTGCCCCGGACACTTGTGGCTGCACGAACAAGACACCGAAATTTTCAGAAGAACCGAGAAGAGGAAGAATGGAGCCTGAACGTCCTCCTGAGCTCCGTACAAGATCCTCCCGGCGCGTTCGTCGAGAAAAAAGCATCAGACCAGCCGCACAAGACCAACGGAATGCACAGGGTGTCATGAGGGCGTCGACACGTAAAGCGAGGTTTCGAGAGAACAGGAACAACTGTGCTCCTCGCAGACCACGGACGCGGCGGCAACTGCTTTATCAAGCTGATCGCATCGTTTCGCACGAGGGCGCACTCGTTAGGGTATGCAGTGTGAACGTGGGCAATAAGCTGGTATTCAAGCTGGACGGAACACGAGGTATATCTCGACTGGTCTACAACGGTAATTCAAATGCTTGATATGTGGAGGCAGTCCGTGAAGCAAGGATGGTCATGCGATGAGATGGAGAGAGGGGGACTTGACAATTATATGAGTCTAACCTAAAAACTTGTACAATCCAATATCAGGACGAGTTGACCGCTCGGCGGTTGGTCCACAGCATGTATGGTTCACGTATTATGTCGGAGCCTGGGTGCTTCATGCGCGTACTCCGTCGCGCTTCTGGCAATTTTGCGTTCGCCGCCAAGTCCTGGAAACAGTCGTGAGCACATTCACAAATAGAACAGGCGAATTATAACTTACGGCTGTGCGCCGACGGATACCCGGGGCGATGTGCTGCCACCACTTCGTGATCATGTTCTTCAACGCAAGTTCACGGACGCCCTTGGGATTCAACCAAGCCACGAATTGGTCAACCTGCATCGTGACATGGTCAGCCATCCATCCGATATCAGCGATATGAAAGTGACGTACAGTCTCTAGATCATCATACACAGCCCACTCTCCAACCTCGAGCATCCCCTCCTCGCCCTCCTCGCCTAGTCTCCTCGCACCCACATCTTCCTCCCTCCGCCGCAAAATCTCAACATCAAACTCACTCGGCCCTTGTATGAATATCCTGCCCGTTCCGTACTGCACACTCCCGCCGCTTCCAAGCAGCGACATCGCCCCCATTCCATCAAACCACCACACTCGGTTGTAGAACCGGTCGCGCCCCATAGGCTTGACGCGGATGGACCCCAGCAGCTTGCGGAAGTCCCGCTCTATCTGCTCCAGGCGGCGCTCGCACTTGTTGACCTCCTCGTCCAAGCGACGGTGCTCGGCGATAGCTTGCTTGTGAGAAGCCAGCTTCGCCCGCGCAAGCTCGCGCTCCTTCGCTTGCGCGCGTCTGGCGCTCTGCCTCGGCGGAGCAGATCCCGTCTCTGTCTCCCCGTCTGATCCTGGAACTTCAGAAAGGTCGCTTGACTCTGCTAACGGCGTCCCCTCGCCAGTCGCAGTCCCGTTGGGCTTCTTCTCCCCGTTCTTCTCGAGGTCCTTGTTCTCTCCCATAAGATTATTCATCTCCTCCAGGCTACAGCAAATCAATTAAAGAACGTTTGATGCAACGCAAGAAGTACTTACTAGGCCTTCTTCGTCCGGTTGACCTCAATTTTCTGCTTCCTGAGTTCGGTAAGCTGTTCCTCGCAAGATTCCATGTGTGCATGAATAGCTTTGCTGGAAATAGCCAAGTTGCATAAGAAGAACAAGACGTCAATCTTGTCCTTCGGCGACAGAGCATGGTACCGCTCTTTCGGGGTCGAACGGACTGTGAAGCCCAGATGCGTAGGTTGGGGAGTACCAGTGGGGGTAGAGGGCATAGAGGCGACCTCGACGGTAGGCTCAGGCGCAAAGAGAAGGCATGTCAGAACTTCACGGAGACGTGGGAAGTTCTGCAAGTTGGCATGCTAAATACACCAAGGTTAGCGTTCAACAGTAGTAGATAGCGATCGAATAGACGTACGTCTTTCAAGCACCCTACTAGCGACTCCTCCCAACCTTCTCTCCCCTCAGCATGCCGAAGAGGTGCTCGTTCCCAGTTATTCCCAATGTCAGCCGCAGCAGACGTAAGGTCGTCGAGCGTTACACCCAGTACCCGATGGTCCCCGCCTAGCTTTGATCGCAGATCGAGCAAAGAAACGACAGCGCTATGTCGTGTAAATGGTACTGTTCGGAGGTTATAAATGAGTGTTGAGTGGATTTCGGCGATGAGATTGCAAGGAGGGTCGATAAGGGAGTGACGCAGAGCTTGCTCAAATTCGTCTAGGTTGAACGATGAGATGTGAAGCGGTTGACTATATGCATTGTTAGACGGCATTCTAACCAAGTTGAGGTGTACGCCTTACCCATATACAACGAGGAAATTCCATGTCATGAGGAATGCCTCGTTGGTAGTCTTGTCGCGACCGAACGGCATGGCCGTTTTGCTCGGCGCTGGTCTCCTCACTTTCATTCCAGCCCTCTTCTCCTTCTCTCCCAACACCACATCCAAGTCCTCCGTGGGATACCTAATAGGCTTCTTCTTTTTCTTCTCAGCAGCCACCCGATCACTCTCCTCCTTGACTTTCTGCGCCTTCTCCTCCTTCTCACGAGCCTCGCGCTCCCGCCGCTCTGCAGCGGCAGCAAGTGCTTTAGCTGGTAAGCGGATTATCACAGGATGCGCGTCGATGCAGTGCGGGTGCCTACCTTTCTCTTCCTCCGCAGCGGCAAGCTTTTTCTGCTTCTTCGTTGGGGGGCCCTCTTTCTCTTCCCACAGCTTTTTACGCTTATCGCTCTCCCCTTTCTTGAGGTCCTCGACACCCTTGCGCGTCTCCTCCGGCATGACGGTATCTACCCCATAGCGAAGCGCAATAGACGTCTTGACGATCCATGGGGATGCGACCGCCGCGTCGCGATCGACACAGTCGCGGATAAAGCGACGAAGGATAGATTTAGAGAAAGCGAGTCGATCTCGACTACGACCAATGAGTTCAGCACTTCTGAAGACATACATGCTGAACTTTGTAAGCGTACCTCATTCCCGTACACTTGACATCCATCAGACTGCCGGTGTACTTCGACTTGTTGACCTCTTTGCCCTTGGCACGCTCGCCTCCCTTGCCGGTCCCGTGAGCCTTCTCTTCCTCCAGTATTTGTACCTTGTAGGTATATTTTGTGGGGTCGTCGCGTTGCACAGACTCTTGTACAGTCACCTTCAGGTCCTCTGCAATCTTGTGTATTGGAATGGGGCCATCGTCTGACAAGGGTGACGACGAGGACGATGAAGCAATGCCGTTAGCATGCGGACGTGCTATTGGCGGTGGGGGAGGGGGACGAGGAGGGAAGACCTGTACAACACGAGCCAAGTACCTGGAAGACCGGGAATTAAACATCCGTACGAAGTATCATGGTAAATGATAATGCCACTAACTTGTCACCCTGTACGTCTACGAACACTCCTGTAACAGGGAGAGAATGAGCGTAGTCCGAGGCGCTGTATGGATGAAACGCACTTTCGTCCGGGTAGTACCTATCTTTGAATCGATCATACACGGCCTCTACAAGGTGATCGAGGCGGCCGACGACCTCTGTGACATGGTCAAAGTGAGTTGACACGGGAGGAAGAGATGAACGTACGCCACTGAACTGCCTTGAGTACGGCCGCCTTGAGAGGCTCTGGGAACCTCGAGTGCATGGTCCGAGCTTCGTGCTGCTCGCTCTCAAGAGCCTGGAAATAATCCAAGCCGCTCTTGCCAGTGACCTCACACTGGAATTGCTTGAGCCTATAGAAGGACATGCGGGCTGCGTACGCTCTTTGGAGGGACCATGGGTGAGCTTCCGGGTCGACAAGGGGTCGATATGAGAGGGACACGTACTCATAGCTGTCGAAGATCTCGCCGGTCTGGCGAACCTGGAATACCTGTTTGTTAGGGTCGGATTTGGAGGCGTCGAGGATGGCCTGGGAGGGCTCTGCGAGGAGGACGCGTTTGCGCCTGCAAGTGGGCATGGCTTTGGAGGGGAGGGAGGAGAATGATGAGGGAGCGGAGGAAGAAAGGGACCGGCGGTTGTAGGTGGCAGAGGGCGAGGTGTGGTTGGATACGGCTCCGTCAGGCAGAGGCCGTCATTTTTTGCTACCACTCACTCTGTCCCGACGGCTTACCTCCCTCGGCCACGGCAGACGCTACGAAACCGCCTACACCTCGCGAGAATTGCTGCACAAATCTTAGCTGGCTTGCCTGGTCAGAAAGCAGCACCCAGCATCGTCGGTGGCAGCGAGCAGACCCAAAAACATAACGCAGAAAACATCCAAGCGCTCTTCCAGCACATCGGCACTAGCTCGGTCAACGCGGCCTGCCTCCCTCTGCTCCCAGGCCCTTCAACCGCTGCATCTTTGCCAAAAACACTCATCAGGCCTCGCTGCCTTGCTCAACGACCGAGGCAGTATTTCTCCTTCAAGCAACACCAATGATACCCGACCCTTGTCGGACACGGCCAGCCCGCTGCCGGGCGTGCAACAACATCGCCAGCGTTAGCAGCGCCATGTACATCTCCGGAGTGTGACCAGTCCTGTATCTTCGGACTAGAGATTCACACCTAACGTCTGGCTTCGCTTCTCAACCTACGCAAGCGGCCCAAGTTGTGTCATGAGCACGATACGTGACATGCACGCGTTACTACAACGCGACAAAGCGACGAATGGTTCTCCTGCCCACCTCGCCCGACGCCTGGAATATGTTCTCACACAAGAAGCAAGCGTTGTTCTGTGTATCCATCGCAAGCCGCATGCGATGAAACTGCGCTCGTCTGCCGGAGCGAAGACATACCTGCAACGTGACGCCTGTCACGTGCTAGACGCGACCGTGTGCAACGCGTGACGCGGTCTACAAGTGCCAGCAAAAAAAAAGTCCTGAAATTGAGTCCTACAGTAGATGAGAGCATACACAATACAGAGTCCTATGCTATAAGGTATCTGGTACACAGAAGGTATCATCCTCGATGTATAAGCACATCCTGATCCTGACCGGAGTTCGGCGCGTAATGCTACAAAAGTACAAAGCACAACAGTCCGCTTCAAACATGCGTGTCAGAGATACCCCGCGCAGGAACAGTCGCGAAACTCACAGTAAATCCAAAGGTATCTCAATCTAGGTTGATTCGTGTGTTGCCGCTCTTCGAGGTAACGGCAGGTATGCCCTTCGGCCTCGCCCGGTCTCTATCTCTCGCTCGCATCCGATCCTCCATCCCCGCCACCCGCTGGTTCAGATCAGCGATATGCTCTCTCGAGTCTTGTGAGACCGGCGACTTCCTCGTCCACGTTCCCGGCGGGGTGCGCGAGCTACCTCGCGACGGTTGTGGCTCCTGCGAAGGCTTAGATCGCCCAAAGATGCGCTTGAACGTCGACGACATCTTCTCGTCTCTCGCCTCCGTCGCATCAATCATCGCGATCGCCTTGGCCGCCGCCGACATTGTGTTCGTCACGGGTGCAGGCCCCACAGGTGATGGGCTTGGCCCCGTCGTCATAAGCCGCGAGTCTGACATGCTCCGCTGGTGCTGCATCCGCGTCGGGCGTGTGGGTGGCGGTGTCTGGCTCGACGACTTCGGTGGGCGGCTGCTACCACTCTGAGGCGTCCCAGCCCTCTCCGTGTCCGGTGTGGATGTCTCGACATTCACCATCACCCAGCCCGACATCGTCGTCTCTCGTCTGTGCGCCGGCGGCTTGCCCGCACTCGTACTCGCGCTCCCCTCCGCCGCCGAGTGCTTCATCACGGTGGCCCCGCCCCTCGAACTCGGTCCAGCGAGCCCAGCCCCGCCCTCCTCCCGTCGATGCTCGACCTTCTGCGCCCTCGTCTCCTCCCGGTCCCCAGGTTTCTCGTTGTGCTGCATGCGTCGTGCTGCGAGGTTGCCTGACATGGCGAGTTTGTCTCTGACTTTGGTGGGCGAATGCTCCTTGATAGGTGCGTTCTTATGGCCTACGTCATTGCCTTCCTCGCGCTGTGTCGGCGCCGACCATCCCACGGCCGGGGGTCCTGAGCTAGTTGGCTCCATTTGTCTATTACGCCCGGCGTCTATATGGGGCTGAAGCTGATGCGTGGGGACCGCGTTGTGGAGGGGCTGTTCTCCATGTCCATCTCGCCTGTTCGGCTCAGGATCCTGTCCTGTGTAGACAATGGGTATCTCCTGGGACTGCCTCCCGTACAGCGAGGTGTATGCGGAGTCGCGAACTTGAAAGACGGTTGGTGGTAGAAGATGTGGTGTTGGAGAATGAGGCGGCGCAGCTAGAGTTTGCTCACTGGGAGCGAGCTTCTGCTCCTGGCTCCTGTTCGCAGCCGCAGGGCCCGCAGTAACACTAGGCCCTTGATAGACGACAGGTGAAGGAGACTGCACTTGAATCTGTGGCTGGATTGAGTGCGTCGATGTCGATGCTGATAAGCCTTGAGTGAGAGGAAGCGTGCTAGATCTGGTCACACCAGGTCTGTACGTGCTGCCAGCAAGTGCCATTCTGCTCTCCAGCGAGGCACGCCTGGTGCGAGGGGACTCAACCAACGCCGCGTGAGGTCGCTCTCCGCCCAAGCGCCCTTCATACGTCTTGAAGTGCTGCATTTGCTGCACGCTCGGCCGTCCGTCGGTAGCATAGAACACGTCCGGCGTGCCTGGGGACTCTAGAACCTTGCCGCGCGCGGCACCGACACCTGTCATGTCCTCACTGCCCACGCTGCTGGGGTTACTCAGACTGCGCACTAAGCGTGAAGCCTTGGGCGGTCGGGAGTGACGCAGGTCTACGGTTGCTGACATGCGCTGTGCGACACTTGGGTATGTGGCGTCAGCAGATCCTGTAGAGTACTCAGGGAGGAACATCACAGGAACTTGGGTCCCTGGGGACGGCTTGGGCATCATGTGCTGCCGTGCAGGATGAGATGCGGATTGGGTGCCGGAGGGGGACGTGGCAGAAGCAGTCGTTTCATTGGCGATGGGCGAAAGTGACTGCAGCCGAGAAGGTGCACGCTTCTCAGTGTATGCAGAAAGCGGCGAGGGTCCAGGGACGATTGTGCCGTAAGGACTACCTTCCCTGCGCGTCTCCCCGTTTGCAGTGGTGGGCGTAGGGGGGATGGACCCTAGGTTGTCATCCCCGGCAAATCCTGTAAACACCCAGAAGTCTTTGACACGAGAACGGGTGGTCAAAGTGAGCGACGTCAGGAGGGTGAAGCCATGGGTGTCAAGGGCTGACAAAAGCCCAAGGATATGATGCAACGAATCCGTCGCGAATGTATCCTCCTGGAACCCTGCATAAGATATTCAGCGGGACGAGTGTGATAGCAAGAAAAGAAATCACATTTATATCCCTTCAGCTTGAATTCAAATACAGCATCCCCAACCTTCTTTTCAGACACAACACCACGAGGCCATGCACCGCGCACGGCCTGGAGTACGGCAGGTGTCGCTTGTAACGGGGGTCCAACCACCCGCAGCAAGTTGACCGATGAGAAAGAGATGGCGAAAGGCTGCCGCACGGGCTGAATTAGCGAGGTCAGCGAGCCGTTAGGCTGCATCAGGAGGCCGGTCGACGTCCCGGGGACACCAGGTCTCGAGAAAGCGATGGCAAGCCGGTCATCCTGCTCGCGGCCGTAGTCGATAGTCGATAGAAATGCATAGCCGCAGTGGAAGATCTCGGTGAGAATGTCAACGATGAGCTTCTCGGAGGCGATACCCTTCGGCCTGCTCCAGGGTTTTCCATCCAAGGAAAACTCGAAGAAATGCTTGGGTAGATTCTCGCGGACGTCGATAAGTAGGTCCAGTTGAGTAAAGCGTCGGCGGAGAGCAGCAACGAGTGCTGCGGAGAAGCTGTAAAGCCGCACAAAGCCTGCACCAGAGAGAGCGAGGAGCGAGAATGAGGATGCGACGCGATTGTCCTTGATGAACTCCTTGCGGGGAACGAAGGAAGCGTCACTTGAGGTTGTCTTGATTTTAAGCGGATTAGGTGAATTTCCTGGATGTTTAACGAGAGGCTGTGGTAGCTGAGGCATGATTGTAATGAAGTCGGGTGAGTGGCCTGCTCATGGTGGGCTCTCTACCAGTGAACCGTGACTGATAGCAAGTCTCCACGCTGTCGGAGGACGTCACGGTAATCTCGCGTGTGAACCACGTGTATCACCGGCGGCTTCGATGTTCGGAGGTGGCCTAGGTGGCTACAGTGGTGTACTTTAGCACAAGCATATTTGGCCTGAGGAAGTCAAGGACTTACAGACGATGTTGGAAGTCGAGATGATGGAAGGAGGACAAGCTGAAAGAGCTTGAAAAGTCGCGTCAATGACAGATGCATGAGGCATGGAAGCGGCCTCCGGATCGCCCATCAAAATCTCACTATACCGAGATCCCTTACCGTAACTGCCCTTCAGAGAAATCCTTCTGCATGCTGGCCAAAAATACACGTAATGTCGATCGAAACAGCGAAGAAAGTCGATGGTGGTATGTTGCGGACGTCGTTCTCTGCTCGGACGAGTTCCCCGCTGAAGAAATTTGACCCGCAGCGGCCGGCTCACCCGGCCCGTACGTTGCGTCTTCCCGGTACGGCCCGTCCTGCCCGGTCCTCTGCAGCCCCTCCCGCCGTTCAGGACCGTCCAGACCGAAGAGAAGGCATCCTCGTCGGTACTTAAGACGAGGTCATCCACCTCCACGATGCACAATCTTTCTAATCCACCTTTCTCACAAAACACCTTACTAGCAATATGGCTTCCGACGGTATGAAAAAACTGAACATCCTGATGTGTACGTCGTCGTGATAACATCCTTGAGACGGAGATACTGATAAAACGCACAGGTGGTGCCGTGAGCCTCCATTCACTATAGGCTTTGGTTTTACCTCAACGCATATATTGCTTAGGGAGAGTACACCACCGGCTACACGGTCGCTGGCGCATCGAAATCAGACAAGAAAGTACGCCGGACCCCTTTACGTGGTTGAGCATCCTGAGCTGATCATGAGTCTCCAGATTGGCGTATGTTTTTACCGTCATATTCGGTATCTTTCGGTGCTCACAGGTCATCCCAGGTGGTTGCCTTGACATGCTTTGACCTGCGCAGACGTGGCAAGGTACGTACCACTTCAGGGGTACCGCGGACCGCCCTAACTTATCCCTACAGGTCGACTGGCTCGGTATCTGTGGTGCAGATGGCAGAAGATTCCCTGCCGTGCGAAAGCACCTCACCGAAAACATTGGCGGGGTCTATAAAGACATGGACACGACGTATGACGATTTACTATATACGGTCAAAGCCGAAGTTGATCCCTCTTCCTCAGGTTTGAGAACTTCCCTCCAGAGGGCGTTGTGAACTACGAAGCATGTAAGTAGTTTACCCTCCCGCTTTTTCTTGTTTAATGGTTTGCACGTGTATAGACAAGGATGCTATTGCCAAGCTCTCGCCCGGCGATGCAGTCATCATATTCACTCCGGACGGTAAATCCCTTTATCTCACATTTTCGATAGTTTAAACTAACAAACTAATAGACACGCATTATCCAATTGCTAAATTTGCAATGGAACACGGTGTCCACGTCCTCGTCACCAAGCCCGCTGTGCAGTTGTTGCGCGACCACTTGGATCTTATCGAGCTCGCCAAGAAATACAACGTCGTCTGCTTCGTTGAGCACCATAAGAGGTCGGCTCACGGTCGGTCGCATGCACGCATATATTGACCATTCCGATCATACCTCGTAGATTTGACCCCGTGTACAGCGATGCCAAAGCTCGCTCCATTGAGCTGGGAGAACCTAACTTCTTCAGTGCCTGGATGAGCCAGCCCAAGAGCCAACTTGAGACGTTCCGTCTCTGGGCTGGAAAGAGCTCAGATATCAGGTACGTCGCGTCCACTCACCGAACAATTAATCTAGGCGTAACTTACTCCGCTATCTGTCGGTGACCCAGCTATTACCTCTCTTCTCACCATATCGACATCCACTGCTGGATCATGCAAGGCAGGGCTATCCCCACTCGGGTTGTGGCAAGCGCATCTGCCGGTATCGCCACTGGCGAGCCGTACAACTGCGTACCCCAGACCGAGGATACAATCACGTTGATGGTGGACTGGCAGTCCCTGAAGAGCCCTAAACACAGGAGCACGGCGGTCTACACGGCTTCGTGGACGGCTCCTATGAAGTCTGGCGTGCACTCTGCCCAACACTGGTACTACATGGCAGAGAAGGTTCGCAGTTCCGCGGCGTTCGGTTGTGATAAAGCATATCACTCACATCTTCTTACAACGTATAGGGAGAGATCAACGTTGACCAGGCGCACCGCGGCTACGATATCGTCCAGGACGAGACTGGCAAGACCTACTACAACCCTTTCTAGTACGCATCACCCCACAATACTCCCATAGCGTCTACTGACCATATTATGACAGTATGAAGTATTCGCCCTCCGAGGACGGGCACTTCGATGGCCAGCGCGGATACGGTTATATTTCGATCGAGAAGTTCATCGACGCCGTCCGCAGCGTCAACGCGGGGGAGACGAAGCCGGCGGAGTATGACGCCCACGGCCTTCCCACCATCGCGAACACCGTGCTCACGACCGCAATCCTGAATGCGGGACGCCTCAGCCTGGACGAAAAACGGCCCGTGTACATCAAGCAGGTCGGTGACGCCTGGGCTCTCGAGTAGGCTCCACAGCCCCCATAGATGGCACAAGCCCGCAGCCCGCGCGTGCATATGGGGCGGCGCGTTTGGCCGTCACCAGTGTCGACGGCGAGTCGTCAATGTGAACTCAATGTAACAAAGGCCAGTCATCCAAACATTGTACAAGTGCGCTCGTGGCGTTGTATTATATACACTACTGCAGACATGCAATTCAAAACCCAATCTTCCGAAGCGACTGCGTCGCGACTGCCATCACCGCATGCCCTAGAACGCCGCGCGATTCTGCAGCAGGATAAGGGTCGCAGTTTGGCGCAGGCGATTGCGGTCGTATCGCGCAGGAAATGGTCGCATCATATACGCACGGTATGTACTCACATGAGCGCACCCACAAGGACCCTCCTACGGCGTCCAGGCGCGCTCCCGGATAGATATCAAATATCCCACTATCCGTCTGATACTCCTCATGAAAGGATGCTCGCTATGCCCCTGCAATGGTATCGTAGTTCCGCGCTGCTCTGCGGCACTGCCAGTCTTGATTTTGTCCTCTCACGACCGTCACCTCATGTCCTCAGACAAGAACGCTTGTGCCTGGCTGAACGTAAAGCCTCCGTGACGAATGCACTCGCACAGCCTTTCCGCTTCCCTACTTGCAGGATATCATAGCATATCACCACATTGCCGCTAGAAGCCTAGGCATCGCGGTCTGCCGTGCGAAGACAACGGCGACAGTCGTTCGTGCGCCTGATGATTGAATACATCATAACGTACCTCAGCTCCTCGGGCTGCTAAGCCGCGCCTAGTGATGATACGCAGGATATGAATCAGTTGACCACGGTCAATGTATTGTAGTTCACATTGATGATGTATTGAAAGCGGGAGAGTATGAAGGGATGTCCCGTCAGGCTCTGCGAACAGCGGGGAATGATGAGACGAGTCGACAGGATGCAGGTGTGACAGATGTTGCAACATTGACGAGACGAGCCAAAAGGGATGTGAACAAAAGACGATGGCAATGTGCAGGTAAATAAATGCAGGTTGTAGACGATGAGTGCGGGTTGAATGTTGAAGTGAAGACGCTGAAAGAAACTGTACAATAAAAGTGAAGAATAAAATATAGGCGAGTAATAACGGTGGAGGTAACGAACTCTCGGACTCATCGCGTAAGGCGACTGGAGGGGTAGCGACGGGATGCATAGGGTAGGTGGACGCGGCCGAAAGAATGTGTGGTGAGAGTTCGATGTATGAAACTAGACACAAGACGGTCCCAAACGAGGCGACAAAGTCGCGGTGGAGGCTTGAGAGATTCGGCGAGAGAACGAAGTTGTCCATGATGTACACCATTGCAGATAAGGCTGCAATGTCGTGAGTCGGCCTCCGACCTTATACTTCGCTCTGTACAAAGCCCGTCGAATGTCGGGAATGTATGGATGCTGAGGGGAAATGATAAGAACACAATTGCAAGGGAAAGGATGCATGGATGATTGAGTTGTCGTTGCAGAGGATGAAAAATTGCGCTTGAAGTGCCGAGTGTTCGACGTGTATGGTATGGTGATACATTTTGCTGCGGTTCTTGAACTAGAGTTGCGACGAGACACTTTTTACAGCCCGGACTTGGAGAGAAAAAGATGCGGAGAGGAAAACAGACTATGCGACCACGGTAATCGTACGAGGTGAGGGCCCGTTGTGGTTGTGCAGCGCTGGGCGACTGAGCGTGACAAAGTCGTGGGGCAAGAACTGCTCTGGTACAGCTTCGACGTGCAACTTGGCAACAATAGACGTCGGAGACGACGGTAGGTTCTCCTTGTCGTCCGACATGCGGGGCGAAGAAAACGCGTCGCTGGAGTAGATCGGGCTTGTAGGCGTTGCAGGCATGTCGTCCGACAAGTCGGAGGCTGTCGTCGACACACTGGCAGGAGTGCGCGCCCTCTGTGAGTGCGATTTGACCGGGGTCTTGGGCAGAGCTGGAAGTACTTGCTGCCGCTGGTAGCGACCGCCCTCCAAATAGTACTGGACGACAACTGTCGCAGCCTTGGAATAGAACGCGTAGGAGTACTTCTTGACCAGAGTCTCCGACAAGTCGTTGACGTGTTTCGCCAGGCGGCTGTCCAGGTGTTCCACGATCTCTTGGCTTTCGTCTGTTTCCTCGAGGCCGCGACTAGTCTTGCCGCAGATGTGACGGGCCAATGTCAGGGCCCCAAGCGCAATCGCTGATGGAGGATATTCCACAAATTCACGGTAAAAGAGTGTGATTTCCATGAGGAACCGTGCAACATGCTGGACCCTCGTTTCCTCGGTAGATGTCGGGCCGATGCAGTACATCCGAAGCCAGGCCTCAGCGGTGGGATGGCCTAATGTCCATTGGATGGTAGACAGAACGTGGCCTTCCATCTGGATGAAAGCAGACTCGTCGTAAGTCTCGCGGCAGATCTGGGCGAGATCCTGGACTGTCGGAACGCGCTCCTTTGCGTCCTCGAACTTGGCTGCAATCCACAACGCGGCACACCCCACGAGCTGGTAGTGCTTGACGTACACAATTCGGCGCGAGACGTAACGATCGATGATGTTCAGAGTCAGGTAGAGCGTCTCTGGACGCAGACGGAACGTAAAATGTATCTCGACGAGGAAATCAACCAGACAGGGACGCATATGCCACCTGATTTCAGGTTGTTGATCCATCGAGGCTGTCGAGGACATTGTGTAACGCTGTGGGCACGATATAGGTTTAATATCGGCGCTCGATCGAGAGGGGTCTGCGTCTGGAACGTACCTCCATATCGTGCATGTAGAACCTGATCTCGTCGCGATACTCCTCCTCCAAGAAGATGCCGTCTCTGCGCATGGCCAAAATGTGCGCTTCGCGCTGGCGTTGGAGGAGAACATCTGCCTTCGCGGCGCGAGGAGACTTGCGGACAACGGCCTGGGCCGGACACAAGGGTGATTGTTTCCGGGATTTGGAGACACCATGGGGTGAGGGACGCTTCTTTGGGTACGCTGTTGGGCGGGCAGGCCTGAGCGAGTTGGAAACGTCTTTCATCTTGGGGGAGCGAGAAACAGAACCTGAGAGGGGCTGAGTCGACTGGGAGCTAGAGGTAGATAAGGAAGCGTCAGTCAAAGAGCGTGAGGGAGAATTAGACGCAGTCATGATGATGCCTCTGGCCACCAGGTGTGTCCCGGGGCGGGGTACAAGGACAGAGAGAGGAGAGACGGTGGCCGTAGGGAGGAAGGGAGCGCAACGCCAGTGGCCGCAGACAAGACAAGGCCACGCGACAAACGATGCGGCCCCTCCATCCAAGCCTGCACTCGTGTGGCCGTGCTACAAAAAGACTGCCGCAAGACTGCCGGTGTAAAGCGACAGCGCTGCAAGTCACTTCGCAGGTCGATCAAACTTCGGCGGTGGCCGCATTCAGGGGAAGCGACGCGAAACTCAAGGGCCCTCGCTCGATTCGAAATAAGACTCACAGATAGCGGAGCGATGGTCATACGACTGTAGAGAGAAGACGTGATGGACGGAGTACGAGAGTCGGTAATGCAGGTCGTGCTGAAGATGGCTTCAGGTGTGTCAAGGCTGCGAAGAGAGGGAGATGAAAGGAGGTCGTTAGCGTCCGGAAGTCATGAACGAGCGAGAGGAAGGGGGGGTAGGAGGGTACAGGCTCGTCCGTCGAGGACGAGGTGGACGGGGAGGAGAGGACCAAGCACGGCGAGCAGGAGGAAAGGGAGGGAGGAAGAGCAACCGAAAAGAAATATAAGGGGCCGGGGAACCGGAAGCGGACAGGGTGCGGCGGAAGAGTGCACAAATGCAGATGTGAAGTCAGGGAGAAATAAACTCGAGTGTGAAGAAGTCTGCAGATGCACGCGATTAGCCCCGGATAGCCCGTGCATAGCCTGCGCATACTCTGCCGCCACCAGATACATCGATGCAGATGCTATCGATTCTACACCGCTCAGAAACTCGCAAGAATAATATCCAGAACAAATGAGACACCCGGCCTCAGCCAACACCCAGCAAAGAGGCGCCTGCGATAACGGGGCCCCTGTCCACGATAATCTCACCTGGGTCGTCTCAGGTCGTGCAGGTCGTCAAAACATGAAAGAGAAAGCAGAAGGACGTCCCTCCGGGGAGTGGCAGGGAGGGAGGAGGGAAGGGAACAGTCCAACAGTCCCAGACACATCTCCCAGCGATAATAAACCGCCTCCAGCGATAGAATACCGCCTGACACCGAGAAATATTCCCCGCCATCACCGGCCCGCCGCTTCTTCCACCGGTTATCCGGCCCAACCCTAGCGTGGGTGCAATGCATATCACCCATATCAGGCAGTCCACGTTTCTCGTTCCCCGCCCACCGATCGACGGTGACGTATTATTCGTACCAATAATCAGAAATAATCGAATGGCGTATTCTCACCTGCTTCCGACGCAAACGATCCTCCAAGCTCTCTCTGCAAGCACACACACATCGCACATGAGCACCTCGTGGTCCGCAACCGACAGCCATCCCAGCAACACTCACCTGCACGCAGTCCTGTAGATTAGACCTGGAATCTGCTCGATCGTCAATTACCCGACCCGTACGCGAACAGATGCCCGCACTCACAAACAAAAACGCGCAAGACTCTGGCCGCGGCGATAACAAGTGCAGGAGCGACAGCGACAAGCAGGGCGGATGTACGCAACGAGCGGGTGGTATTAGTGGTGGACCTTGAGACGACTATTTGCTGGCGATTAACGAATGATAGTGGCGGCGACCGTATACGACCCAAGAGCGAACGAGAGGCGAGTGCAAAACGAGAGACTTCCAGACAAGCGTCCGGTCCTAACACGCAGTCCACAGAACGGAGATCAGGCTTTTGTTGCCCCACACGACCGAGTCCCTCGGGTGCTGGGCCACGCTGAGAAGGACGGTCCACACGCGGACCGACCTGCAAGCTCGAGCGTTGATCAGGCGGAAAGCCACGCAGGCCTTCGCGAGAAAAACAGGGTCGAGGAGAGGAGGGGATGGCACGATGTGCAAGCGTCGACGATGCCTGCTTTCAAGGCTGGCAGCAAGACGATTGCACCTCGGTGAACTGAGGTAAAGTGCAGCGCACAGGAGGCGTGTCCCTGTCTATTTCCTCCGGCCCATGAGTCTCCATCACACAGAATTTTGTTCTCTTGTGAGCTCATTGGCTTGAGTTAGACTTGTACGAGCCGTGGACTTGGCCACGTTTCCAGCCTGCAGGCATTACTTATTGGCGAGATCCGCTCTTACTCTGGGAGATTTATGTAAAGCTTGCCTCCAGCGTTCGTCCCAGGCAAGTCATCGCATCACGTCCTTCTGTTCACACCTCTCTGATGTACGATTGCTTCCACGCAGTTATTGAACTCTGCTGTGTTTATAGCACATCTTCCCCTTTGCAAAGCGATTCACACATCGCAGGGAGGCCCTTGTAACATTTGGACAAAAGTCTCCCGTAATCCGAATATTTTCGGACCCTACGTATTGATGCGTCTCAAACGACTTTGTCGTCGCGAAGATAAGGCTGCCTGCGCACGGCGCTGCAAGCGGGGCCACGCGCAGCCCATCGGTCGTCTGTTTCGTCCGCGACCGGAGACTCTGCATCCTCCAGCGTTGGGCCCACCGGCATGGTCGAGTGGAATGGTCCTTAGACTGGCATTTGAGCACGCAAGAATGATAGATAAAACCGATCCAGAAAACACAGACCCTCCGAAACGTGAGTGATTTCGATAATCGGCATTTGGTCGCTACATTGGCTCCTCTCCAGCGTTTGTGGTGGTCACTCGCCAAGGCCTAGCGCTGCGTCATCAGCCTTGTATCCTATCGTGAGCGCGAGCATCAGGCCGCCCGTCCACGAGCGTTGACGGACTGCTGACAGCACCGCAGGGGCGAGGAGTTGCTTGATACGCGATATTGTAGTGCCTGGGAGCATCGACCACACCGTCCATCGACAGGTTGACGGCCTCGATAGCTCGACGCAAGATGCGTCCGCGGCACGAGCCCTCGTGCGATATGGCAACACAAGGTCGACGCGGTGGCGCACGACTGTTCGGTCCCCCGCTGATGCTGAGAGCCATCCGCAGATTCCGTAGGAGCGTACACGCTATATCGGGCAGCTCGAAAGACGAACCGGCACCGAGAGAAGGCGGTCGACCAGGTGGTGAAGAGCTTCCCAGCAGCGATGGTCTTCCGGCATCCAAAAAGTTTCTTGCTGTCTAGAGTCGCATCCGCGCTCGCGCGCGCGAGTCTTTCGCAGGGGGAAGGACGATCGTCGTCCTATACAGCAACCTTGTAGTCGACTGTATTCGGGGTTGCTGTGGCGTCGTAACTCTCGCACATTCTAGATCCCAAGACGCAAATGTGCTGGGAAAATTCTGCGTATTCGGAACTCCGATGGTGGTGCTGGATGAACGTCACATGTGGGCCGGCCTGAGTGGATGGTAGATACAACAGCGACTTGATCGACAACGCACCGAGACAATAACAATGGTGCCCATATCGCTGCCGCCGTGGGATTCTGAGCCCTGTTGACCAGCGAATTTGTCGGCTCTTCCGAGGTGGGAATGCAGTCTCGACGTAGAAAAGACTTCGCATGACGAGGAACACGGGATATGAAGTCTGTTTATTGGCACATCTATGAGCTGTCAGGAAGAAGACGGCTGTTGCGCTTGCGGTGAGCACCATTTGTGATGATGATGACTCGAAAGACGATGCCACTGCCACATCATCCTCACAGCGTCTCCGACGCACTGCTTGGCCACATTCTGGAAGTCGGGAGTGGCTACGATCTTGCCAGCGTAGCGCCATGGCGAGCAGGCAAGCGAGCGGGAATCGGAACACAGCGATGCCTTCTTAGTAAACGCAAGAGCAATATTATGCAGGAAGCTGATGGTGGCGGCTAGCGATCAGAGGATCGGAGAAGAGTACAAGCTGTGTAGCAGACTCAGACTGTCAGATACAACGACCAGAACAGAAAGACGCACCATCTTGAAGAGCCACAAGCGACCCGCGAGGCTTCGAGGCGCACACACACCGCTTCAAGCGACGCGGGGAAGGACAATTCAGCAAGGCTTTACGGGATAAAGTACAATATAACATCTGCAAGACTCGTGAATTGTATGAGACCAATCTTGAGTACGGCATCGACGAATGCATGGAGCGTGAAACCGGGAGACCGAGGAGGCGTGTAGCGAAAAGAAAGAAAAAGAAATGAGTACACTGTAAGATAGAGTGAGAACAAGAGTCACGCGAAGCGAACTGAAAAGTTCAGTGTTCTACGAGAAGGGAAGGGAGGATCGTTCAATCCCTATGGCCGCCCATCAAGAGGGCCATCAAGTCCTGCGTGCCCTGGCTGTTGCCAGAGTGGATCGCCTGCTGCTGCTGTTGGAGGTGCGGAGGGATGATGTGTGACACCATATGTGCAGGGACGTGCTGTTGTTGCTGTTGCTGCTGCTGTTGTTGCCTGAACGCGAGCTGCTGTGCTTGTTGGAGCTGGGCTGCAGGGGCGTGTTGCGGGTTGAACCCAGCCCCAACGCCGCCGCGAAGACCGCCTCCAAGGCCTCCAGCATTCATGCCGAGCAGTTGGTTGGGGCCGCGCAGGTCGGCTGAGATACCGCCGGCCAGACCGCCAAGCTGGTTGACCGCCAGCGGGTTTTGGTGGTGTGCCCCAGGAAGGGGCCCTCTCAGCCCTGGGGTGTTGTTGTATCCAGGACCGCCTCCGCCAAAGTTGTTGAAGCCTTGCTGAGCGGCCGGTGTGTTGGGGTGAATGCCACCGTGCAAGCCTCCTACATGAGAGTTGATGAATTGCGAAGGGTCGTGAGGGGGTCGGCCGCCCAAGTTTGCGAGGCCTGGAGGAAGCCGTTGAGATGGACCTGGGAGGACATTTTGCTGCGAGCCCAATGTAGTGGGCGAATTCCGGAACTGAGCCTGTTGAAGGGCGGCGTTGCCATTTCGCACCATCCCAGCCTGCTGGTTGTATAGCGTCTGCACGCCGGGACCTGCATACATCTGCTCGAGGTTGCGCTGCTGTTGAGGATGCCGCTGCATGCTCATGTGGAGGAGCTCTTCCGCTTGCTCAGGGAAAAGGACAGCACTAGGCTCCCTACTCCGTGGACGAGCAGCTGGTCTCAAACCGGGGACCATGCCGTCGGGCACAAAGTTACGATCGTCCAAACGACTTTCGTACAGCGCGTCTTGTCGGGCATTCTGCAAAAATTGCTGTTGTTGTTGCAGCGCGTGCAAGTCCACGGGACTCTGTCCGAATGGTACTCCAGCAGACATACGACCTCCTTGAGCGACTTGTGGGGCGACTCGGTGACCCTGTAAACCCAATCGCACGGCGTCAGAATGATCCCACCCACAAAGAATGGAGTCTTACCTGTGAGGAGCTCTGCAACATGGCAAACAGATCGTCCACCGTCCTCTCACCTCCTAGATTGACGCCACCCATAGCACCGATGGGCAGGTGGTCCACTCTCTGGCCCGGCAATGGTGGCGTTGGCACGAGACCAGGTCCCGCCGGACCTTTACGCATACCAGGACCGGCTTGTACGTCGCGATGTTTGGCATCGAAGAACTTCGCAAAACGGCTACCCTTGGCCATCGCGTTCGCTCCGCCAGCCTCGAAGGTACCGACGTTGGCAGAGAAGCCCGGCGACGCTCTCCCTAGGTCAATGTATTGAGAAGCACCATCCCCACCGAGCCCAAGCCCTGCCCGCTCTACCGGCGACATCCCAGGCTGTCGACGAAGCTCCGCGAGCTGCGCAACGCGCATTGCATCCTGAAGTTCATCCACAGTATAACCACCCTGCATGGGAGGCTGAGGCTGACCGAACGGCGAGAAACTCCTGGTGGACCTCTCTGATGGTGTCGCCCGCGGATTGGTCCCGAATTGGGAATCGACGTCCGAGCCTTGCATGCCCATGTTGAGCCCCATCCCTGGCGGCGGCGGCGTCATACCACCAAATTTGTGAGCGTTAGGCATCGACATGCCTGGCGCCATGGCATTTCCGAGGGGAAGAGCTGAGTCTGGCGGTGGGAATGCCTTTGGCGCTGCATTGGCGGGATTGGTATTGGGCGCGTTGGCGCGGGATCCGAAGGCGAGAAGGCGAGAGCCGACGGGAGGATTGAAGGATCCTGGGTTAGCGGACGCTGGACTGGATAGATCGACCGTGGAACGGTCGGGAAAGATGTTTGAGGGGAGACCAGGAGGATTAGCGAAGAGGCGAGGGCCTGCTTGGTCCAAAGCGTTGGGTGTTGAGGGTTTGGCGATTACAGAGACGGACGAAGGTGTAACATCAGCAACGTTAGAAGAGATGAGTGATAGCAAGCGTGCTCCATTTTCAGATGAAGCGGGGATAGTAGGGGCGGCAGGGGCAGAACCTGAAGACGGAGTGAAAGATTTCAAAGGATGAGCAGGGAGCTCGTTACGACTAGCTGAGGTGGAAGCTGGAACTGGTGTTGGGCTAACGGTTTCGGCTAGAAGCAGTCATTAGCGACGGAAATACTATCGAGGGACGGTACTCACTAGGGCCTTCCTTGGCTACGACAGTTGAGCCGTTCTCGGAGGGCTGAACAGCAGAGGCGGGCGCACTGGTGTCACTCTGGTCAGTGTCTTTCTTGGCCGCCTTCATCATCAACTTGAACAGCTGTATCTCATCCATGGCAGGCTCTGTAGGAGCAGAAGACGTAGATGCTTGGAGAGTAGGCTCTGAGTTGTCATCTTTCTTCTTCGCCACCTCCGTTGCAGGTTCGCCCTCCTTATTTTTCTTCTCTTTCTCCTTCATGCCCTTCTTCCAGGCCTGTATGCCGTCCAGTTGACCCTCCGTTTGACCGCCCAAGATACCACCACCGGGCGTAGTGGGAACGTATGTCTCCATCCAAGCAGGCTCCTTCTCCTTCTCCCTCTCTCTCTTGTCTTCTCTATCTCTCGGTTCGTCCAAGCCGCCACCACTACGCCTGTCCCGTCCCGACACGCGCTTCGAGCGACCATCGCGATCGTCGACACGCTCACGGTCACGATCATGTGAAGGTTCCCACCGATCCCATCCTCTGGCACCCTCTCTGTCACGGTCTCTCCGAGTAGCCATCCTCTCCTCGCGCCGCCCATCGTCTCGCCAGCGCCTAGGGTCGTCGTCGGTTTCGCGATCAATGTCTTTGCTATGTCGGCCGTGGTCATACCTGTCCCGGTCACGATAGGAGTCGTCCCTGTCTCGATCATCCCAGTCACGGCGGAAGTAGTCGTCTCGGTCACGACGACCGTAATCGTCCTTGTCTCTGCGATCTTCGCGATCCTCGCCTCGACGCGGTCTGTCCCTGTCATCGCGGTCCCGATCACGCCGAGTAGAGGAAGGTTCACGACGAGGCCGTGATGAATCCCGAGGTCGGTCCCGGTCGCGCCTTGTATCAGAACCTAACAAATTGGCATTCGTTTGAGAATTTGCAAACATCATCGAGAACGGATTTAGATAACTCACGGTCATCGCGGTTTGTTCGCGAAGGATCGGCACCTATCAACGACATTGGCTGGCGATATATTCAATGTGATCATTGCACTTACCTCTACGCCAATCGTCACTAGCCTCGCCAGGTTTTTTCTTAAGTGTGGCCCTTATGTCAGCGTACCGCCTAACGTCATCGTCCCCCATTCGACTTACTCTTGCAGAAGAACCTGACGATAGATGTGGGGCGGACTCTCGGTCCTTGTTTCTCAACGTGCCTGTGCCGCCAGAGGTTAAAGCGAGCCTCTCGCGATCATATCTGTCCGATAACTATCGAGAGGTCTTGTGAGGGGGTGAACAGTCGAGAATTTGGGCACTTACGTTACGCAGTCTTTCCTGACCCTCTCTATCTCTCTCGTCGCGTTGTCTCTCCCTGTCCGCATCCCTGTCTCTCTCTGTGGTCCTCAGTGATTGATGTCTAAAGTTGCCCATCTGAGAAGGCTGAGAGAGTGACGTCCTGAATGAAGGTCGTGCGGGGGCATCTGCAGTCACGTAGAATCAAGCAGGGTCAAACGATGATATCCAGAGCGCACGCACCTCCGTCTTCAGCATCGCGTCGGAACCTAGCAGTGCAACATTGAGCGGTAGAAGACGGAGAAAATGTGGATTATGACAGACCGTCTCTCTCTAGCAGTTGTAGAAGAACCGGAGTTCTCTGCCTCTTTCTTATTAGACACTTGCTGTTCGTTCCAATCACTGGGTATACGAGCGCCATGAGGGAGGTGTGCAGTATACATGTGGCGAACTTTACATACCCAAACCAGTCTTTGAGGCTGGGCATGCCATCGGGCAACGTGACGAGAGGGGACTTAGATAGAGTGAGAGCATCAATACGAGTGTATATGTGAAGAGGACGTGGAGGCTGTTGCGATTCTTTTTCTTCATTTACGACGGGTGACGAGTCTTGGTCTTCGATTTCGACTTTTGCGAGGGCGTCCGTGAGCTTGTCAGTGGCGACATTTTCCGGTTGTTCTGCAGCGACATCGGCGGGGTTTTGAACTTCGCGTTCAGTAGAAGCCATTCCAAGGTAGAGGATCAGTGTGTTGTTGAGGTTGAATGCGCAGAAATGTGCGCCAGCTCGTGCTGGCTTTCTTCCAAGAAGGACAAGCGCGCGCCCTCTGGCAACCGAGCCCTTTTTCGCGGCACGAGTCTCGCACCGACGGCCACCACTGCTCCGTAGACAATCTCGTGCTCGACGTTTGAGTATATGGAATGCACCAGCTAACACTCAAGCATTTTGTGCTCAAACAACAGGTACTCAACCTCTACAGACAAGCTATTAGAGCATCTCGAGGCGAGTATGTCTCCAACTCCGCCCCAACATTCCAGTTGACCCCATACTACAACAGCCATACCCGACCCTACTGCGCGGAAAGAGACAGTGGCATGGATACGCTCGGAATTTGAGCGAAACCGTTACATCAACGATGTGGTAATTGACCTCCCCTCCTGCATGCTGTCTTGTTACAAACCCTCCCCGAATAGGACGCCATCCAAGACAAAATCAGCTCTGGTCGCCGCGAGTTGAAGCAGTTCCTTCCATCCATGTCACTGCATGCAAGCCATTCCTAGGCCAAGCAGCGTGCTTTGAGCGCGTTTACTTCGACGTAAACAAGCGTGGAGGTATTGGTCCGCGCACGGCCTGCGAGTATACTTCTGTCAGATAATGACATGACCCGAAAGACAAATCCAAACCAAAGTCATAGCTCTGTATCAGCTTCGGCAGCCTCTCCAGAGAGACGAGTAGTCGCAGTCTTGCGTCTTCTTTTACGCTTGCGTCCTTCACCCGTAACTTCGGGGAGAGTCTCTTCCTCGTTCACTTTGCGCTTTTGCCCGGTCTGTGCGCTTGAGTCTTGTATTTTACTAGACGACGACGACGCGGCAGTCCGTACTTTTGTCTGAGGTTCAGCAACTTGAGTTTTCTTTTTCTTGACACTCAGAGGATTCGGGCCTTTTGGACCTTTGCGCTTCTTCCGAGGAGGCTCACTCCCACTAGGTTCCGATGTTTGCGTGAGTTGTTTCATTTCAGATGTTGACGGAAGAAGTGTTTGTTGCTCAGCCTACAACACTGCTTTAGCAGAAGGAAAGGTCGAATGTGTTTTGCAGCGTACCATCGCTTTCGCCCTAAGTGTTGCGTCTGCTGGGGGTTCTAGTATCATCACAGATCGAGTAACATGGACGACGGGGACGGCAGGTATGAGACGGAGCTTCCCTCGGAGAGGCTGCGACTGTGTTGCAACGACATATCGATGTTTATTGGTGTCTCCTGTAAGAAGGGAAATTAGCATGAATTGTTTCATGAAAGCAAGCCATGTAGTACCTATGACACTCGCAAGACAGTCGTCCCCAGGAATGGCATCCCTGTGATTGCACTTCCGTCGCTCGAACGTCTTTGCTAAGTCCACTGCGGGTTGGTCCGACTTGCCGAGAAGATAGAGCTCATGTATGCAGCATTGTGTGATCACTGAAACACGGCTTCGCCGTTCGATCATTAGCATGCTGCCGCAAAGCTGGAAAAGGCGTTACATACTAGGTTTTACTGTTCCCTGCAATACGACTCCGAGTTGTTTTGTTATATCCAACTTATGAGCAACTGCTGCTCTACACATTTCGGAGTCAACTAATGCGTGCTGATTAAGTCCACAATCAATGTACTGGTTTAGCATCTACGCACCGAGCACCTGATATGGTTGCCTGAAGCCGAAGGTCATGGAGTATAAGGACATAAGTTTGCGATACGCTTTGGCTCGTTTTTGCCTCATCTTAGAGTATTAGTGGTATAATCTCGACCAAAGACGTTTGTGCAACAGAGAGGGATCAAAGACTAGAACCAAGACAGTTAGTAGCAAGCGATCAGAGGATTGCATACCACGGCAAGCGCTGGCGGAGGGTAACATTTATTTCATCGGTTTGGTATTGTTTTGATCCCGACGTATTCCAAATGTGGACCGCGCGTCGGCCTCCTGTTTCCCACGGAGCAGCCGCCGGCTACTCTTAGTTTAGCACGGCGACACGCACTCTCCTCGCTCAGGATGCACATTACTTACCATTTTTTGGCTGTTTTGACGTGAGCTGGCCTCAACTTATATTCTACGTCAGAAATTCAACAGCACGTTTCCCACAGCTTCGCCTGGTCCGTCGTTGGATTAGACCTTGAAGGTCGTATACAATGGAATGAGCATTGTTCAGGTGTGTTGCCACGAATCCTGCTTCCTTCACATGCTTACTGACCGACGTATACTAGGCCTCACACAGTTGGGACAAGCCAAAGTCGCCTTGGACAATGGCGCACTCTACTATGGCGGTGTCAGACGAGACGGAGGGTTTATAATGTATGTCGCGTCCATTGAAGTCGCTTCTAAACGTCCATTGAACGTGGTCCCAGACCGGATGTACCTTCAGGGACATACGTGCTGACCGTAATATCTCATGATCATGTTTTTGACAAGGTCCGTCACGAACCTTCCTTTTCACCGCTACGACTTAACACGCTCTCCAGTTACGCATCGATGTTTCGGAGAGCGATTCCACGACAGAAGTACGTCCGTACATTCCTGGGACACCTCTGTCGCCGCCATCTCCGGTGCTGCTATCGTACCCGATAGTCCTTCCGGCTACCCACAAGCTCGATTTCTACGTGGCACACCAAGCATTCAATCTTCTGGGCATGTTCAAGAGTCCCATGATGATGATGATGCTCTTCGGTGGCGGCATGGTATTCCTCATGCCATATCTAATGGTGAGCAAATATCGTTCAGAATCTTTGCTCTTACTCACCACGTACATAGAAAAATATGGATCCTGAAGTGCTGAAAGACTTCGAGTCACGGCAAGCGAAGATCAACGATATCCAAAGCTCGCTTCAAAGCGGCAATTTCAAGTCAGGGTGAGCGTCGCGTTCGCTATTCACACATGTCACGCTCACGTAAAGCTATCTTGCAGAATTTCTGCCCTTCTTTCAGTAGCAGACGAGGAAGCCAACGCTGCTGTTGAGAAGCCCGCAGAAGTAAAAGCGTCGCCTTCAAACCTCAAGCACCGCGGCGGGAAGAACAAGCGACGCTGATTATGATTGTACACCGCATTGTATGTAGACCAGATTATATAGTAGTACATTAGATACCCTCTTATACAGCTTGAGACGGGAAGTGCGCTTAGATTCGTCACACTATACCGTCCATCTGCGTAATTTATCTATCAGGGGCCCTTTCGATGTAGTGGACAAGACCCGGGACAGTTGTAGTAGTGAACTGGTACAGTGCTCGCTATGATGGTTTCGGTGTAGATGGAACCGGGGATGTCGTGAAAGGGGGCCCACGGCCATTGGAAAGCTGTTGATCATCCTGCGTCGCACGCCGTGGGTAGTCCAAGACCGATCTTAGGATTGCATTGCTGGTGGTAAGTCAGCTCTCTGCTCTGGTCAAGATAGAAGTTAAGTTGCTAACCGTTGTTTGAATCGAGCGAGTATAGCATGTGGGTCCTCGTCTTCATCCAACCTTATGATACTAAGGGTCAGAACAGTAGAGAGATATAGTTGGGTAAGTGGCATGCTTACGGGTCTTCGGGGATAGGTGTTGTCTCAAGCACATATATTTGTTTGTTCCTGAGACCGTCGTCCTCCGCGGTAGCCGCGCCAGGTGGTTCGTTTACCTTCACGCCTGTGACCGCGAGGTCCGTAGAAAGGCTTTGCGCTACCGGGCATGATGCACCGTAAGGATCATAGTCCAGAACCAGGACGTGCTCGCCAGGAGAACGCGGTAACAGCGCGTGCGGCAGATCATCTGCATAGTGATACTCAACAGTTGGGTGGCTGAAGGTCGTGTAGGAGGTTGTCTGAGCAGACTGTTCGGCCAACACTGGTGGCTGCGAGACTAGAACATAGTATGGGGGTAATGAACTCGACATGGCCGTACTAAAGCATCTTTCAGGGGGCGCTTGCGGTGAGAGGCGGGCGCGCTGCAGGTTCGCACCGGGCGGGGCTGATCTTGATGATGGTCACTCTAACAACTCAAGTCAACTGCGACCACCATTGGTCTCTCGAAAATATCGCAGTTCGTGTCAAAGGTACATGATTGCCGTAGCCCCGACATCTTTCGTTTTCCCAGAGTGGAAGGATGAAAAATCGTCTCAAGTATCCCCGGAACTGAACGCGGTGGCGGTATGTTGGGCAGGAACATCGCGTTCTTCTTTTTTATGGGTCCACGAACAATTGACATCATTATTGTTTATGTAGGAGCATGTTGCAGTCCATGACCACTGTCAATGGCATGCGGTTCCTGCATAACTTCTCAATTCCAGCGCGGTCCCGTCTCCATCGTCCTGGCGACCGTGTACTGACCGCGATCGTGAACGTGAGGCCCGCTGGTTACCGTCCCCGGAGGCCCAGGATATATAGGTCGCAGTGGTAACGTGAGTCCAGCCCTCTCTGTCAGTCTATCCTCGCTTCAAGATTTCTGTACTCGGCGCTGGGCGTATTCTTCGTCAGTGCCAAAGCCAGTTGGCAAGCAGTCTTTCCTTCCTATACACATTCTTTTGCGACACACTATAGTCGCCTGTCTTTCATTTCGACATGGTTCACATTGCATCGTTCTCTGCTCTAGTGCTCGCCGCTTTGGCATCTTCGGCTCAAGCTAGTCCTGCGTGCATTGAGGGATCTGGTGATTGCCTCACACGCTATGCTCGCGGGTGGGGATGGCCCGGTACGGTCACGACACCCACGACCACCAGGGTTGTTGTGCGCAAAAGGACGTGCCGTGCTCGATCTACGTAAGTCAAATCTGGTATAGCCTATATTCGCAATTAACATTACTTTTTGACGTTCAGAGCAAGCGCGTTAGTTTCCAGCTCTGCCACTGCATCCGCCTCCGCGACCGCTATCGTACAGAATCCTGGCAATGCGCCGCCATCTAGCTTCGCTGATTCCAGCATTGCTTTCGTAACCTCTACATCCGAGACGGTCTTAGAAACACCCGCAACGACGAAGGCCACCGAGAAGGAGTCTACTCCTACTCCCGCGACTACCTCTACAACGCCCAAGCCCGAGACCACTACCACTAAGGCACCGGCTCCCACAACCACGCACACGACCGAGCAGGCTGCACCTACCACTCAGGCGTCTAACAGCGGATCCTCTTCCAGTAGTGGCTCGTCCGACAGTTCTTCAGACAGCTCTACGTCAAGCAGCGATATCCAGCAGTACCTCACTGCCCACAACACTGTTCGCGCACAGCACGGTGCATCGGCCTTGACCTGGAGCGATGAGCTAGCCAGCAAAGCACAGCAGTGGGCCAACGGTTGCAAGTTCCAGCACTCTGGCGGATCACTCGGTCCCTTCGGAGGTGAGCGGACTGTTAATTGCTCTATTGCAAAGCGTTGTCTTACGAGCAAAATACAGAGAACTTGGCCGCTGGTACCGGTAGCTCGTATGACATCGCCGCGGCTGTGAAGTCCTGGACTGATGAAGTTTGTAAGTACTCCATCATATCCGTGTTTGCTATGTCCTGCAGGAAATCCGCTAACATTGCCCGCGTACAGCCGAATACGACCCGAACAACCCTGTTCCATCTCACTTCACCCAAGTTGTGTGGAAGGCTTCAACACAGGTCGGCTGTGCCGAAGCGCAGTGCAGCGGGATCTTCGCCGCGAGCTTCGGATTGGCGAAGTACTTCGTCTGCGAGTACTCTCCCCAGGGCAACGTCATCGGCGAGTTTGCGTGAGTACTCTCTTCTTCTCAGACCCCCGTCGAACCATGCTCATGGACTCCCCGCCCAGTCAAAACGTGCAAGTCTGATGATTCAACGTGTCGTTACTCTGTCTGTCTTTACTGTGTTTTCTTGCCGCGGCTGGTTCTCTGCGACGGTGTATTGTGTAGCTTTCCTTTTGAGATTCACCTGTATATCTACTTTGCCCGTTTGAGAGATACCAATTTTTCACCCGATATCGTCCGATACATGTCTGAGGCAAAGAGTCAAAGACACAACCGCACACCAGGCTCGAAGTCATCGCCGCCAGTATAGCTGCCCGGTCCGCCGGCTGCCGCCTATAGACGCGCATGGAGTGCCACGGCAAACGCATCGTGCTCGCTGTTTGTTCGCTTCCTCGATGTCGTAGCAGCCCTTCAGCACAACCATGTCGTTCCGCTATGCCCATCCGCTCTCTGCAGTAACATACTTTGCTCTTGTCCTCATTACCGCATTCTTCGTCGGGGTTTCCTGTGCATTACTGCTCTCGCAGGCTGTCAGAAACGCGCCGAACCGTAGCTGGAACAAGAATTTCAATGCGGCGGTCATTGGTGCTGCGTATGCGTTAGTGGTAAATACTTGTGTAACTTATAGACGGGGAGCGTGTGATCTGATGTATACTTGATTATCTCTGAATACAGCTTGTAGCTTCGTTAGTGACTTGTCTCAACCGGCGTATCGTAGTGCACAGAAAGCTGCAGCGCATCTCAAAGTCATACAAGACTCTTGGGCGGACGGACCTGCCAAAGGTATGTATGTTCCGTTACATTATATACATGAGTATTCAACCATGAGCAGCCGGTATGGAAACACATTCAGCAAGAGTACGCAAGGGTGTGTCTCATAGCCTACGAATCTCAGCCGAAGAATGGGTCCCAAGAAGGATGGGGCGCACCAGGTTGATACAAGCATACCGCTCCATATCTGATTGTCCTCTAACCTTTTTGGTAGATACGCCATATAGCGGAGTCCGCTATCGTACTGCCCTCCTCCAAACGATTCGCGATATCGGTACATCTGTCTCCTTTTTTCTTTACTATGCACTCATACTGACTCCCCTCTCACCCTTACTAGACAAAATCGCTCATATTGTCCTACCACGACACCCTACTCTCCGCCCTCACGCACGCATGTTACATCACTTCCGCTTCCTCCTTCCACTCCTCCCGCGCGACGAAGATGGACTCTCGCCGCTGCACTACTATGACTCCGTCATCCAGCTCGCACGACATGCCAGCCGCGAGCCGACGGAGGCAGAGTTTAGGCTTGGAATCGAAGCTGCGAGTCAGATTAAGAAAGTGTGAGTGAACTTGTAATACACTGGCGTTTGATGCGAGTCGAGTTCTGACGTGTGGGTTGTCAGGTTGGAAGAATGTCGACTGGAGGCGCTTGAGGGGTCTACGCCGCTCCTTGTTGAGGCAACGCGCTCAAAAATTAAGTAGATATCGACACTGGGCGCATATACGAAGCCACAGAGGAATCATGCCTCTGCATAATTTATACATATTTATTAGGTTCGTCCGTGTGTTGTCGCTTTTACGTTCGCATTTGACTTACTTCTCTCAGCTGACAAACCGCAACATAGGAAACTGTAGATACCCAACATTCTCAAATGTTATCCTTCCACATCACTAAGGCAGACTTGGATTTCGACGAATCATTTCTTCCGTGGTATCTGGGTACATTACTACATACAACTGAATTACGAGTCCTTCCAGGTATTAAAGCCATCAAACAGGAGATCGTGAAAAGCTAGCAACATTGAAACGCAAATCGCTGTTTAGTGGAGGGTCTCCTCGTAGACCTTCTTCCAGCTGGGACGAGCGGACCAAGCCTTCCAGTACGCAACGACCTTGGGCGGAACATCACCATTCAACTCCTTCTCCAACGCCTTGTACCCCTCAGCTTCCTTATCGGCCCCGCACACCCAGGCGACACGCGCGAGCCAAGCTCCAACGTGGAAGTCGTCCTCGCCAGGTTGAGCACCGCCGATGAAGCCGCTCTCAGGGAGTATGGTAGGCAGGTCGTTTTGGATGTAGCCGACAATGTTCTGCCAGTGGTTGTTCGAGAGCGTGAAAAAGTCTGCGCTGTCGACTTCGCCCTTGTAGACCTTCAGGACGCCACCGTTGGACTCCAGCTTCTCGGTGTAGAAGGACGAGAAGGCTTCACCCTCGGAAGATCCAGAGTATTTGGTGAGCGCATTTTGGCCTGTCAGTCCCCGTCAGCATCGCTCATATTTGTTCTCTACGGTTACCTACGGTTAGAGACGAATGTGGTTGGGAAGCCTTCTGCGGCCTTCTTGAGCTCCTCCTCATTGCGCTAAGACAATTCATGAGATAGGCCCGCATAGGAAGGTAGAAGCTACTTACCGCTGTCAGCAGGATGAAGTTAGGATCATACTTGTCTTCATGAACCTTGGCGATGATGTCAGTGTGACCGGGGGTAACCCTCTTGGACGAGATCTGGACTATGTGGCGAGTGACATCCGTGGTGTTGGTGAACGCCTTGCCGCCGTCTACGAGCGTAGGGAGCGTGCCCTTGGGGTTCTGTAGGACTTGTGAGCTACAGGTATGTGACAGTTGTGAGTGTACTTACGATGCTCAAGAATTCAGGCGCGAAGTTCTCTCCTTCAACAACGTTGACGATCTTTTTGTCGACATCAAGGCCGAGCTCGGCGCTGCAGCAAAACATAAGGTTGATACTCAAGAAAATTATTATATGGCTTACATGGCCAGCTCTGCAACCGCAGACCAGACAGACAATCCGAAAGTGTACAGAACAGGCTTGGGCTTTGTGTTATTATGGGCAGGCTTCGTATGGAAAAGCTTCTGTAAATACGACTTCACCTTAGACATAGCTGCAAGAGAGGCTGAGGATGATGGCGGTGCAGAGAAGGGTGGTGGACTGGGCCATGGAGGAAGAAGCTCGCTGTTTATATATACGCAAGAAGGAACAGGGTCGACGTCAGAGAGGACGAGGAGACGCCGTAAGCAGAAGTGCTTCACGTGCAGCTTAGTACAAGATGGTACAGGCACCGAGGCAGGCTTAGACCTGCCGCTACCCTTGCTTAGAGCTGCTAAGGGTTTCTTGTGATGTGCTTAGAAGGGTCGTATAGCCCCTCTACAAAGCTTCGCACATAGCCCCGACGTCCGTCGGCGTGACCTGACAACGAAGACGTGATCGCTGCCGTCCTCGCGCGGGCAGTCCCTATCAATGTCATCGACCCTTTACACTCTTCCTTATCCGCGATATGTCTTGTCAGCACGACACATGATGTTCGCTCTTTGCTACTGCTGTATTGTTTCCTCGATCGCCTCTCCGAGATCTCCTGCGCGCGGGTTTCTACTTTTACGTTCATGTCCTCCGAGCACATCTTACACGTACGCCGGATGTGCCCCAGCTTTCGCCATCACGTCTTTAGATGGCGATAACAAGCACTACGAGGCTCACTATCATCCGAGGGCGCGAACTCAGTCCACTAGCGTCGCGTTCTACTGGCAGATATAATAGCTAATTGAAGTCAGCTGGCAGGGACGGTGCCCGACACTGTTGCGGCGTTGTTGCGAGAGTTTGGGCCCTGCAGTCGCTGTCTTCGGACCACCGGGTGCATTCGTCCAGGATGCTATCTAGTATCCATGATGGCGAAACCAAGTTGCACCCTCCGATATGCGTCGCGATCGCGTTGTATACGCTTACCGCGTACAGTAGCTTCTATCGCTCGTCAGGCCAGAATCGCACAACAAGGCACTCGTCTTATGCAGACGATACAAACGATAATACACTGCAAGTCTCCTAGTGAGCTGAGTTAGTGGGCACCTTTGTCATTGAATATAGATTGACGTGTATCAAAGATACAGAACACTAAGAAGCGGCTCATCTCCGCTGCTCGCTTTTGCGACGCCTGATAAGTTAGGGAATGCGTGTAAAAAATGGGTATACGGCATCACAGCATGACGTTTCGCGTCGTTATAAGGAGAGATCGCGGTTCGCGAAGCCGGACGCGCTGCACGATCTCAGTCCGTGGTATTAGGGTCCGTCCTATCTGCGAATACTGCTTTAGTACGTAGAACGCTTCAAGCATGAGGAAGATCGAACTCACCAAGTTATGTGTTTTAGGATTTCAATCAAGCTGTGTATAAGTTATCAGCAAGTTCCGATGAATAACCTCGAGGATGGGCACGTACATCCACCGACGTCGGGAGACGATCCAATATCGCCTTCAGCTTGACCATAGTCACCTCCGGATTGTACAGCTTCCGCTCACAATGCTGGCACGTCGCCCCGAGGACCTCATGCACCTCCGGGCGCTGGAGGATCCGCCCCGACGCGACCTCCGCGGGGCACGTCTCCATCGCCGCCACCCACGCGTACTTCAGCTGCAGCCACCCCGCGTGCACGATCTCCTTCTGGCACTGCGAGCACTTGCCCGGCGCGCAGTTCGCGTAGAACTCGCCCGGCGCGTCCAGCGCGGCCTTCAGCGCCTCGCGCCGCCGGCGGTGCAGCAGCATCAGCCGCGCGAGGTACGGCGCGTCGACCGCGCCCATGTCGCGCACCGCGTCGCGCGAGCAGAGGTCGACGCCGACCGTGCGCGCAGCCGCCGCGCGCGCCTCCTCGCGCCAGCCCCACTGGCACGCGAGGCCGTACACGCGCACGGGGTGCGCGTCGAGGAGCGGCGGCGCGGTGAGCGCGAGGCGGAGCACGCTCAGCGCGGCGGGCATGTCGAACTTGTCGGCGGCGTGGAGGAGCGCCTCGACGAAGGGGAGGGAGTCGAGCGGGGGGAGCGCGTGCCCGCAGGCGGTGCCGAGGAGCGCGGCGAGCACGTCTGCGGGCTCGACCATGGGGATGAGCTCGGGCGGGGGGCGTTTGCAGAGGGGCGGGGCGGGGAGGGGCGACTGGGGGAGCGTGAAGAGCGTGCGGAACCAGCCGGAGGCGAGGCGTAGGACGAGGGAGTGCACGCGGAAGAGGACGTTGTCGCGCGAGCAGAGGAGGATGTCGGCGTCCTCGTCTGCGAACGCGGGGTGTACCTGCACGCCGGGCGGGAGGAAGCCCAGGTCGGCTGCGGGCTCGACCTCCGCTGTGTCTGTGTCTCCGTCGCGGTATGCGTGCGCGATTTCGATTTCGACAGCCATGGCAGGGTGGAACTGCTGTTGTTGCTGCGTAAGGTGCTAGTGTGAGTACGAGTATGAACACTCCCTGCGGCAGGGATGCTTGACAGCGGGGAGGCGTGCTATGCGGTATATATCGTGAGCGAGCGAGCAATGGAATATGCACGCACCCACGGCCATCGCGCAGGGGAGGCCCAGCCGTGCCTCCTGCGCGACAGCACTTCATATCGCGTCCTTCGTGGCTTCTCCATCTGCATCCCACTGTCTGTCTGTCAACTGCTGGCTGGTGAATAGACAACGATCGGCGCGGGTCCGTCGACCGTTCCTTGTGTTCTGTGTTTCTCCTCGCCGCGACGACCTAGATGAATACTGTGAAACATACCGGCGAGGGCGAGCTGGTGTGCCAGCAGCCGTGCTCGAGAAAGACGCCAATGGTAGCCTGCCATGAAAGGGCCCACAGACAACTAGAGCGGTGCTGCATCGCATACGCGCGCCGTCCTGGTCCTGGGGGCGACACCGAGTAAGCAGTTGCGACGCGTTCCACGCAGCGGATGCTAGAACATGTCGTTCGTGTCTGCGCGCACGCACCGTGATCGTTGACATTGACAGGCTTCTTCGGAATACATTGCAGGTGGGCATGACCAACTTACTGATTGTGCTGAATGTCAAGTACGTTGGTAGGAAGTCTCTGGGGAGTAACGTGAGGCTTGCACGCGACTGACCCTTGCTGTGCTATGGGATGCCCAGATGCAGTCGCGAATGAAAGTTGTCTCTGGAAACAAATATAGATACGATAAATTTGGATAATAATGTTGCATCCATAGCTGAAGCACCGCTAGACAGAGAGCATGCTAAACACTCAATCAAACTGAGCGGTAGACGGGCATAAGTGAAATACACCGAAGCGTACGCTGTCAAAACGACGCACCTCGACCGTCATCGCCGCCATCTCCTTCAAAATCGTGCGCAGCTTGTTCACCGTCGCCTCGTCGTGGTACAACAACTTCCGACACAGCGGGCTCGAGCAGCTCGCGCCCAGCAGCGCGCGCACCTCAGGCGACTGCAGCACCTCGAGGCTCGCGAACCCGCCCGGCGCGCTCTCGAACGCCGCGACCCAGCCGTACTTGAACCGGAACCACTCCGCGTGCGCGACGGGCGCCTGGCAGTGCGTGCACCGCCCGGGGACGCGGTTCGCGTAGAAGTCGGGCGCGTCGAGCGCGCCGCGCAGCGCGTCGCGCCGCCGGCGGTGCAGCAGCAGGAGCGCGCCGAGCGCGGGCGCGTCGAGGCGGCGCGCGTCGCCTGAGAGGACGGCGGGGGAGAGGAGGTCGAGCGCGAGCGTGCGGGCGGAGGCGAGGCGCGCCTCGGGCCGCCAGCCGTGCGCCCACGCGAGGCCGTACACGCGCAGGGGGTACGCGTCGAGGAGCGCGGGCGCGGCGAGCGCGAGGCGCAGGACGGAGAGCGCGCCGGGCATCTCGTACTTCTCGGCGGCGTGCAGGAGCGGGACGAGCGCGTCGGGGGACGTCCAGCGCGCGAGCGGGAGGGGCTGCCCGCTGATCATGCTCAGCAGGTCGGCGAGCACCGCGGCGGACTCGGGCATCTGGATCGTCTGCGGCTCGGGCGGCGGCGCGGAGTCGGGGCGGGGGCTGCTCGCGGCCTGCGGGAGCGTGAACAGCGTGCGGAACCAGGCGGACCCGAGTCTGAGGACGAGTGTGTGCGTGCGGAAGTGCACGCCGTCTTGCGAGCAGAGGACGATGTCTGCGTCGTCCGCTGCGAACGACGGGTGAGTCGATCCTGAAGGTAGAAAATCGCACGAGTTGTCTGCTGAGGCCGCCATGCTCGTCGCTGGGGTCGACGTCGGCAAGCGCAATTAGCGTGCTCGCTGTAAAAGGTTAAGAAGTCCGTGGGAACAACGCGTCCCGCTCCGCGCCTCGAACTTGTAATAATACCGCTGAAACATTGAGCACACGTGCAGAACACAACATAGACACGCACAAAGCCGGCCTGCAGCCGTTCGGACAGCACGCCGCAGACAGCATGTCAAGGGTCAAAGCATATTTTGATAGAATCCGCAATCCAAGCACCGAACTGAACAACCAACATGGAATTCTACGCTAGTCTAGTGCGCGGCGTGCACCGACGGAACGCGCTTTAGAACAGGAAGACCTGTGGACACACGGAGATTAACCGTGAGCTTCTAGTCCGAGCGGGCAAGGGACTGACCTGATCGACGAGCTTGCTGATCGTGCGTGGAGCGGGATATTTAAGCTCGTCGAGGTGTTTCCTGGAACGAACAAGCGGTCAGAGCAGGGTCGGGCGCGGACCACGCAGGGCTCACTTCATGGCAGTCATCATCGGCGGGGGCCCGCACATGAGGATCTTGATATCCTCGCTCGTCGGCGGGAGGTGCTTCTCGATCTGCTCCTTCGACACGAACCCGACGCCGCCCGTCCAGCCCGCGGGCGGGTTGTTGAGCACGTAGTACACGGCGAAGCGCGCGGGGTGCGCCGCGGCGAGCTCGTCGAGCTCCGTCTTGAGGAGGATGTCGTCCGCGTTGACGTTCGCGTAGATGAGGTTCAGCTTCGTCGTGTCCTGCGGGTTCTTGAGCGCGGCGCGGATGATCTGCAGCATGGGCGTGATGCCCGTCCCGCCCGCGATCATGCCCAGCGCGCGCGCGAGCCCGGGCGCGTACGTGAACTGGCCCTTGGGGCCCTTGACCTTGATGGTGTCGCCGATTCTGAGCAGGGAGACGTGCCGCGAGATGTTGCCCTTCTCGTACGCCTGCGTGCCCGCGCGACGAGGTGAGGTGCGGCGGACGCGGAACGGGGGAGAAACGTACCTTGATGACGAGATCGAAGTGGCCGAGGTCGTCGTCGCTGCTGGTGGGGGTGTAGCTGCGCATGATCTCCTTGCCGTTGATCTCAGCTGAGATGGAGATGTGCTGGCCGATGGGCAGGCCGAGGACGTCTTCGGGATGCGGAAGCTTGAAGCGGTATCTGGGGCGTGTGTAAATCAGGGTGAACGCAGACGGGCGGGCGGGGACTCACAGAGCAGTGTTCGGGGAGATGATGACCTTTTTCGCGAGCGGGAACTCCTGCCATTGCTTGGGGTCGAGGACGGGCTTGCGCTCTGCAGGGGAGGTCAGAACGGACGTGACAGCGCGCAAAGCGGGACGCGCGTACTCGTGTTGAACTTCCAGTAGACGAACGCGGTCGTGCACGCGGCGAGGACGAGAGCGAGGAGCTGGGTGAGCATGCTGGTGCGCGAGGTCAGGATGGCCGAGGGGGGGCGGAAGGGCTCGTCGTCCTTGGGGAGACCGATGAGGATGAGCTGGGCGGGGTCGTAGCCGGCGTCCGCGAGCTTTCCGCGGACAAAGTTGGAGACGAGGAGGAGGGCGGAGAAGATGAGGGCAAAGGAGGCGAGGAAGGCGAGCTGGAGGGCGTTGGGCATGATATCGTACGAGCGGGCGGGGAGAAGACGGGAGCCGAGAGGACGCGAGGGGACGTACCCGGGCTCGGAAGCGACGACGGGTTAGACGCAGCACCGCGGCAGCAGGCTCTCACTCTGATCCCCAGCGCGCGCCGTGCTCCCGACGTTGGGGACGGTCGTGGACGGTCTAGAGGTTCTCAGCGGCGTTTACGCGCGGGTTGCAGAATATATGTCTTAGTGCGCCGAGGACGCGTCGGACAGCGCGCGCGGCATGACACGCAGCGACGGCGTTGCGACCTGCATCGCCCTGGTGCGCTGCCCGCCGCGGAAGGAGTTTTTCCGACTCATTGCCTCCGAAGCACGGACGCGAGTCGGGGTACTTGCGAGTCGAGGAGCTGCGAGCTCGGTCTCACTCAGTCTCAGTCTCAGTGCGAACAGGGGATCAGAGGGTGATTATCAGACGGGGGATGTCTTGATGTCGTGCAGCAGCGGGGCTCGCCCTGGCTCGTCGCCGCCGCAGTTGTCAAGCAATTTGCATGCAGTAATGTCTTGCATGGGATGACATGCATCGCTGTGTTGTGCTCCGTCGCGATTACCGGCCAGGGTCGCTTAGGCGTGCAAACATGTGCAAAGTTCGACCGCGGGTCGACCGCGGGCTGCACTCTCCCTCCCTCCCTCTGCCTGCTCGTCTCTCTCGTCGTCGCCGCCGTCGCCGCCGTCGCATCGAGGAGGCTGCTCGTCGCCGGGTCGTGTCTTTCTCCCTTACTTATTTCTCGTCTCTTTCCTGTCTGTCCTTTATCTATTTTCTTCCTTTCTGCCCCGCTGCTGCATCTGACCACACGCCGGCGTGTCTCCTCAAAACATGGATACAGCTACCCCTCGCCCGCAGTCTGCCCTCGCTGCCCCCCCGCCCCGCAAACGAGGCCCCCTCGCCCCCCTCCGCATACACACCCCCGCTGCGATCTTCCCCCAGACCCTTGTCCTCGCCGACACCCCTGCTTCTTCCTCCACTCTTTCTTCTACCGCCTCCGATACCGATTCCTTCGTCTTTCCCGCCCCAACCAGACCCCGCTCCAGGAACATGAAGAAGCTCTCCCTCACCCTCCCGTCCGCCACATCCTCCGCCAACTCCCTCTTCAACCCGCTCTCCGAAGCCCCGCCCGCCGCCATCGACCCGTACACCTCCCGCCGCCGATCCTCCACCATCTCCCTCCCTGCCACCTCCACCACCACCTCCCTGCTCCATCGCAGAGACGAGGACGGCGATGGATCGCCCTCCGCCCCGTACATGGACGGCCCTATACAGATCTTGCCCGGGATATGGCTCGGCAGCGAGGACAACGCCCGCGACTGGTGCGGCCTCCTCGAGCGGGGCATCAAGTCCGTCCTCAACGTCGCCAAAGAGGTCCTCACGCCCTTTGATGCCCTCTCTTCCCAGCCCCTCCGCCCGTTCATGTCCACACCCGATCTGAACGCGACTTTGTCCCACCCGGGCATCGATACGACCTACTATCCCGCCCACGTCCCCTCAGGGCGTCCGGGCATGCACTACCTCAAGCTGCCCTGGTCACACGGGCAGGCCGATCTCGTCACAGAGGGCTTTCCGGCCGCCATGTCGTTCGTCGACCAGGCGCTGGCGCGTGGGGATAGCGTGCTCATACAGTGCGTATACCGTGTATCCTGAGCTCGGGCCCGCACTGACACTCCATCGCTACGCTCCAGCTGCCAGTGTGGTGTTTCACGCTCGGCTACGCTCGCGATCGCGCTCGTGATGCGCGCCGCGGCCACCCGCTCCCCAGCCGTTCCATCCGAAGTGTGGGCGGTCAAGGGCATGCAGGGTGCGTACTCCTTTGTCAAAGAAAAAAGTAAATGGGTTGGACCGAACATGTCGTGAGTCATCTCGAGCAGATCATCATCTATCATACGATGGCTGAAAACGGTTGCGACGCAGCCTAATTTATCAGCTGCTCGACTACGAGCGGTCGTTTAGACGCGGTGACGCCTCGCCCGCGACCTCGGATCTGTCGTCTGTTGCTGCAGACGAGGAGGAGTGGGGCCGTCGCCGCCAAATGATGGAGGACGCAGACACCGAGGACAACGATGCGGAGAGCGTCGCCATCATGCGCGAGGCGCGCGCGCTTGACAAGGCCATGGAAGACCGACAGGTCGCGCGCAAGGCGTCTGTGTCCTCCATGTGCTCTTCATCGTCAGGCATCGGCATGGGTCAGGCGTGGCGCAACAAGTACGGCAGCAGCCGCAACCGCAAGGGCTCCGTCGCCAGCGTCCGTACAACGGGCAGCGTCCTTAGCGAAGACCTCGTCGAGGAGGATGAAGAGGAGGAGCTCCTCGGCGTCGGGGGCAGCTTCACAGAGACCAGCTGCTCGAGCGCCGAGCCCACTGAGGACGAGGCCTCCCCAGCGCATAGCGGGGGCGACTACGAGACGTCCCTCGCCGGGAGCCTGCTCTCAGGTACCCCCAAAGCCCGCCACTACGCCCCCGCACGCTTACCGCCGCCCTCCGCGCCGGCGCACAAGACGTCGTTCGGGGACCTGCCGCCGATGACCGCGATCCGCACATCGTTCGACGCCACGCCCCGCGCGGGCAAGCCCAAGACGAAGAAGCGGCCGCCGCCGCTGATCAGCGTGCTCTCGCCCGTGCCGCCGTCGCCCCGCACGCCCGTCGAGGCCGCCTCGCCCGGGCCGATCCGCACGCGCACCGAGGGCCGCAAGCCCGACTTCCCGCCCCTGCAGCTCCGCAACGCGCACACGCACAAGCCCGCGCACAAGCACAGACACGCGCCGACGCGCTGCGCGTCCGCCGCGCCGACGCAGACGCTGTTCGTGTTCCCGCCGTCGCCCGGGCAGGCCGTGCACACGCCGTCGACGATGACCGTCACGTCGAGCGCGGTGCCGTTCCCCGGCGCGGGCGCGCTGCAGGCGCAGACGCCGCGCGTCGCGACGTTCCGCGGCGACGGGGCGGGTGCGGGGCGCCGCCGGTCGTTCATCCCCGTCGGCACGCTCGCGACGCCGACGACGGCGTCCTCGCGCGTGGACGCGCGGGGGTGGGTGGGCGTGCGGTAGGGTGCGCGCGTTAGACTGCCGCCGCCGTGCCTGTGCTGTTGGGATCGTAAGCTATGTGTTTATGTCTATGATCATGTGTGCAGCGTCCTGGAACCCGTACAGACGTATTTTATACGACTTGACACGGGGTCTGCCTTTTGTTCCTCTGTACATGTCGCCCATGCCGCGCCGCGTCCGCACTGTATCTTATGGCATACCCGCACCCGCCTCCGCGCTTCGTTCTTCTTCTTCATCCCTCTCGTCCGCTCGCGTTCGCGTTCTCCGTCCATCTGTTTGCCGTTCCCCTGTTCGCCGTCAGTTGTTCACCTGTTCGTCCATTCGCCCGAACCCTCTTGCATTTTTATCGGACTGGCACCCGCATACAGTCGTCTCTGTGCACATAGCTCGTAGCCCCCGCATTGTCGTAGTCCGCTGTATAACATTGCATTGTTTTCCCGCTGTCTCGCGCTGCTTCTCCCGCCCCTGCCACCTGGACTGGTCGCAACCTTCTCAGATCCAACCTTTTCAAATTTCAGCCTCGAGCGTGCTTGAGCCCGTTGGTGGTGTTGGACTCTTTAGGGTATTGTGGTGTTGTGCTGTCGCGCATCTTATCTCGTCTTGTCTCATCCCATTTTTTTCAGGCTTTCTTTTTCCTCTTTTTTTGTTGTTATTTTCATTCCACTTTCACTTTCATCTTCATCTTCAGTCTCAAGTTCTCAAGCTCCAGCTCATCCTGACACTCGCGCCCTGTTCGCCGTTCTTCATCAAGTTTGTACTCCGTGTTCTCCTCAGGCTCATGCAATGCGATCGAATATGCAGAGAAAATGCGTCCGGCAGACAAGCGTGTTATAGTAACTAGTAACTTGCAAGGGTCCTGAGACCTCACCGGAAGACCCTGCCCACGCTGTTCTTCACAACGCCGCTCAGGATCGAGCCGCCGATGCCTCCAATGCCTGGGATGCCCCATCCGGAGCCTAGCTGGTTCGCCCACTTCGTCTTCGCGTCGCGGTCTCTATCGGGGTGGGTCGCGTAAGTCAGTCAAGTCGAACTGGTGCGTATGCGGATACGAAATAGGGAAGAGGAAAGGGCGACGGGACTTACGCGTAGGTGAAGCCGACGGCGTTGGAGACGTTGAAGACGAGCGCGAGGAGGACGATCGGTATGAACCTAGATATAGATATCAGTATCAATGACGAGGTCGGCGGCGGCTGGATCGGTCTGTGGCTGTGGAGGGGTTTGGGCAAGGGCAAGGGTAAGGGTACGTACGAGGCGCGGAGCTTGAGGAGGGAGACGATGAAGAGCGCGAGCCAGAGGCATGGGTACGTGTAGAGCGCGATCTGGTGCGTGTTAGTTGTTGATGCGAAGACGGTCGTGGAAACAGGTGCGGTGGGGAGGATGATCAATGAGGGCTTACCCAGAACATTCTGTCAGATGAGTAGTTAGAATGAAGAGGTCATATCACGGAATGCAGATGCGGTACGTACTTTGAGTCGACTGCATTGGCGGGGCGTGAGGGCTTGTGTACAGGTTTGGTTAGTGAGGGAGGGAGAATGGTGTATGTGGCTTACGTCTCTGCTCTCGAAGACCCAGTAACTCTCGCCGTCGTCATCCACCTGAACAAGTCTAAGCCACGCATAGTACTTGAATATCCAAATATCGTACCTGATTCCAGTATCGCAAACCTACTAATATCCGTCCGGATACGTTCTGGTACATTGTCCGTCAGGATTTCGGGCTATGACAGCGGAAAGATGAACGCACACGACAGTTCCAGAAGTCCATGGACAGGAGCACGACCACTACGACGGTCTGTCAAGATCAAGGGCATTAGAGTCAGCAATTCTGATTCGCCCAGTCCACTCACCGAAAGCACATAGTTCTCCGTGAAGAATCCACAGAGTAGGTAGACCGCTATTGCCGCGGTTCGAAAGAAGAAGAGGAAGAACAGCGCGACGGGGTGCGCTGACTAGACGGTTCCTATGTAAGAACAGCATCGAGTACAAGGCAAAGAACTGCATTACTTGTTTAAAGATACCCGCGATACCTATACCAGGTTATTAAGCTTGCCCCATTGACACAAAAGGTTGTATACTCACCTGCTTCCGCATCCCCCGCGGACGACGCCATTTGCGTAGCAGGGCGCGCCCCTGGCGTGAGGACAACCTGGGGAGCGGCGGTATTGTTCGTGGCTCTGGGCGCCGGCGGGGCTTCGATCACCTCATCGGGTTCGATGGTATTGTCGAGTAGAGGCGTGCTCATAGCGGGAAGACGAAGCGGCGACCTGTTGTATCAGTGTTCTGTACACGTTTGCGGTCCACAGCCCGAGATTAGAGTATTATTCAGACAAAGAGAGACGTGATTAGAGCTGTATTCCGTGATAGCAAAGTAAGAACAGCGGTCGAGTCGCAAGCGTGGTACGGTCGCGTCCGCAGGGACCGTGGTCAATGTGCACGTCGCTGCGTGGGCGCCAACTCGGCGGGCAAGGCACGGGCGCGTAACCGGCACACAGCCCATTGCATCCTTCGCCTTCGTCCACCACGTCCACGTTCCCAGGCCCTACCGACCACCACCAGCGCAGCGTCGTCGATGAACGGCCACCAGCCCCAACCAGGCGCGGACGAGGAACAGCTGACGGAGCGCACGGCGCTGCTGGGCCGGCACAGTGCCCGCGCGGGGCGCGGAGACCGGCGTGAGGAAGCGGACGAGGGCGGGTACCCGCCCGTCGAGCCCGTCGTGGCGCGGCTGCAGGAGGGGATCGCCGCGGATTGTGCATGGTGTCCAGAGGAGGTCCCGGAGGCGGACAAGCCTGCGTATATCGTGGTGGCTTTACTACAGCTGCGGCAGACGTTAGCTCAGCAGGCGGGGCCGCAGGAGGATACCTGGGAACAGTGGCTTGGGGAGCAGACGAGGACGAGTGTCATGGAGAATGCGGAGAAGCAGATCGCTCATACTTGGATGCAGTTCTTGTCCGCGGCGCATACGTCTGAGGAGGTGCAGGAATTTCTGTGGTCGACGTTCCCTCTCAGAGAGGATGGTATTGTTACCGTTAGAGGTGAGTCTCTCTCACCCTCTTACACTTGGCTCATCTTGTCTTACCACCTCCATCTTGGCCAGTTGTTGACTTCTTGGGACTATCGTGTAGTCCAGAAGAGCTGATCGGCCATCCCCTCGTCCTCCTCAGTCTTCTTGACGTCTGGAGACATGGTCGACGGCGATCGTCGCGGGAAGCGTCGTTAGTGAACCGGCTACTCCTAAAGTTTGACGCTTTTTGCTGCCCACGGTACGTTTTAGATCCACTGAGCTCCGATGATGAAACTGACCCGAGCTAGGGTGCTGCATCTGTTAGACCTGATACTATACCTAGGCTATGTCGCCATCCTCGCTCATTACGCTTTACTCCCACCATACAGATCCGCAGAAGCAGACGTCTCTGAGCCAAGTATACGGGCCACATTGCTCACGATCTACGCCTCCACTCGCCTGTGCCAGCCATGGACCATCTTCACCGGTCCCTTCGTCCTCACACTCTTAGCGTTCCTATTCACGCTACCGCTTCCGCCCTCTGCAGAAGATGCCAGCTATGGTGTCATTCTCCTCGCTCTCTCCCTGCACATCCTACAGCTGCAGCTACCATACTCCCCAGGACCCTTGCATCTATTCCCTCCAGACCAGGCGTTACCCGTCGCAATCCTGATCTGGCACGGGGTCTCACGCGTCTTCCTGCCCGTCGTCCTGTTCTTCCTCCCTGCACTCGTACTCGCACTCTTTCTCCTGTCGACCTCGCTATCGGACACGCTCTTCCAGCCGTTCGTACTTCTCACGCTCATTCCCTCGCCCATGGAAGCCCGGACAGTCTTCCTTGTGCTCTTCTCGTTACTATTTATTCTCCTGCTCTGTTCATTGCTCGTACTGGCGCTAGTCTACCCTTCCGTGACATTCGGTCCATCCGTGACGTCTCCGTGGGACAGATATTCTCGGACCATTGGTATCGAGGCCAGACGCAACTTTGCACGGACCGTAGTCTTATATTCCACTCCGTACAAATTCGTCCCTCCCTTCAATATTCTCGAGTTGGCCTTTTTGCAGCTACCTGCGGCCATTCTACGCGTAGTAGGTCAGCAGCGGAAGGAGTTCTGGTTAGCAGCCCCCAGACGGATTTTATGGAGAACAGTCATTGGACCGTTTGGACTTCTTCTTGCAGGGTTTTGGCTTTGGGGATTTTCGTTTTGATTGATGGGTGTCAGCCTCATTCTTTCCGAGAAACCCTTGCTCACCTTAGTTCTATCCATGTGTATAGGCTGCTCTGACTATGCTTGCTCTAGTTACGCTTTCGTTAGGGAACACTGTGATCGGTCTGTGTACAGTAGCTTGCTTGTATCTGTATGTCTCTTGTGTATCTACGGGTGTAAACTGTTTTATTCTATGCATACTCACCAAAGCCTTGTAGCATACTAGTAACACTTTGTCGTGAACCAGTACGACGAGTACGTACACCTCGAGCCTTGACTGCTTACGGAATGTTCGGGCCGATATGGGCGCCATGTGCTAGCGCCCAACTAGCGGGGCCGACATTGACTCCGCGCCACCTCCTTTGCGCTTGCGCGAAACTCTCATTATTATGTTCCAGTCATCCTGAGCAGGGCTCAAGTCATACCGTCTTCACATCTTTCATCCGCTTATATTTTTTGGACCATGTCCCGTGCGACAACTCGGCCGCGCAAACGTCAAAGGGGTATTCAACTTGGTGCGCCACAAGAGGACGATGCGGATATCCCGACGCCTAACTCTCAGGCAAACGCACCTTCGTCTGTTGCGTGGTCTAGACGCGTCATTCCTCCTCAGCATGCGCCTTCTCTGTCTATGCTTTGCATGAGAGCATTCGCTCGCGGGCTCCACCGACTTCACGACAACACTACGTTATGGGAGCACATTGGGCAACAACTGAAAGAACTGCCGAGTGCACTTATCCCCCCTCTCTCTGATACACTAAGACAGACTTGTCCGACTATCTTGACCCACGCATTCATATCTACAGTAAGGGGCCTCACATCCATCGGCGTTAGGATCAATTGACTCTTTGACCCAGTACCTGCTTCGAGGAGCTTCTATCGTGCTGACGGACGACCTCCCCGGAGTAAGCAAGTTCACCGTATCCGCTATTGGCACGAGAGAGGACCACGACCAGCTGTCGCAACTCCGTCTCAGGGGATTGGACAAGTTCTCCGATGACCTGTTCGCATCCGTGGTTAGCAGACTACCGTCGCTGAAAACGCTGAACCTGCGGTAGTTATACATCCTTACGCGCTGCTCACTGCTAAGTCTCAAGTATCGATGACTAGCGAGTGTGTCAAAGTCGGTCCCAAAACCGCTGAAGCGGCGGGACAGTCATGTCCCAAGCTTACCGTGGTGAACTTCAGCTTCACCTCGGTCACGCCTGTTTCAATGGCTCATATCCTGAAGAACTGCAAGGAGCTTGAGGTCTTGAAACTAGCTGGCATTCAGAATTGGGTGAGCCATACTCACTACACCCCTGAACTTTCGTGCTAAAAACGTTAACTACCGACGTATAGACAGATGCGACTACCAACAAGTTATGGACGGCATTGGGACTGCCGGACAACACTGGGTTTCAAATTCCAACCTTGAAGACACTTAAATTACGACAGACTGAACTTACTGACGCATCCATCAACATTGCGTTAGCCATGGCCCCCAATTTGCGACGCTTAGACCTTTCATTCACTTTCGTTCGTCATCCGCCCCTCCTGATAACCAATACCTCGTTAGAGAAGCTTTCCCTGACTTCTACGATGGTCTCAAGCTCAGACCTTGTCAAGATAGTTACCGGTCTTACAGACCTCAAAACACTGTCCTTGGGCGCGATGGGTCGAGGTGCAGGCTCCGTTGCAGCTGTTTCGAACTCTACCGCCATGACATTGACGGATGAAGCGTTACGCAAGCTCACTAAGTTATTGAGCCAATGTGAATCTCTCGAGAACGTAAATCTGGTGGGGAATACGAAATTAGGGGTGGTTTCGAGAGCAGCTCTGTCCGAGTTCGTCAGGCAGGTCGGTCGTCGATGCAAGGTATCAACTTACCTTCAATCACACATTCGAGTTACTTATGACGTGTTTGCTATCAGACTCTCAATTTAGCTGGAATACCGTCTCTTCGCTCCTCCGACCTGGAAGGACTATTGGCGGACGACGTCACAGAGTCGCCTGCCCTCTTGCAAACTCTCATCCTGAACAACACAGGTGTGGATGACCGCGTCGCACCCTTCATTGCGAGCTGCGGGTCATTACAGACGCTCGAGATTGGAAGCACAAAGTTAACGTGTAAGTTATCAGTATCGAGCTGGATACATTACAACTTAGTTCATGGCAGCCGAAGGACTGGATGCGATCATTAAAGCGTGCAGTCACTTAGAGAACCTCAATCTCACAAGCTGTCGTGGCGTGGACGTTGCTCACCGACGTCGATACTTTGAGGTAAGTGACTGTTTAGTGTCTCGTCGTCGACTCTTCATAACGCCACAAATCCAGATGCTTGACGAGAACAATGCTTAAGCTTCATCTCGTAGTTTCGAGGGCAGGTTGCTGCCATTTTCATCGCCATTTCTTCGGGCGTCCATCCTCGGCGTCAGTACTCCCTTTGTCTGGATAGGGCAGCCGCCCGGTTGTAATGCCACTGCGTTATGGCCCGCATGTTTAACAAAGGTTCTTGTCTTGTCCTTGTCAGGGCGACGCCTCGGCCATACTATATCAACCTGAGGGGCATTGCTGTATAAGCAACACATCCCGCCACTTCCCTCGCATCCTACCTCCTCGCTTCGACAGCTTCTACATACACCTAATCTTAAACACTAGACCTCGCAGCATCGAAAATGCAAACCTTCAATGATAGTCTCACCATGAACGCGTTCATCAAGAAACTAATAGAGTCCTATGTACCCTATTGTCCGCCTCTCCGAGACCCGAATCACGTAGAGAAGCCTATGCAAATCACTTCAGCAGTATCGTCCGTATGGACGCCATCAGACAAATGGGCATGGTTATCGGGCAAAACATTCACATGCATCAGTGTCTTATGTCGGATGCGCGGTAAGTGGAGATATTCCTCTTCGAAAATTTTGCAATCTCTGACCATTAGTCCTAGTGGGTAAAGAACGGTGGACGCAAATAGAGATGAGTACCGTAGGGGGGTGCGACATATTGCATTATTCTGTATGGTAACGTGAAACACATTCTATAACGAGGTCCACCACTCACAGCGTGAATAGTTGGTTGCAAAAAGAGCTCGGAGTGAAAGGCTTCGCCCCTGAGGTACGTGTTATATGTTATGCGATTGAGGGAGCTTGCGGATAATGTTTCTTAGATCAGACTGCTTGGGTCACGCAAGTATCTCAGATCGCTGCAGGGCGATGTGGTCCCACAGTTAATCACTGGGCTCACCGATTCGAAACACTGTACTCTACTGTACGAGCTACCCCACCGGTCCTTCTGGATTGAGGCTTCCCCTCAGATGCCGTTGGTACTGAAAGAGCGTTGTATCGAAGCCTTGCAGAAGATACATGCCCAGGGAATCGTCCACGACGATCTTCGACTTCGGGACCTGCTTATAGGCGGAGACGGCCGAGTCACTATCCATCGACTATGCTATTGCCGTGCTCTTGTACCGGATTCTGCCAACATGCTCGAGGCGGCATCGGCAGAGGACCTCGAGCTCGAAATGCGCAAGCTGTTATTTCTACTCGACTACAAGGGCGCAAGAGCGGAAGAGCTGCAGAAAATACGGCGTTCGCTAGAGGACCCAATGGCGCCGGGAGCCGAGGAATCGCTACTATGTCACCTCACGCGTGACAAATGGCAGGATTGGTGCACACAAGCGTGCTCCGCTCCAGCTCGATATGTTGTCCCTGGACAAAGCGTAGACGAGGTCAGAGCTGCGGTGTGCTCCTTCATCGCGTTGGTCAAGAAGTTAGAAGCACAAAGAACCTCCGTAACGCCCTCCATGAGTACACCGCAACCAAATTCTCCCCATTTCGACACTACCACGGCCGTTTCGTATAAACGTCCTCATCCTGAATCCGAAGATGCAGGTCCAAACAAGCGGCGTCGCATTCACGATTCTCAGGCTGCGTCGACATCATCCAATGTCGCCTCAGACTCCCCTACTATCTCATCTTCAACTACTAGCGGGCAAGCTGCGGGGAGTGGAATACCGAGAGAAGACCATCCATTCTTTCGCCTCAATGAGCATGCCGTGTTAACCGACGAGCAAAAGTACAGTCTCCTCAGACATTCACGTATACGCAAATTCAATGCTGCTAAGTGCGAGGCGTCAGGGCTGCGGTACGTGAGCCGTTTTGGACGCATAAGGCAAGGAACGATCGGCCCATCTTACTCGTTGGGCAAGCTCAAGCGAGGACGGGAAGACGAGGAAGATCCCCTTGCTGCTGAGATGCATAGAGCCATAGAAAAAGCTCGATACAGCATAAAAAGGGAGCACGGTATCGCTGCAACGTACGGCGATCCCAAGTACTCGGAAGGCCCTCCTATTCTCACGGAAGCTGACCTGAAACAGCAACAGAGAGTCTGCCGACCACGGACCCCGCAGTATTCGAGCATACTGCGTGTTGGTGGTTCAAGTCCCATAGATGCGGATGCCCTGAGAGCTCAGGACAACGACTGTGCAGATCTCATCAACGACAACTTCCCCCCCAAATCAGTCCCGCTGTACCAGGCATTTATTCGAACCAGCTCGGAGCCGAAGAAGGAAGATAAGCCTCAAGACGCAGACGGAGAGAATATGTCTTCACCACGTCGACCAGAATCTTCTCTATCTGCAACGCGTAACGGAAAGGTCGACCGCGGCAGCAACCAGGGCAACACGCCGAGTTCCAACGAGATAAGAACCAGCGCAGTAGACGTCCACGTCAGAGAAACCCTGGCTCGCCTATGCAGCCCCCTCCCCGGGACCAATTTATTCTTCGGAATGTGGCGCGCATGGTGTGACTGATTTCGGTCCAGAGTTCTATTCACTGGCATGCCCTGATCGCTCAGGGCGATATGCGCTGAATTCACCCGCGATCATGTCTCAAGTGCCGCTTACCGAACTCAATTGTTCAACTGTCCGCACATACAAGATAAGGGGCAAGCTGGGTCAGATAACTTGCAGCTTGATATGTGGGCGTGTATGGGCGGTCCGGGCAACGTGAGCCCCAGTAGTGCGTATTATCAGGACGAGTTACTGGTCCTTGAACTCATGTGATTACGAGAGAAGGGTCGGCCGATGTGCCTCAATATAGTGGACTCCTCGAAAGGAACGGCGTCGGTCAGTTGTGCCACAGGGCTTGCGCGTACCGTCACGCGACCATGGCCCGAGAACTCAAAGCGTACCTGACATGACCTTTCAAATGCACTCAAGCGGCTCATATCCAATCCATCCCTAGGCCTCTCGTTAGATCTTCCTGTATGACATCCAGTACCTGTGATGTATTGCATCTAGACTGCTACGTACACCGCACAAGCATCGTTCAACAGAGATAGGCAGAAATACGAATTGAATCATCCGACCTACTGGGGATTCCTGGTTGCTCTGAAAATTTTAGCGAGGGCGGCGGGTCGCCTTTCCGCTGCTTGCGGTGTGAATACTACGCGGGAACGCTGAGGCGCAGCGCATAAGCGAGGCGTTTGTTATCGCACGTCCGCCCCTGCCCGCGCTTCAGCGTCGGGATGCGCGTGGTTTTCGCGGTTTCACCGTCTTATCTCTGTAATGCAATGTCTACTTCGCCGAACTTCTGCAAATCCTCTCGCTCAACATGAGAAAATTGTCTTGTTACTTATCTGAGCTTGGTACGGTGCACCCACATGGGCCCATGTATTGGACCGCCCAAGGCTCTAGGCTAACCACTTGCAGATAAGACGCCAAGTTGTGGCGCACATACTTACGCGCTTATCACGGACCGCTCTTCAAACCGTCTGTTCTCGGCAAACGGTCACAGTGGATAGCTAATTTCCTTCTCCCGGACCCTCGCACGAGTAAGATGGCTCGTGTTCGTGAGTCAAGAACTTTCTCCGGCAATCTCTCCCCACAGTGTACATGTGGCTAATCCGTTTTGCTCCCTTGATAGCGGTGCTATGTGGATGTGCGCACGACTATAAGATCAATGGCCTGACCACCAGGATGTGCTCGCTTGCCCCCATCCTCCGCTCGCCTCCACCATGTCTGACTTCGACAAGCTGTCCAAGTCTTCCGACAATGAGAAGAAGGGCGACGTCGTTGGCGTCGCCGAATTCCCATCCGACGCCGAGTCGCAGCTCAATGTGCCCGCTAGCACTGAGCTCAAGCGGCAGCTGAAGAACAGACACATTGCCATGATCAGGTCGGTCCTGTTTGCCGTTGAACCCCCTTTGGTATCGCTGACGTCGTGTCCTGTAGTATTGGCGGTGTCATTGGTACTGGCTTATTCCTGGGAACAGCAACCTCTTTGAAGCACGGCGGTCCCATCGGTCTCCTGCTGGGTTACGCCGTCGTTGGTTCAATCACGTACTCCGTCATGATCTCCCTGGGTGAGATGGTCGCCTACCTGCCCATTAGCGGTGGTCACATTGCGCTTGCCAAACGTTTCGTGGACCCCGCTTTCTCGTTCACGATGGTCAGTCACAGCCCCTGCCCCACTGCCTCGAGCTGCTCACTGATGGTACCTTGCTTAGGGCTGGAATTACTGGTATAACTGGACTATTATTCTCCCCGCGGAACTTAGTGCTGCGGCAGTTCTCATCAATTTCTGGAACCATACGGGTAGGCCACATGCTCACCATCTCTCGTGACCCAAACTAACCGCTGGAAACTACATTCAGTGAACAACGCGGCGTGGATTTCAATATGTCTCGTCGTAGTCGTGGTGATTAACATGTTCGGTGCTGGTGAGTACCGAAATAAATCACTGCAAAGCGTGCAGGATGCTAAATTAAATCGAATTATTTCCTAGGTGTTTACGGTGAATGTGAATTTATCTTCGCGTCGATAAAGGTCATCACTATCACCGGACTCATTATACTCGGCATCGTGCTCGATCTTGGCGGAGGGCCAAACCACGATCGTCTTGGCTTCCGCTACTGGAAACACCCTGGCCCCTTCGTACAATACAATGGTATTTCGGGAAGCGAGGGCCAGTTCTTGGGTTGGTGGGCAGTTATGACGCAAGCCGCCTTCTCATTCATTGGTACCGAAATCGTTGCTGTAAGTGCTGAATGAACGCTTGTCATTCACTTCCGCCATACTGAGACTGCGCCACATAGATCGCTGCTGGCGAGGCAAAGAACCCACGCCGTAATCTCCCGAAAGCCATTCGCCGTGTTTACATCCGTATCCTTCTGTTCTACATTGGCGGTGTGACAATCATCGGCCTCCTCGTACCTTCCAACGACCCAAGTCTCGACCTCGACGCTGCCGATGCCGCTGCTTCGCCGTTTGTCATTGCGATCAAGCACGCAGGCATCAAGAGTTTACCTTCCGTGAGTTACTCGCTTCTTCGACGGCTTCTCCCAGTCTGATCAGGAAATCGCAGGTTATCAATGCCGCGCTATTGACGTCAGCTTGGTCGGCTGCTTCCAGTGACCTTTACACCAGCTCTCGTGCACTTTGTACGTATACGTGGATATCACCTCGTAAACTCTTCGCTTACCCGTGACGTTCGCAGACGGTCTTGCGTTGGTAGGAAACGCACCCTCTATCTTCGCCCGCACATCGCGGTCCGGCTTGCCATACGTTGCTATCATCACCTGCTCCCTGTTCTCTGCTCTTGCCTACATGGGTATTAACGGAGGCTCTGGTCGGGTGTTCGGTTGGTTCTCGAACAGTAAGTATCCCCTTCTGAGTCAATAGCCGTCTCATCTAACAGTAATCCATAGTGACTTCCATTGCGGGCCTGATGACGTGGTTCGGTATCTGCTTCACCTATGTACGCTTCTACAAGGGTATGAAGGTACAAGGCATCGATCGGAGGAAGCTGCCGTACTCGTCGATACTGCAGCCGTACGCTGCGTACTATGCGCTTGGCTTCTGTATCATCATCTGCTTTGTGAGTGATTCTCCTTTCGGGGCGGTGCATCAAGCTAATTCGACTATATCACAACAGTTCAGCGGCTGGTCCGTCTTCCTGAAGGGCAACTGGGACACCGCGACCTTCGTCACGAACTACCTCCCCCTCGCGTTGTTCCCGATCATGTACGTCGGCTCCAGGTTCTGGAAACGGTGCTCCTTGGTCAAGGCGGAAGACATGGATTTCGTCAGTGGTCTGGCAGAGATCGAAGCCGATTGCTACGACGAGCCTCCCCCGCGCAACTGGGTCGAGAAGGTCTGGGCGTGGCTGGTGAGTTACAACCACTTCTTCGTGTTCAGAATGGCGTCTTACGCCACTCTTCTAGATGTAAAACAAATGCGTATGTCTTTGTTTCACGCGCGTTTTGACGGACTAAGATGATACCAACAACTGTGTGTATTAATAGTATTGCTGGATCTGTGCAAGTATTTGTTTTCATAGGGGGTTTCGTATCTGTACCTCGCTCATTGGCCTTGTCTATACATTACGAGGATATAATGTACGACATTAACGTGTTTCTGGAAACTATGAAGTTGTCTGCATTTCTGTCGGGATGATATGAAGTTATGTCAAACGTACAGCATCCTCGCATGCAACCGGTAACCGAGGATTTGCCATGATAGCAACGCTATTCCTAGCTCTTTGATATCATGTTGGTGGGAGCCGCAGGTCGCGGTACGGTCCCGGAATACCAGTGCACGCATCTGTCAGTTTGACGGGGATCTTCCCCGTAACGCATACCATCCTTGTGTCGGTGGAGGTAGTAGAGCACCTAGGATCATTTGCGCTTGCTAGGCCATCTCCGGGTGTTGTGCTTGGTGGCAGATGGAGATGACAAACATATGCATGGGCGGGTAGTCCTTTTAATTAAAAAATCGAACAACTGGGGATGACGAGGCACATGAACTCACGAAGCTAATCTAAACGGGCAAGAAGCGAGCAGTCTTCTTGGCGGCCTCCCACGCAAATGATACCGCTGACGACAGGATAAGCCTGCGAGCGTGCCGTCGTCTCCACACCATATGCATTTCGAGGCCCGCCGATAGATGGTCGCATGCAATCATATGTTGAGCTGGGCGTGAGTTACGCACGAACCAAACTTTATGAGCCTGCAGGCAAGGCGCATGTTGACCCAAGCTTGGAGACGCGGTTGCCGTCAGGATAGGGGCCGTATGCAAAAACGTCTAGGCAGGAAGAAAAACTTTTAGTTTTGCAGGCTCGAGCCACGGCAAGAAGCGCGACATACGGACCGTCCACGGTTTCACGGGGAGAATCTCCTTGAAACGGGGGAACAGGTGTGCATTGATGCTCGTCGGTTGCGAAAGAGGCTTGATTGAGAGCGACATCCGACTACGTCGCTTGCTTATACCGGTGTTGCGCAGCCAGAGACGGCCTGGCATCAACGGGGGCGAGCGTACGAGGGCCTGGGGGATGTGGCAAGGCCAGACATTGACTATACAAGGAAGATTGCGATAGTAACGCGATGCGAGCATGCAGCAGGAGGAGAATCAGAGATTGTAGCAGGATGCAAAGTGATCAGTCAAAACGGTGAAACATACGAAGAGGAGTACGCTGCGATACGCTGGCACTCGCATTCCCTCTGCTGCAGAGCAAGCTGCTTGGACGTTCACGGCTGGTTTCGTGCGCGGTCTGAGCCTGGATTGGGAGGCCTAGATGGGACCTGGCTGGTACCTGCTACCTCTTGCACAGAATTCAGCTGACAGTGTCGAGCACCTTGTATCTTACACCAACCTCACTAGTTCTCTTGACTCCGGAGCCGTTCCCTGTCGTATCTGTATCTGCTGCATCAATTCTGCCATCATTTGCGAGAGCTGTGCCTCATCCCGCAGTAGGCATATGGAAGCGAGAGATGAGATTGATCCACCCCCCGCGGCCGACGAGCTGGACAGTCCTACGCTTGGGAGCTGGACGACGAGTGCGACGATGGCGAGCAGTATCCCCGGTGCGTTTCCCTCCAGTCTTTCCCCGGTCTACTTGTATTCGGAGGCTATATGCGGCGGGCATCAGTCTTTACTGGCCCATAAGAAGATTGCCGCCGTTTATTTGCCTTCGTTGATCTCCCCGCCCATTTGCCGCTTCACTTGCCTCGCTCTTGCCCTCTCTCCTCACCGTCTCTCCTTGCTCTCAACGCATTGCCATCGTTCATGTCGTTGTTGACACACTTTTCTCATTAATACAGACCACGACCATCTCTGTCCTCAGCCATCTCCGGCATTCCCACCCCCGTCGCCCTTCAGGCTTACCACCCTGAGCATGGCATCCTCCTACCTCGCCCCCTCAGGAGACTGGTCATTCGAAGACGATCAGTTGTACGAAGCCCCCGTCTCGCCCTCGAGCGCATACATCGTCGAGTCTCCCTCCGCACTGCAGGACGAGCCCCCCTCCCCAGCAGTGCACAGAGACCAGCACACACTTTCTCGCGAGGTTTCCGAAGACGACTCCCTCGTCTCGGACTCCGGCCACGGCCACTCATCGCCTCATTCCCAGAAGATCGGTTCCTTCCCAGACCCATCTCAGTACCCAGACCCGTACCCATCATACCGTCCGCCTCGTTGGCAGCACGGCATGTCTACTCCAGCGCTTTCCTCTGCCGACTCATCCACTGCGTCGACGAGATCTTCGGCATACACAAATTCCGCGCGTTCAGGCGATTACGGTCATGTTCATGTCGCCATCGGTGGCACAGACGACCCTAACATGAGCACCGGTATCTCTACGGAGGACGTGGCGAAGCTGCTTGCGCGCGAGTCGGGTTATTCATCTTCACAAGGGCGGTCCCCGCACGTGGATCAGGGCCGGTGGTCAGACGTGTACGCGCAAAGCGTTCGATCACGGTCATCTTCGGTCGGAAACGGCAAGGTTGACAGCGTCCACGAAAGCAGCAGTCCCGCGTTGCATGGCGCGCCAAGTTTCGACCGCGGATGGGAAATTGTCGATGAGAGAGACGAGATGGGGTTGACCAGCGAAGACGAAACAGATGATGATGTTTTGCTTGATGACGACGACGACGAAGAGTTGGAACAGCCTACGAGTGCCATGATGGTTGCTGAAGAAGGTCGAGGTGTAATAGTTAGAGGTGGAGAAGGCCCAATTGTACAGCTTCAAGTCCATCCAGGTGCGATCCTTACCTAGTCTTTACGGTGCCTGAGAGAGTACTCACTTGTTATAGGAACGACGCATCTTCTCATTGGGTCTTCGAGCACCCCAAATGCTGTTCCCTCGTTCCTTACCAGCACCATTCCTAACATCGCACACACGTTGCTTGCCCTCGACATCTCCGCCAACTTCCTGGTCGCGCTTCCGCCTGCCCTTCACGCTTGTGTATGCCTCGAGGAGCTGAATATCGCGTCCAATCCTCTTCGAGCGCTGCCTGTGTTCCTCGCTGGTCTCACTTCACTTCGCGTGCTCATAGCTGATTCGACTGGTTTGAGTACGCTTCCACCAGCTTTGAGTGCTTTAGACAAACTGCATGCACTCAGTGTCCGACGGAACAAGATGAATTCCTTACCGAGTTGGCTGTGTTTGTTGCCGTCATTAGAAACGCTATTGGTGGACGGCAATCCTTTCCAAGGTCCATGGAAGGCTTTGGTAGATCCATTGCTGGCAAAGGTTCCTACCACGCCCCTGTATCCGCTGTCCACGCCGTTGTTCCCTCTACCGTCGTCCAGCATGGCAAGCATGCGCAGCAACGCTACGGATACGGACCACGAAGGCTCATCAGAGTCACCAGGATTAGATCCTAATCAAGCCTACCTTACGGGCCAGGACGAGGACACCATCATGCCGCCTCGTGCTGGGCCCTTGATGCGGTCTGTAACTTCGCCCGTACCAGGTTCACAGGACCTTCCCTCCCCCGCATCACTGTCGAGGACACGAACAACGCCCAACAGAGCCTATTATGACAAGTACCGCACCGCCAGTAGACCCGTTCCCGCAGACAAGGTTAGCCCTTCCATGGCACGAACGGTAAGCGGAGAGTCGATGGACCGCGAAGTCCGAAGGATGAAAAGTGCCGGGGAATTGCGCAGAAATGCTGGACATGGATCCCCTGCTCTGCCATCTTCCCCCGCACCGGCGTCCCCGCAGCGTCCCTCACTGGTACACTACTCTACCTCTGTCTCAAGTTCCAATCTTCTTGCTACGGCGTCTGCCCCGCAAGATAGTCAAGGTGTACCCAAGCGGTTTGCGAGCTTGGGCGTGTCTTCAGCATTGTCGTCCGCTAGCACGCGGACAAGGCCCACACTCGACCATTCTATATGGGATGATATTTCTGCGGAGGAGGAGGCAAGCAAGGCGCTGTCTCCCATCCCCGACATCGAAAGCCCCGCCGTGCGCCCCTCCATGGGTTCGACCTACTCCAAACGGGATCGCGAAAGTTCTTACACCCCTGAGCCACGACCAAAGGAGGAAACCAAGTCCAATCGCTGGGGTTTCTTGAAGAAGATGTCAATGGGGAAGATGCGGAACGAGTCGTCTCTTTCCTCACGCCCCTCAACCTCCCAGGGTCGATCCCAATTTGCAAGGCCGCCTTCCAAGTCGGTGTCCGCTACCGTTCCCGAGGGAAGCCGGAGTTCCTTGATGCCGCAAATCGACGTGCGCATATCCACGACCGGGTCACTACTGCATCCTTCGGGGAACTTCATACCCGGCCTGTCCAAAAAGCCTTCATCAGACATGCTCAAGGTTGCCCCACCTGCGTCTCCGATCCCAGAGGTTTCGGTGGAGAGCTCCAGCGACGCAAGTGATTTGCAAGAAGCGCAGAAGCCACCGCCCTCGCCATCGCCTTCGCAGCTGTTATCGCCCACTGGGCCTACGCCTCGCTCGTCAAAACGAAGGAGTTTCCTTCCATTTGATGTGTCCCCCATCCCAATACCTGCTGCCTCTACCTTCATGCCAGGCGTGACAGCCACAAATGGCGATGATGAAGAGGTCAAGAAGGTACCGAGCCCAATTATCACTGAGAACCTGGAGCAGATGCAGCGAAAAGAGGACGACCGAGCTCGCGAAGCGCGGATACGTGCGCTACGGTCCGTGATGGCGTATCTTCGAGACATGTATGACCTTGGGCTGACCCAACAGCCAAACACGCTGAGTGTTTATGGTGGCTCGCCCGATCCTGCAGGAGGCGGAACCCGGTCTCGTCGACCGACTGTGGTCGACAATGGACGGATGCCATCAGAAATCTCGATATCGTCGACATCGTCGTCGACGCGGTCGGATGGGTCTTCGCACCTGCGTTCGGCTGAGTCGCGGATGGGACTGCGTAGCATGGGTAGTGCGCAGACGAACAGTGTCGCGACTGTCGCTTCAGTGGATAGCACCGGCAGCGGGGAGGAGCGCAAGTACAAGGACGACAGAAGCAAGCGTGCCAGGATCCTGCGGGAGATTGTAGAGTACGTATGCTTTCTCTGGCCTCTTTGAGTCCCTAACCCTGATGTCGTCATAGGACCGAGCGGACCTACGTGAAGGGCTTGCAGGAGCTCGTGGATATTTATATCAAGCCTGCGGCCGCTCCGGTTAGTGCGCTTGGTAGTGTCGGTCAAAGTACGGTGCCGTCCGCGGAGCGCAAGATAGTCTTTGGTGGCCTAGAAGCTTTGTTCTCCTTCCACAAGCAGAGTTTCCTGCCTGCGCTGGAGCGGGCCACCGCGCCGGTCATGCGTTCGGCCCACGACCTTGCTGACCTCGATTCCGATGGTCGGTTATCTCTCGAGGTTGCGCGGGCAGTTGCCAACATCTTCGTATCACATGCGGCGTTCATGAAGATGTATTCCACATATATCAAGTAAGTGAAGCTCTGAGCACAGGCTTTCAGTGTAAGCTTATGTCTTCGGTAGCAATTTCGACAACAGCGTACAGAGGATCCGGACATGGACGTCCGATAAGGCTCCTGGCCATTCAAACACCCTCTCTCCGTCTTCAAGCACGGCGCAGCTTGCAAGCATAGGACTGGCCGTCTCTGCGGTCTCTACCCCGGGCGCCATGTCTGAGCCTGTAAACACTAATGTCGCGCCCTTGAGTTCAAGCCAACGCAAGCGGATCAAAGCCTATTTGAAGCGGTGCCGTATGAACCCTCGTCACTCACAGCTGAACCTAGAGGGCTACCTTCTTCTGCCCGTGCAACGGATACCACGGTACCGTCTCCTGGTAAGTCCACTTAGTATTGAATGGCATGAGCGCGCTAACTCTTCTTGCAGCTGGAGGACTTGGTCAAGAGCTGTCCGCCTATGGAGAGCTTCATTGAGGATCCTCTTGACAGAGCGTTGGAAGAGATTGCTTCGTTGGCTACTAACATGAATGAGGGTAAAAGAGAATCAGAGTCGCGTCGGAAGCTTGTACAATGGCAATCTAGAATACGGGGTAAATTCCCCAGCCCATTGGTACAGCCACACCGGTGCGTATTCTAACTCGTAATCAAGATAATTTACTGATGCCTTTCGTAGTCGACTCATCATGGATGGCCCTCTTAATCTCACTCGCGTCGTCCGCAAAGAGACTGTGTCCTTTGAAGTCATTGACTCAAGGGGCGATTCTTCCACTGTGCAGGTCGAATGCCTTTCGCCAGAATTGACACCTCGGTCGCTGATCGGTATCCTATGTAACGACTTGCTGGTCTTATGTCGCGATCCATCGGAAGGTCACGATCCGAACTCTCAAGTTGATCTTTGGGCAGTCCTGCGAATGCAAACCCTGCCGCAACCCGCCAGCATCGTACACGGCAATGGTATGTGGCGGTCGCTTTCGTCGACATTCCCGCTGACTGTTCGTATCCCAGCACTACGCCTCGTGGACAACAAGGCAATTCTATATTTCGATACGCCATCAACCTCTGATGCTCTCAATTGGTTCAGAGGTGAATACTCTAACAGTATCGCGTATCCACGCTGTTTCTGACTCAGTGTCATAGCGATCAATTTGCACATCCCGGCTTCAAAAGCGTGATCTATTCATTCTGCTCTTTTATTGACTGTCCTGGTCGGTTGCTCACCAGAGACATTCCCGCTGCAAGCAGTGTTCCCCAATCGTTTCGTGTCAACATCGTGCGCTACGCGCCCTGCCATTCACTATCATCCGCATCCAAGGCATTCTCTCATCTGTATTTGTTGTCGATCATTCACTTCTGTCCCGTTTCGTTCTCTCGTCCCTAGTTTATTTGTTCGATAAGCCTGTATGGCGCACATCTGCTCTCCTTCCTGCATTCCTACTGTAAGGCCGTACAGAGACACACGGACGGGTATACTCTAAGTCAGTACGCCTGTCTGACAATGTCGGGCAGAGTCTAGATACATTAGACCACGCACTGTAGAAGTAATACCTACTTCTAGATAATTATAAAGCCAACTGTATAGCATGCACGTCCCATTCGTCGTGAACATATGGTTAACTATGGAACAGAGGGGGCTGCACAGGAAGAGTCAAGGATGTGTTAAATATTTGATAACATAAGGACCCGTGGCACAGTGGTCAGCGCGTGAGATTCCAGTGTTATCTGGTTCCTCAAGGTCATCCGTTCAACTCGGGTCGGGTTCAAATCCTTGTCCTGCTTTTTTAGCCTATCTAAGATAGGAATTTTTTAGATTCGGAATTTGCCACGTGGAGATTATCTGATAACTGCGCCGAATTTGATCTTGCCGATTATGTGACGCACTCTCCCGCGCTTGCCTCAGGGCTCCCGTCCGTCCGAGAATAATTCTCTCACCTTACCTCTTACCCTTTCCCTAACCACCTCAACTACCTCCTGCCCACGGCAGGCAGTTGCGCAGGAAAGCCCCGTCACCACGTCGGGTGTGGCTTGTCGCAGGTCGTAGAGTGCAATTATCTGCTCCGACTGAACCTGCTATGGAACCGTACCGTGCAAAGCTCGTCGCAGCGGCGACGGGTTCGACCGTCACGGCCTTAACGAGTATGTCCTTTCACTGTGTTCACTCCACTGCTCGGCCTAATGCATTTGTAGTGACTCCGTTTGACGTTGTCAAAACCCGGTTGCAGACACAGCCCGTTCGGCCTTCACCTCTCTTTGCTCAGCCACCTGCGAATGCGTGCTGTCAGCCCGGAAATATTCCTTGTGTTCGGAGAATGTCTACCGTAGCTTTGACTCGGTCCGTGGAGAGCGAGATAGTCTGCGTATGGGACCATGGCATGTTCAGGACGGAGCGCGTAACTGGATTCTTCGATGCCGTTCGTCATGTATGGCGAGCAGAAGGTATGCGAGGGCTTTGGAAAGGTGCAGGTACCACGTTGTGCGTGAATTCAGTTTTTCTCTCTTCATCCTATCTCACACTTTCATGTTTACACCAGAATTATTAGTGTACCTTCATCGACATGTTACATGCTCACCTATGACTACCTCCTTAACGAAACACTTCCGCCATTACTCCCAGCCCCACTTGTCCCGCTCACCGCCGGGATTGCTGCCCGTACGCTCATCACGTCTATCGCATCACCCCTGGAACTCGTCCGCACTAACCTGCAGAGCACGCCGCCATCTCCATCCACACCACATACCCTCCGGTCAACGCTCAGGTCAATAGCTGCGCTCGCTCAGGCACATGGACACCTACATCTATGGCGCGGACTTGGTCCAACGTTATGGCGCGATGTTCCATTCAGTGGGCTTTACTGGGCGGGCTATGAGTCGACCAAGCACTCGCTCAATCGTCTCGGCCACGAAGGCGCGGGTGTAGCGTTCTTCAGCGGTGCACTGAGTGGAACAACAGCAGCGCTTTTGACGTCTCCTTTCGACGTACTCAAAACGCGACGGCAAGCCTTGCTCATGTCTGGCGCGACCGGCGGTTCGAGCTCGGGGCCTTCGCCAGGGACTATCTCCGTTCTGAAGGATATCGTTCGGACAGAAGGGGTTTCAGCACTATATGCAGGCGTGATTCCGCGTATTGCGAAAATAGCCCCTGCGTGCGGCATTATGATCGCGTGTTTCGAGGTATGTATGCCCACTCTCAGTCATTTGGTGCTGCTAACGAAGCCCAATTTACAGGGAATTGGGAGGTTCCTCACGAAAAAGGACGACGAGCAGATACCATAGACATACCTTACATCCTATATATGTACACCACATGCTACATCAGAGTATCACCCTGCATCTATACTGGATATCCTATATACCAACCAGTTGACCAAGAAAGCGAATGCACAATCCGGAAAAACCAAGGACAGTTCCTCATCCAAGTCTGTTCAATTGTTTCTTCGCATTAGACAGCTTCCCGCCGACATTATCCACTTCCTCCGTCAGGTTGTCCAGCAGCTCGTTCTGCTCAGAGATTTCCTGTCCTATCGCCAGACCCAAATGTTTCTGCCTTTGCAAAATCGTCGTTAACGATGCGACTTGTGCATCTTGCTGTTGTATCTGAAGCTGCTGTAGTTGCATTAAGCCGTGGTCATCGAGTGGTCTCGTTTGCTCCGTTTCTTGAGGCGGGGCTGCCGCACCGAACACCCTCTTGACCGGTCTCCGGAAACCTGAAGATGACGGCGGCTCGAGAAGCGCAGCTCTGTCCGACTCCGATGCTGGATTCCTCTCCGCTGCCGTTCCAATTCCACGTGAAGTAAACCGTGCTACGGTCACCATCTTCGCAAGCTTCTCGCAGTCGTCTCGTAGCCGTGCGACAAGGTCCTTCCGACGCTGCAGTTCTCCCTCACTCATGCCCCCGTATCCCAAACTCTGTAGCCCATCTTCCAACGCACCCACCCGCGAGAGCGCCGCCGCCAGCTTCTTCTTCGCCTGCACGTTCGCCTGGTGCGAGCCCGCGACGTCGCCCTTGTCCGACAGGGCGTCGCGCTTGTTGATGTCCGCGCGGATGTCGCGCACGCGGGCCTGCACGTCCGTGTGCTCGTCGAGCCACGAGCTCGACGTGAACTGCGCCGCGTCGCCCGCGAGCGCGATGTCAGGGGCCTGCCGCCCCGGGGGCACGCCGAGGAAGTCGCGGAAGGCGTACGTCTCGCGCCAGCGGTCGTCCTTTGCGCTGACGATCGCGCGCAGGTAGAGCTCGAGGCCGGCTCGTCGCTCTTCGAGGAGGGCGGGGTTCGTGCGGGTGCGGAAGAGGAGGGAGTGCTTGGGCGGGAGGTCTGCTGGCGGCGGAGCACCGGTCGACTTTGTGAGTTCTGTGTGTAGGTCGGCGAACTCTGAATAGCGCCGCCACATCTGCCACGAACGGACAGAGGCTTGGATTTCTATGCGATATACGACGTGTGGCTTTGGATCCGTTCGTTCTTCATGGCCGCGAATGTAGATTGATTGTATTACTGTGCTCATATCGACCTGTCTCGTGGTGATGTGTTATGAATGTACACGGCCCGGAAAAATGCAAAGAGTGAGATAGACGATAGATCCAGATTCTTGTGAACGAAGTGCAGGAGAGAGAAAGATATTAGTATGCCAGTCGAAACCCAAGCAGAAGTCGTGTGGTGGTATACGAAGAAGTGTGCGAAGCGCTCGTAGGTTCCAGCACGCAAGGGCATGCCGAAACAGGCTCGGTGAGTGATGAAGCAATACGTACAGAAATCGCTATATAATCCAGTGGAGATACTTAAACAAAGATAATCGTATGACTACATGAGGTATCGTCCAACAGCAGTCTCTTGAGCTGAACTGCAATGGTGTGAACTATTGATACATCCGCTTGGTAAGAGAGAATATTAGCTTGTGTCTTCCGGAGCAGAAGTGGGCACCTGAGCAGGCGCCGCTGCAACATTATCTCCTTCTGGTGGCTCGACGCCCTCCCCGATAGCTGGCTCGCCGATAATGTATCGGAGAACATCGCTGAGCGTGATGACTCCTAACAGACGTCCCTTCTTCCCTCCCTTGCGCTCCTCCTCCTAAAAATTCGTTAACATGGTGGTTCGAAGAAGAAACGAAACACTGTGGCGACTTACCTCCCCTTCTACTACGACTAGTCGATGTACGCGTCGCTTTTTGATCAACTGCATCAAGGTGCCCAGAGAATCAGAAGCCGTGCAAATCACCACACCAGGGAAGTCCGATGATCGCTGAAGAAGCGCCTCCGAGATGGTCAGGTCAAGCGACTGGTAGGCTCCGAGACGAACGAGTGTCTATACAAAACCAGCCAGATGAGCGATTGAACGGTCGAGACGCCAGAGGAGTACGCACGATAACATCGACGGTTTCGTACAAGTTAACGACGATGCCATTGGCGTCGACGATAGGAACGGCAGAGATGCCACGTTCGGAGAACATGTGGACTACGTCGAACACTGGTGTGTCCATAGTTGCAGTGGCGATCGGATAAAAGGGATTGCCGTCTGTGGATTGTCCAGGTGCGGACTGAACATACGTGCCGATCTTGAGTTTACGGAGTGTCATATGCAACTGCGATATTTCTCTGGCGCACTGTGTCGCTGAAATCAGTAGACAGACGTAAGAGATAGATAGTGGCTAACATTTATCGATATGAACTTGAGGAGTCGATATTGCGTGAGGACTGAGACGATTACTTCATGACCGGTCTCGGTGTCATTGTCGAGTAATGGAACTCGGCGAGCATGCGTCTGTATGAGCAACTTGGCAGCGGCGTACAAAGTTGCAGAAGGACACTCTCGGAGCATTGGCGGAGGCTCAACGCCAAGTTCCTTTTCGATTTCTGTGTACATCTACGCGTTAGAATTGATACAGGTAGTTCAATGAGTAGCGTACCTCGCAGCGACTCCAGACGCAGCGTTTCGACGTCGGCTGCCGCTCCTTCGTACGTCGATGATTTGTAGTAGTACTGTATGAGATGGATGATATCTGACACCGTGAACATGCCCGCAAAACAAGATTTGTCGCTGTTCCAAAGCGGTGCAGATACGACACCTTGATGCATCGCGCATGTCAGATAGATGGATTGAGGCAGGCGTTAATCGACGCACCATTGGACAATAAACATTGCAAGGCTTTCCTGACTTCTAGTTTTGAGTCTAGCACAATCAGCCTGAAACTGACCGGGAATGAGTCGTATGAGGTGCGCCCTTTGAGGTACGCTCTAATGGCCTGGAGCGCGGCGTCATGAGCCTCTGGGGTCAGGGGAGGAGGTAGATGAGAGGCAGCTCGTGGTCGGCGAGCAGAGATCCTCCTGTTTACTCTAGGGGAGTTGCTAGGCGTTAGTGATGCGTTCATTGCGAGTCCGTAGCCATGCAGCTGAAGAGAAAGGTGGCAAGAGGACGAAGAGCGTGAAGAGGCGAGTCCAAGGCGGTCGACCGCTGCAGGCCCAAGGCTGCCTTACCCAATCCGGAAGGTGCCTTACGTAAAGCGCGAGTCTCCCAAAATGTGCTGCATTGTGAGCCTGGCGACGACAACAGCGGCGCTGTGCAGAGCTGTGCGGGCGTGCGTACTCTCTCCGGGCTCGCTCATGACCTCCAGCTATGTTTAAGGCTGTCAGACAGAGGGGTAGCGAGGAAAATCGGACTGCAGCGGTCGAAGAAATAGACCGGAATATTTATTTTGAGAATTGCAGCAATATTTCGGGCGGTGGGAATCGGGGAAACGCCGAGCGGAGCCGGGAGCGCCGGCTTACCTCTGTCCGTGAACAAACTTGCCCAGCCGCTGAGCCGCTGTCCTTGCTACAGCTTTCCTTCGTCGCTTGACCTCTCCTGCTCTCATTTCTTTTACATCTATCCTTTTTCCTGCTTTCTTGTCATATTACTACTACCTGCATCGCGTTCTTCGCAACATCGCTCTCGATGAGCCCAACGGTCCCGCCAGCTACCCGAGTTCACATAGCACCATGGGGCAGCCCCGCAGAGGCCCTACCCTCCATCGCACACGCTTTGCAAGATGCGTTTTCCGACAACGCTGATACCATAATAAAGACCTCGGACGATGTATCCTTGCCACCACCACCTCGGGATGCGTTCTACATTCTCCTTCCACTACTGATTGTGCTTTCCACGTTCCTCTTCCTCTTGCTGCTTTTCTTGATATGCGTCATCATCCTTCGGAGACGTCGCGGGATCATGCTGTGCGACAGCGATGGTCCTATAGACATGAGCAGAGATGATCTGGTGGAAGGAGAGGGCGGTTTCGAGGGCGTCGAGTCACGTTGGCTCGAGACGGCGGGTGAGAACGAACAGAGACTGTACGAACGAGCCAAGCGTACGCTTTCGTAGTATTCGATTGATGCGACATGCACTGACTTTCGAGACTCGACAGAATATCAGCTTCAATATCCTCCAAACTCCACGCCGACAGATATCACTCTGTCTCAGTTCCTCTCCATCCAGGAAAAGGGCGTTTCGGCATGGTGCTTCGAACCTGACTTTGAAGCACTATCGTCATTGCTCGTTCATGCTCGAACAGAGATTACATTCCTGCCGGACCCATCGTCTACGACATCTATTCAATCAAATCTTCCCTTACCGAAGCTCAACGAGGTATACTATTGGGAAGTCAAGATGTTTGATCTCCCTACCACTACGAATGTCGCCATTGGACTCGCCACCAAGCCTTACCCTTTGTTCCGTCTTCCGGGTTTTAGTCGATTTTCAGTCGGTTATCATTCAAACGGTGATAAGTCCCACAACTATCCTTTTACCGCCAGACAGTGCGGATCGGCATTGAAGGAAGGTGACGTCTTAGGCGTAGGATATCGACCGAGGACGGGCACGTTGTTCTTCACCAAGAATGGGCGCAAATTGGAAGATGCATACGTTGCTTTCAATAGCTACAACCTCTTCCCAACCGTGGGTGCGGATGGACCTTGCAGCGTTCACATCAACTTCGGCCAATCCGGCTTCGTTTTCATTGAAGCCAATGTGAAGAAATGGGGACTGGCACCGAGCTCGGGTACACTTGCACCCCCTCCACCATACGGGAGCGAGCGCGGCAGCATCTTACTTGCTGCTGGCGGAGAACTCACACCGTCACCTAGCACCGTAGGCTCTCCGGCCGGCGCTTCCTCCCGATCGCGTCGTTCTCATCGCTCTCGCAGAGCCCGCAGCGCTCTGTCGTCGACATCTCCCTTAGCACCCTCGCCTCTCGCCGCCAGCCCTATATCGTCTGCCGGAACACCTGATACGCCCCCACCTCCCATCACACCGATTGAAGAGGAATCCGACAGCACTGCCCGTGCTGGTTCTGGACCGTCCAATCCTCGCAGATATATCTCACCGACAGACATGCCCTTCCACACTGCACCCAACGCCAACATCCCTCCTTCGCCTACTCCTACCCCAGGGACCGAGTCTGCCGACAACCCACCATCGCGGTCCGACTCTTCAGGCGATTCCTCGCGGTCGCGCTCTCCGACGTCGCGAGCGCCAGGTGCGAGCCTATTCAATATCCCTCGCCGGCTCCCGTTCACATTCACTCATGCGCGCACGGACTCCCGCTCGTCATTATCAGGTTCAGAGCTCGCCATCCAGGTACATCCCCCTCCCGAGTCTCCCGTAAGCCCCGACCCACCGACACCGGACGTCCGTGACATTCATTTGCAGTCCATCGCGTCGGGCGCGACGCCTGCGGGAGGAAATGCGGGTCGCCATCTGGATATTCCAGACCACGAACCCCCAGCGTATTCGCCGCTGGATGCCTACGCTTATCGGGATGGAGTTCAGCTTGATCTCCCTGCCGACATCATCGCGGCTGCCCTTGAGCGGGGAACGCTTCCGCCGAATGTTCCAGCGTTGAGTTCACGCTCGGACAGACACAGAAGTAGGCGGGAGAGACGGTCATGATCCCCGTATTGCATGGTGTGTATGTGTCTTATTTGATCGTTTTCGCGGAGAGTGACGAGATTTTCTTTTCTCTGCTTAAAGATTGTTGTATGTATTCATAATGTGCATATATTACTGTAGCGCAACTTGCGTTCTTCAAACGGACTAGGCGGTAGTTGTGGCAGGAGCATTGTATCACACGGGTTCGCACTCAATCAGCACGTTACATATCTATTTCTCATCTCTGTACGTCCAATGTACATAGTCAGTGTCATATTGCATCCTTGAACAGTGAAACGGTGGAGGCTAGGTAGTGCTGGTATGGGGCAAGACCGGAAGTCCTTCTATGCTCTCGCGCTCCTTCTTCTCCGCAATAGAACTCCCTGCAATACTCCTGCTTGCACTCTTCGATTCCAAGACGCAAGGCATGACGCGCATAGTACGCTCCGGCCCAAGCGGCATATCTGCGTTTCCTACAGTAGCATCGGTGTTGGTGTTGCGCGGAGGGTAGGGTGTAGGATTGGTGATTATGTTCTTCGCCGGCGCACGATTGCGACCGAGTACAAAGGCTTTCGTCGCGGCACCCCATCGTAACAGTCTCTTCCTCAGCTCCTTGTCCAAGCCGATCCAGAGCCCGGCTGCGACGCAGACGACGGCGAGGACGAAGATGATGCCGAGGACGGTCTCGACGTTCATGCGCCGTTTGTAGTCGTCGAGTGCGGCGTTGGGGTCGCGGAGGCTCGGGTCGCCGGCATCGGGGGTACCTTCTGCTTCGTTTGTGGTTGGGTGGGTTGGTAGTGGACTGTGGCAGAAGGTGAATGCGCAGTTGACTCCGTGCACGACGGCGTCTCGGCGGAATAGCAGGTAAGGCATGGCTTTGGTGTTATGGACGTTGGCGTAGATCGACGTGAGCTGAGGGAGTTATGAGGTGCGTAAATGCCACTGCAGGTCCTGGTTCGCGACAGAAGCATGAACTTGAACTTACCATTAAAGTCAGCAATAAGCTGACGGTCAGCCTTGTAATGAGATTCGAACATGGACCGACAGTAGAAATGGACAGCCCTACACCGGGATATACATTTTAGAATTATACACTTTGGTTTGGATTACAATTGCGCCGGCACCGACGTGTCATCGTAGGCCTTCTACTCTACAGCCTTAAGCTTAGGGCTCGAGCCGCTTGGGGTCTCTCGGGAACAGCGAAGCACGGCGAATGTTGTTGAGCTTGAGGAACAGCATGAGGACACGCTCGAGACCGATACCGCCTCCACCGTGGGCCGGGCAGCCCATCCTGAAGGCGTCGACGTAGTAGCTCATGTCCTCAGGGTTGATGCCCTTGGTCTTCATCTTCTCGATGAGGAGCGGGGCGTCGTGGATACGTTGAGCACCGGAAAGGATTTCTTCGCCGCGCATGAAGAAGTCGTAGGAGTTGGACAGAGTCTGAAAAATAAGATGAGCATCGAGTGGGATAGGTTTATGGAACCGACTTACGGGATCCTCGGGGTCAGGCATCGTGTAGAACGGACGAAGCGCGAGGGGGAACTTGTCGATGATGAAGTAGTCAGTGTCGTATTTGGCCTTCACGATTCTGCCCAAGCGCTTCTCGTTCTCAGTGCTATCAAGGACGGGATGTTGTCAGTGATCAACGAAATCGAATGCGGGAAGTACTTACTCAATGTCGTCCAATTTCTCCCTTGGAACACCGTCGGCAACGAGCAGGTCGACAGCCTCTCTGAACGAGAGCTTCAAGGTGCCCTCAGGGCCCTCTCGCCACTTGAATTCGTCGGCAGGGAACTGCTTGCCAATAACCTCGATCTCGTTCTTGTACTTCTCGCGCAGTCCGCGGAACATGTGGATAAAGAGGCTGTCGAGCAGCTCCATGACTTCGTGGTAGTGCTCCTCTATCGCCATCTCCAGATCAAGACCGATGAACTCCGTCATGTGGCGGTGAGTGTTAGAGTCTTCTGCACGGAAGACGGGGCCGATCTCGTATACACGCTCGAAGTCAGCGGCGATGGCCATTTGTTTTGCAAGCTGGGGAGATTGTGCGAGGAAGGCGCTGCCTGGATATCAAGGCATTTTAATCGTAGTACGACTTGGAAGAGAATATTCACATACCCTTGAAGTAGCTTACTTTGAAGACTGAGGCACCAGATTCCGTGGCGGCACCCTGAAGTTTAGGACTGTGGATCTCCATGAAGCCCTGAGACTCGAGGAACTCGCGGAAGAAGGAACCAATAGCAGCCTGGACTTTGAAGATGGCTTGGTTGGTTTGGGTCTGAATGTAGATGATGAGCAAGTCATCTCAGGGGTTCGCAAGTGAAAACATACCCTGAGATCGACCACTCTGTTGTTCAAGCGAGTGTCAAGAAGTACGCGCTTGTACTGAACTTCCTCTGTCGCAGCAATTTCAGTTTCAGGCCTGTTTGCATCTTCGACAGTGAACGGTAGACGTCCGTCAAGCCCAGAGATCAGGTAGATCTATCAAACACTCTCAATGAAGCGAAGATAGTGCGGAGATGCGGATCGACGCTTACCTTCTCCAAGTGCAACTCTACATCACCGACTGAGGCACTCTTAATGATCTCAGGGCTCTTCTTAACGGTACCCTCAACCAAGACGATGCTTTCGTCCTGCAGACCGGCCGCCCATTTCACCATCTGCTTGCTAACCTTCTCCGGAGTCACAATCAGAAGCGCCTGGACAGAGTCGATACGCTGGCGAAGGTTAAGGAAGACCATCTTGTTGCCTTGCGCACGGGAGGTCTGCACACGAGCCCGTATGAGGACAGTTTGGCCGTCCATGTTCGGGTTGAGAGCAGCGATCTTTGTGCGAGTTCGGCGTGGACGCGACTGCGACTGGTTCAGAGGCTCTTTTCCGTAGAACTCTGTGGCATAGTCCTACGATCACAGTATGTGTGAGATGCTGGTTTTGGAAGCGATGTAGCAAGTACTCACGACTTCAGCTGCAGCCCGTTGTGCCTCGAGCTCAGCTTGCTTTGCTGCCTTTTCCGCGGCCTTCTTCGCCTTCTCCGCCTCCTTAGCACGCTTCTTCAGCTCACTCTTGGACGGACCCTTCTCAGCCCCTTCAGCGGCTCTAGGACATTATCGTAAAAATCAGCTGCAAATTTACACGAAAAGTAACACACGGTTCTGTAGCTGGAGGAACATCCTTTGGCTCCGTGTCGGCCATCGTGTAAGTGGGTTGGATGAACTGGATGAATGTGAGCAGAACAGAGACGGATGCGGTGCTCTGAAAGCGACAAAGTCTGCGAGTCAAGAGCAAGTCAAGCCAAGTTATCTGAGATCATCAGTGAGATCCTAACCCTAGACTAGCACTTCGACAATCATTTCTCCGGACCACCGGATCTAAACGGCAAAGACCTCGGCCGGCCGCTCTAACGCCTAGAAACTGAGGCAGGTTGCGGACGTCCCTACCCCGCATTTCCAACTACTTGAGGACTCCGTCTCTCCGTTGACCGGGACGCGCCGTACTCTCTCTTCCTCGACCCACATCCACCTCAGAATGCAGGCTCTCTCTCGCCCTCTTTCCCGTGTCGCCCCCAGGAGCTTGCAGCGTGCTGCAGCTCTCTCGACGTGGTCCGCGGTCCCTGCTGGTCCCCCGGATCCCATTCTCGGTGCGTGTCATGTTCCAGGTCCAGTCTTCGTCCGACGTGCTTCGTTGGTCCACGGGTCGCGTCGTGCGACTCGTCTCTGTATTGCCGGGACCATTTCGGGCATCACAGTCGAGTCTTGCTTCGCGTCTTCCCATACATTCACTATTCTCAGTGTTATGCCTCTTCCCGCCTTCCCAGAACTCACACGTACACTTTATAGGCGTGACGGAGGCTTTCAAGGCTGACAAGGATCCACGCAAAATCAACCTTGGTGTCGGTGCCTACCGGGACGAGAATGGGAAGCCTTACGTTCTGAATGCGGTCAAGAAGGCAGAGACCTATTTGTACACTACTGACCCTGACAAGGAGTACCTGCCTATAACTGGCTTCCCTGAGTTCACTAAGGCAGCCATCAAGCTTGCCTATGGCGCAGAGAGTGCTCCTTTGCAGGCGAACTCTGTGAGCATCTCTGACTCACATCCAGTCATAGCACTCATTCCCGCCTATAGATTGCCATGACGCAGTCCATTTCTGGGACTGGTGCCCTCCGAATTGGCGGCGCATTCCTCGCTCGTTTCTATCCTCATTCCAAGACCATCTATATTCCCACTCCGTCATGGGGTAACCATACCCCCGTGTTCCGCGACTCTGGCTTGGAAGTCAAAAACTACCGTTACTTCGATAAGAAGACGGTCGGCCTTGATTTTGAAGGTCTCAAAGAGGACCTGAAGGTATGTCATGTGATATCCTGCGGACTGACGGAGAGCTGATCCCGTGTTAAACGAGCAGAACATGCCGGAGAAATCTATCGTCCTACTTCATGCCTGTGCGCACAACCCCACCGGCGTGGACCCCACTCCCGAGCAGTGGATGGAAATCTCCAACGTCATGCAGGAGAAGAAACTCTTCCCATTCTTTGACATGGCCTACCAGGGCTTTGCTTCTGGTAACACAACACATGACGCGTTTGCTGTTCGTCACTTCGTCGCTAGTGGCCATCAAGTCGCTCTATGCCAGTCGTTCGCGAAGAACATGGGTCTTTACGGCGAGCGCGTCGGTGCGTTCTCTCTAGTCACCGCCGACCCTGAGGAGAAGGCCCGCGTCGAGAGTCAGCTGAAGATTGTCGTCCGCCCAATGTACTCCAACCCCCCGATCCACGGTGCTCGTATTGCTGGTACTATCCTGAACAAGGAGGATCTGTACACCGAGTGGTTGGCGGAGGTCAAACACATGGCTGACAGAATCATCAGCATGCGTCACAGGCTCTACGACAACCTTGTTGCGCAAAACACTCCCGGAGAGTGGGGTCACATTAAGAGCCAGATTGGCATGTTCAGGTTAGGCCAATATCACTGCGTCCTGTAATATCAGTAGCTGATCGTCCTTGCAGCTTCACTGGTTTGACAACACCCCAGACTAAAGCTTTGGCCGAGAAGGCGCACATCTACATGACTGCTGATGGGCGTATCTCCATGGCAGGCCTTAACGGGCACAACATCGACTACTTCTCTGAGAGCGTCAGCAAGGTCGTGAAGGGTACTCTCTGAGCCCGTAAAAGGCCTGTCTGTCTTTGTCGTATGGAGGATCTCACTAGATGCATGTCAATAGCCGCACCTGGATTTACACTGTCAATTGGATATCTGGATATTCTTTACATTCAACCACTTGTCTGCTGAATATTCTCTGTGCAGGTCTTATCTTATTCTTGTTTTGGTAGGGTCGTGCCCGAATGCGGATGGGTGGCGCCCCAAGAACGGTGCGAAGCTTAGAAAGGAAGGTGACGTGCTTCTCGACTCGTCTTCGGTGGGCGACGTCGAGCTCGGTGGAAGGACGACAAAGCCTCCCGTTGGGCCCCGCGTCGTCCTTCATTCCCGACCACCATGTTGTCCACGTCGTCCCTGCATTGGCATGGACCAGAACGCAAATTATCGACCCCATTCTTTCCAGGTGCTTGGCCGAACAACTCAACACATTCGGCTTTGTTATCAACCTTCGACGGCAAAGACGCAGTGGATTTAGAAGCCCAGCTGCAGAGTGCAGGACCCAGGCCCAAAGTCAACAGCTCGACCACGTCTTCGGATAGTGTTGAACAATCCTGCGGTGAACACACTATGACTCTACACGGGCGAATGCATCACGTTCCCACGGAAGGCCAGACGAATGAACTATATGCGGTAGAACAAGCCTCACCTATGACGATGCTCAGCACAGCGTTATCAGAGAGCTCTCAAATGACGACGCTTACAAGGGCTACGGTGGGTTATGCATTCATTTCAACGGGGGAGTACGTAGCATACAACCGCTGAATTATATGGCAGAGTTCGTCAAACATCTCGGACACTTTAGCTACGCCCAATAAACTTTCCCCCTCAAATACAATGCTGGGTCCTGAATCGCGTCGCAAGTCACGTTCATTCACAAAGCGATTCTCATTTCAACGCTTACTGTCTAATGACAAGAGTACAAGTCCCCGAAATCATATACCCTTAGAAGTCGAGGTACCCGCCATACCCTCTGATGCGAATGATATCCGGCCAGCAGCTCCCTCAACTTCGCCCCTAACTTCTGTACCGGGCCTTCCGCCACTGTCTTTACCCTCACATACCCTCTCTTTCTCTCCGGAGTCGGTTGCATCGTACTTTTCAGCATCTGACCAGTCATCCCGCATGAATACTACAGTAGTTTCTGCGTCTCCTGTTTCTCCGTCGGTCTTCTCGCCCTCTCCTTTGGATTCAAGGTCATCCTTCAGTGCAATGCCAGACGCCGATGGGGCGCTTTCTGTTCCTGCTATCATCACGAGTCTAGAAGGTCCCGAATTTGAACAATCGCCTCGCGGCAGCCACGACACATCCGCACCGCCAGTCGCGTCCTCGAGACCCAATGCAGATTCTCCTATATTACCGTCGGATGAAGATGCAAGCTCTGGCATCCTTCCGTCCCAGCGGTCGAAGCATCTGCGCTCGATGCATGTGATAGCACCGAGCTCTGCGGACATGGACGCATTCGGTCTCGCAGCGGCAGGCGAAGCTGGCCTCAGGTCCACTAGCTCCATCCCCACGTCCTTTAGGTCTGCGTATGCTGCGGATTCGGTTTCCTGCTCGCAGTCTCTTTCAATGGACGATACCGCTCGAGGCCGTGCACGGAGGCAGTCATCTGTCTCTCTGAGCCTCTCGCTGAATCTGTCGGAAGACTCCATCGATCCTACGCCGAATGAGGCAACCTTGCACATGGTACGGAGCAGGGATGGTTATGACTTCGACGGTGCGAACGTGTACGACCACACGTCCATCACATACCCCCCAATGAAAGTTTCCAGCGACCCACCTCTTTCTACCGTGATGACCGCCACACAGGCCCATGATGGCGCAACCAATCGCTTTCTCAACTTGAACAGGATGAAGAAGTTTGGTGGAAAAATCAAGCAGTTCTTCAGAGGCAAAACCTCGACAGGAGTCGTAGAAGGCGCAATTGGCGTGACCACAACTGCAGTCACCACTGTAGAGTATACGTCGGTAAGTGTCTTACAGTACGTGTATGTCATTCTGTTGACGAATTCCTTTTAGAAGCATCCTATCACGCTCCCAAAAGACAAGGGAAAGAGAAAAGCCATCGAGAAGAAACAGTCGAATCTATCCAGTGCGCGACGCCAGTCTATGCCAATGTCCGCTGTGGGACCGGCTCTGACTGTGTCAAGTCCTCGACCTCTACGGCCGAGCTCTTTTCTCCTCCTTGAGGACCCATCGGAGAGAACAGCGTCGCGAAGGTTGTCTATGAAGTCTTCCACCTCCGCGGGACGGCTCAGGGACGAACACACTCTGGGGCCCGATGCCAACCCCTCCGAATCTAAGGAGGCGACCAGCAACTACGCCAATCTGCCTGCTGTCACTGCGTCACCTACAACGCCTCGTACTCGGCCACGGACGCAAACCGCACCTCATAAATCTACACATGGTGGCGCAGTAAAGCCTAGACGCATGTCACTGTCGTCAGCTATCAGCCGATCGAGATTGGACATGCTTAGAACGGCTATCATACCTCATCCACCCCTACCACAGCACGTCACCGACACCATACGAGAGGATCTCCGTGCGAGGGCAGCTACGTTTAGCCCAGAGCCAATCTTTGACAACGGTACGATGCTCAACGGTGGCTATGCAATGGGGACCGAAATGTTTGAGCCGGAGTCTGAAGCTCTGAAAATCTTGGATGAACAAGCCCAGAATGCGCCAGTTGTTGAGCACCCGGAACCTGATGAGAGGGTCATTCGTGCAAACGAGCTACTTGTACGAAATCACCCCACCTACGGAGACCACGAAGACGAGGAGCTTTGCGAACCGGTCTTCGTCAAGGATGACAAGGTTCCGCAGACGCCTCGCAGAAGCACTAAAGCGGTGGCCTCAGGAATGCGTCGTACACCTCAAAGCCCAGGAGAAACTCCCTCTCAAAGCAAAGGAAGACGTGCCAGAGGGTTCTCGTTATCCTCTGCCATCTCCTCGAGAGCCATGAAAGCGAAGAGCCTCATTCTAGGTCGGCAAACCCTGCAGGAGCCTGGCCCTCGTCTGCCGCCGTCTTTGGTGGGGACCCCTGCAAGACAAGACGAGCATATTTTCTCGCCAACTTCCTCTGTGGGTTGCGCGGACTATGAACCGAACCTGGCGTTGGACAACATCAGTTTTGCGCATATGTCAGCGTTCACCAGCTCTGCCGTCAGCACGGAGGATATGTTGTCAAGGGAAATCAGCCCTTCCGAGCAGGACGTGCATAGAATCACTCTCAACGGTCTTCCTGTCGATACCGATGATGTTGGAATGGACGTCGATGAGGGGGGTGGCAAAGCGGAAGACGAGCGCGAGGAGCAGCAGAGGAGCTTAGTGTGTGCGCTGGGACTTCCATATGAGGATCAGACGCAAACAACATCCGATTCGTCGTAGAATAACGTACAATGTGGCCGATTCCCGACAGATAGCATAGGATTTGATCCCCTTTCGAGCATGACTTGTTTTCGCATTCAGGTTTCTTATTTCCTTGTGGATACTTCTGGCGGCTGATCCGCATTCTTTTGCATTCCATGATACCCTTTTCATACGCTTTCGGTATACCTGTTGATAATTGGCACGTAATGTTGGAATCTTACGCGTGTTGACACGTCTGTTGTGCGCAGGTCGAGTGCTGGAGTCGAACAATGGAGGCATGGACGGGCGCTCGTGCTGTGCGCCCTCGTTACCCACCGCGCCAACGTCTTTGTCTTCCGTCCTTCATTCCCGCGACGTCCTTGTCGGCTACGATGAATTTACTATTGTTCTCATTTCGAGTATTATACGAAACGGAAGCAAGGCGTCGGCTCTACCTACAATACATAAGGTGATGGGTGGTCGTACGGTGGCCTCATCCAGTTTTTGCTCACTCCCTCACGCTCTCTATCGACTCTCTGCTGGGCAGTGGAATCGTCCTGTCTCTACGCCTTTAACGGTTTACGCCAGTTTCAGCCTACGCTTGTATCGATAGCACTCACTCACGCTTCCTGAATTATCTGCAAATACCCACCAGACACGATGATCGCAGGACTTTCCAAAGCAATCAACCAATATCTTGCCCCGCTCCTCTTGTTGACGAGCCTATTGCTCATCATCTTCGCCTATCTGGCTCCCAATGTCATGCTGGCGACCCAAGTTGCTTTGCTAACCGTTACGCCGTCTGCCAGCTTGACGCAGCCCGATGGAACTAGCCAGAGCATCGACGGACCAAGTGTCTTTCTGGGCGCACTCGGTACGTGCAATTGTACACATTGAGCCATATGGACTAGCTGATGCCTCGTACAGGCTCTTGCGAGCGACCAAGTGGCAATGCTTCTGTGACTTGCACACTTCCGACTGTCTCTCCGAAGTACGGTACGTTCGTTTAGGCAGTTGAACTAGGAGTAGGTCCTGATATCTTGTGTTTTAGATCTCACTGACTTGCCATCGAATGCACCCGATTTGCTCTCTGCACCGACCGCGACCACACCAGCATTCATTGCTGTCTCTTTGGCATTTACGGTCATATTTTTCTTCCTCTTTACCTTCACAGCTCTCAGGAGCAAGCTTGGGAAGGCAGGGGTCTGGTTCGATCGACCTATGGTGCAGCGTTCGACCGCATGGATCGGTCTGTTGGGCTTCATGTTAGGTCAGTGATCCTTCGTCGTTGCAAATATTTGGTCGCTTACGAGACTTGTCCATAGGCCTCACATCTTTCCTCGTTATCCGCATGTGGTTTGGCAAAGCCGTCGAAGATTTCAACGCCGCCATCTTGGAAGGTGGCAAGAATTCGCCACAGCTTGTTGCCGCCACTTCTAATGGCTTCGTCAGTGAGTGTTCACCGCCTACGTGGCTCTTCACAAAAGCTGAGTTGCATATTCCCAGTGGTCTATGTTGCCTACGCCTTTTATGCAGTTCCGTTGGTGTGCTCGCTTGCGAAGCTCCATGTAATGGCAACAGCGAAGGCGGCTTAGATGTCACGGGCTCTGGGCATTCAGACGGGGCTCATGGACTCTCTCTTGGTTGTTCTGGACTGTTTACTCTTGGACTTTTGTCAGAACCCTGGAACATGTATCGTGTAGCTTGCTACTTCCTAGAATGGTATGTTGCTTTCCGAACTAGACGATTTGGTAAGCGTTGCCATCAGCGGGATCTCATTCCGGCTCCTCGGTTGGCAACTTTAGTATTGACGTCGACGGCGCGTCCTGCTCTTCGTATGTCTACTCGACGTCGTAAACAAGCAACCAAGAAATATGGTTCGGACTTCGAGGACTGGTCGGACTCGAATATCGAGCCTCCGAGTGACTACTACTCGGACTACTCGGATCCCCCTAAACCTGATTCTGATGATGAATACATCGAAGACCGTAGACCGGTAGGTTTTGGATAGAGTCATCAGCCGTGTTCAAGCTGAATACTCATTTATGTCAGGCAAAGCGGGCTAAAAGACAGAGCCCACAGAAGAAGCCATCTAAACCCCCAGTGAAAGTACGGACGAAAGCTAGCATAACCTCTCTAGCTACGGACACACTACCTAGTCATGATTCTACATCTGCCAGCGACAGGCGTAAGTTTGCTGTTCAATAAGGTATTCGATACTCAGTACTCATTGCCTGCCGGCGAATTCTAGTAAGTAAAGTGGATAGCGCAGTTCTGGCAAGAATCCAGAAAGCTTTGGCCCTCGCTCATCACGAAGGCACGGGCGAGCAGGAAGCAAAGGCAGCTTTGAGGTTACTCGGATTGTTCTCGTGCCACTCTCGAATACTGACATTTGGATAGGATGGCTGCGAAACTTATGTCTCAGCATAGGTGAGCGTGCTGGGTTTGATCCATCCAATTTTCGGTCGTCGCTCATTTCATTATACTTCCAGCATCAATCAGGCAGATATCTTGGCAGAAGAGAACAAAGAAGAGAGGATGAAGAGGTAAGGATCTGCGATAACATTGCTCGAATGCACTAATTATCCCACGGTAGAGCCGGAATGTCGTGAGTAGTCACTGAAGACTGGTCTGGGTGACTCTGTGTCACTTCTAACCCACCTGAACAGAGTGGTTTCTATCAAAAGCCTGTTCGACTCGACCGTACGATGCGAAACGTGGATTGCCGGTGTTGCGGAAGCGATGACCGAATTCTTCGATTGCAAGACCTACAGTACATCCTTTTCCGGAGGTACGCGCCTCGAATGGACTTTCTATGGTAAGTGAAAGATTCAAACGATGGGATTGGGGATTCTGACCGTGAGGAACTGATTATCGATATTCAGGTTTGGCTGAACATACTGTAGCTGCAGCTTATGCTTTTGAAATGGTTTGTTTGGCCTGCTTCACGTTATTGAAAATATGCTCATACGCGATGAGATGTGCAGACCTATAACTTGGTCCTTGAATGGAGCCAAGCGAAGGAGGCCGGTCAAGGAAGGCGAGAGAAGACGTACGTAAAGTTCAAAGCCGGTCTCTTCTTCTGCAGATATTGACGTTGACAATACATAGCACGTACCGTATGGGGGTAGGCGACGGATTGCAATCCCTAGCGAGGCAAGAAAAGAACGAGGAGAAACAGCGAGCGATCGAGGCAGAGAAACGCCTGTTGGAAGCTGCACGTAAAGTGGAGGAAGAGGAAGATCGTGCATGTTTGAAGCGGCTGGAACAACCTACTACCGCAGACGATGCACTTAGTACTGAACACCATCCGGCGGAAGAGCAGACGAATACCAATCACGACGACAAGCAGATCAAGCCAAAAGACACCAAAGTGAAGATAGAAGAGGTAGAGGACGAAGACTTTGTGATCCCCGAACCATCCGCCCAATCTACCTTTCCGACGAAGAACGAGGCAAGCAATGAGTCACCGGTCGGAGATCATGGTGTGATTCTGGGGAGCTCATTCAGGGCGCAGTCTTTATCGTACGCCGGCAGCCCCGCATTCCAACCGGACTTCGACGATTCAGATGATGATATCGACCTAATCGACCTCGACGCTGCAGAACCTAAATACCAACCACGAGCACGCACTGAGACAAAGGCTCAGATCATCCCAAACGCCGCCGGTCCGAGCAATCCTCGTGAGGTTCACACAGCAACTCCCACGCAGGCAAAGCCTGAAGACCAGGAAGCCCAATGGAAATCAGTAAAGCAGCTGGTTGCATTCAGAGACACGTCCGTTGCAATTGCCGACGACTGGCTGAAGTCACAGAACGTCAAGTTGACGTATACAAAATCCGCTGTGCGAGACCCTCAAACCTGGAGGGAGAGGTCGCTGTACTGGCAAGGTCGAGAGGACGCGAAGAAGATCGATGTTCGCCGAAAGCGGATTAAAGGCACGGAGGACGACTACTGATACCGATAGACTGCATCGGGATCCCACGGGAAACGGTACTCAGATATCCAGATCTTCATCCGGATCGTCGTCGTCTATATCGTCTGCAGAATCAGGGTCGTAGAATATAGCACCAGGCTGTGCTTTTGGTACAGTCTGGTCTATAATGGTTGTTAGTGGACTATATCATGGATCATAATTCTGAATAGACTCACTGTCTGGAAGATATGGTAGCGGTACTTGTGAGCGAGACTGTTGTTGCGCCGGAGTCAGGTTCAGATTGAACGATACATTTTGCGTCGGATCCGGAGCGCTCTGCTTTGGAAAGCATAAGCATAAGACATCGACAATACGCTGTAGCGGTAGCCAGCCATACCTGGTGTGCTATTGGACGTCGTGCCCATAACGGCTTCAGGCTTTCCAGCTGGCTGAGTTCACATGCTGAGGTGGAGAGGATTTTCCAGCCTTCAAGCACTCTTTCGATACCTCTCCGTCTGCCCGTGTCGTCTGCACCTCTGACCAGCACCTCTACGATGACCTCTTCACTGCCACTCCCACGGCCTCCTTCACCAAACACCAATTTCTCTGCTTCATGCTGTCGCTGAGCGATGGGCATGAACACGCCCCAGAACTTCTCCGCGGAGGATAATGGTGGCGGCGGCGTCATGTACTCTGCGGCTACATGCATGACAAGGACCGGCGGGTAGGCTGTGAGTGATACGAGAGGTGCGGAGAACCTGGTCTGGACCAAGGCATCTCTCATAGGACAGGAGGAGAGCGTGTGTACGATCAGTCTTGACCGCGCTATATAGAAAGTAGGTTGTTAGCAATGGCATTGGGAACGACAGTAGAATTAATCTCACATCCTCTTTCATTGATCACCGAGAGCAATTCTGATAGAAAGAGCAGCGTCGAGGATATAGAACCTAGATTCGACAATAAGGCGTCCACAGAATCTACTACCACTGTGAGAGGTCCTGATGCTGCTCGCATGTGAGCGGAATCAAGAAGATGCTACGGACCTTGCTTACCATCTCGTAAAGCCTGTAGGACGTCCTTTTTGCACGCTTTAAACGTATCACTATAACCTGGTATCCGATCTGTCAAGTCGTGTACTTGAACATGAGTGCCCTTCACTTTGTCCACCAACAGAGAGGGTCGATGCAGGAAGGAGAACAATAGGACGTCGGTCTTGGACTCGGAAAGGAGGGTACGAAGGATTGGGAGGCACGTCTGTGCGATGGACGACTGCACAAGGACGAAGGGCTGCTGGACGCGCCCCGCGTTAGCGATGATGGAAGGAAGCAAGAGAGGCATCGCGAGATGGGCAAAGCAGAGGCAACAAACTGCACCAGATCGTGGAAAGTCTGGTTTTGAGTGTTGGATAAGCAGGAGGGGAGACTAGGGGGCATTTAAGTAGACAAGAGGTCAGGGACCGACATCGCTGTGAGCTTGATGGAGGCTCGGATTTCGCAGCGAGTTTTCCGTGTCTGATCCACTTCGGGCCGTCTTCAGAAGAGATGAAAGGAAGTTGAAAAACATGTTGCAGTTATAGCAGGGAAGCTTGAGAGATTCTCATCGCCACAAACGACATGCGACGATCATCTTGTAAGCAGTGTACGGCATAGATACCGAATTCATCTGAGTGAAGATTACCGTGAGGTCGCACACGCAATGAAGTAACATTGACCCCGAAATCAACACTTTGGGACGATAATTGTGAGCGATTGTGTTCTAAAACATTCAGGTCACAGCAATAACAGAACGGAATAAGTCCCCGGTCATGCAAACTGTATATAAACAGTTTAGTTTGGAAAGCAAAAGTGTAGGATGAAAAAAAAAGATCGCTGACAGCAGGATTTGAACCTACGCGGGCAATGCCCAAGTGATGATGAGAGTTCAAATCACTCGCCTTAACGACTCGGCCATATCAGCTTAGAGAACATCCTGACAAGCTACAGCATATCGTGCCCAGGATATTTCAAGGGTAAGCGGATAACCGCATTCCGCCCAGTGCTCAGTGCGCTTGGGCGAAGACCACCGCAGAGGACTCTACTCAACATACCCCTAGGCTTCCACTAAACATTCCAAATCGCCCATGGATTCGCTGATACCTTTCACAACGTCTGGCTCGCTCGTGGATTGCGTCGACAGTACGTCTGTCTTCCGCACCTGCCCAATCACCCAGCGCATCCTGAGTTCGTTATGATCATCCCACTCCTCCTCTTCGCGTCTCTTTGTCTGGTTTTGCCCAGGGAAGATGCTAGTAGTGCTTAGAGACGGACGAAAGCTACAGGGCGTACTACGCTCGTATGATCAGTTCGGTACGTTCTCCCATCATATATCTTACGTCCGCCGACATTCGCACCCTGTATTGCAGCCAATCTCGTGTTAGAAGACACAGTGGAACGGATATATCACCAGAACGTGTTCGCCGAACAGAAATGCGGGCTGTTTCTAATACGTGGAGAGAACGTTGTTCTTCTAGGAGAAGTAGTACGTCTGCAACTCGTTATCGCTTTATTGCCCGTGTTCACAATTTCACAGGACCTGGACCAAGAAGACGATGTCCCACTTCGCCAAGTAGATTGGGAAGCCCTCGTACCGATTCATCGACAGGACACCGCGGAGAAGAAGGCCCGCGACGAGACCAAGGCGAAGGTGCTGTACGAACAGCAGGGCTTCTGCAAGGAGGGCGGCGAGGGCGATGGATACTGATTTCTCTCATCATCTACCTCGTACTCAGGAAAGGGACACGCACACTGGCAGATTCATTACGCCAAGTCCCCAGCGTTTGTATTTATTCATCTCACATCATCGTATTCATGACGCATCACATCGTGCGTCGATGGCTGTAGTATACTATCGAACATTCAGAGACAGAGGTCTGCTCGACAAGGCTCGTTACAATCGTCAGTTCATTTCTCTGCTTTCCGCTTCTTCCCCTTTTTCTCTGTGCCGTTAAGCTGTGGCACGGCCTTGGGTGCTGATTTAGGTACAATATCGCCGTTGTGCGGCTGCAAAGGTCCAGGGCCGTTGGATGGCTTCTGCGCGGCGTTGTGGTCCACGACACCCTCGATCTGCTTGCGGATTTCGCGTTCCTGGGTCGTGAGCCTGTCAAGTTGCGCTTCCTGCAGCTCGCGCTCCAGCTCGACTTCCGCTTGACGAAGCTTCTGCCATCTACCTCTGAATGTCAGGAAAAGCTGAATTCAAGAAGCGGAAACGGACGTACCCAGCATGCCGGTCGCATTTCTTCTTGCCCTTGCACCACCACTCGCCCACACCATCTACCTGCATCCCATCCGGCGTACTCCGCCGCTCGTCCTCCTCATACGTCTCCAGGACCTCGCTCCCAAACTCCAGGACCTCCTCGTCGCCAAAGCACAGCCGCTGGTCCCAGCCGCACTCCTGCACGCGCTCCGCCCGCGCCGCTGCGAGCTCGACGACCTTCTCGCGCCACTGCATCACCTCCTGGTCCTTCGTGAGCAGCTCGCGCTTGCTCTCCACCTTCACCAGCTGCGCCTCGAGGCGCTCCAGCTCGCGCTGCGCGGGCGTCTTCGAGGGCTTGACGATCTCGGTGCGCGGGTGGGCAGCGTCCGTCGGAGGGGCGCCTTCTGCCTTGATCGTCCCATCAGACTCAGTATCTGGTATTACGCGGAGGACGACCGCTTGCCGCGGTTCCGCGTTCTTGACGGCTTCCCATAAAGCGCGTTTGTCGCCGCCCCATTGCTCGATCCGCGTCGCGATGTACTTCACACCGCACTCGTCCGAGCAATACTTTGAGAACGCGCCGCGCGAGGATTTGTGACACGCTTCAGGAGACGCAGGGTTCGGGTGTTGCAGGCCTGCCCAGCAGCGCGTCTTGTACGTCGTCTTGAGTGGCAAGTTGGGATGTTCTACCATGGTATGCTTGTGTTCAGAGCGGGGAGAATGGGGAAAATGTAGATGGACGTACTGGCAATGCACACGGGGCATATAAACTGGTCGACGAGATCCACCTCCAGATCAGGCATATTCACGCACGACGTATGGTACCACTCGTCGCACCTGCAACAATACACCGCACACACAAAGGTCGTCAGCCACACAATGAGCCACAAGCGAGGGGCGACGGGTAAAGGCTGGGGAAGGGGCACAAGGGAGACGGAGACGCACCGATCACAGGCAATCATCACCCGGTCCTCATCATAGCTCGTCTTGCAGATGCAGTACAGCTTGTCGTCCGCTGCGTCCGCCGCGCCTTCGCCCTCCCGCTCGCCCTCCGCGCCCGGCATCACCGACGTCGAGCGCGAGCGCGAGGCGCCGCCCGCCGTCGAGACCCCGCGCCGCGCCGTCAGCGCCGCGACCCCCGAGGGGAGCGGTGTCCCCTTCTTGCTCCGCGCAGACCCTGTGCCCGCGCCCGAGGGCACTGGCACGGCAAGGCTCGACGCGGAGGACGACGCGACGGGGGGCGCGGGCGTCGCGCTCCCGTCCTTCTTCGTCGCAGCGGCCGCGGCCGCTTTGGGCTTCGCCTTCGGCTTGGCTTTTGTTGTCTTGGGCGCGGGTGCTTTCTTCGGTGCAGGCTGTGAGCAGGATAATGTTAGCGGGCGTCAAGATACGGCGGCGTCATAGCACAAGAATGGAGATGCAGACCTTTGGTGCAGGATCCTTCTTCTTTGAGCTGGAGGCTGCAGGGGTGGCAGCAGCAGAGACAGAGGGCGTCGTGGAGACGGAGGCATCCGTGCTCTTCTTGGACGAATGCGCGGTGGTGGTGGGAGGCGGCATCGCGTCGACCTCCGGGGCCACTGTATGCGCGTTCGTTGAGACAGCAGACTTGCCGGGAGACGGGGAGCGCCGGGCCGCTGGCTCTGGGAGTGGTGGTACAGCGGGCGAGGCAGGCGGCGCGGGTTTCGACGACGACGACGCGTGCGGCTGGTCGTCGAGCAGACTCAGGAGCTCCGCGTCGACGTCCATGTCCATGTCCGCCGCGTCCTGGCGCCGCACGAACGTGTCCTCTTCGACGGCGACGGCGAAGTCGAGCTCTGAGTCGACGTCCATCTCGTCCCTCTTGCGCCCGTGGCCGTCCGCGTGCTTCGTATGGGCGTGGGCGTGGTTGTGGTTGTGACTGTGATGCGGCGCGTGACTGTGATGGTTGCCCCGCTGCGGTTCAGGAAAGTCGAGCTCTTCCTCGAGAAGAGCGAGCGGAGTGGATGTCCGCGTGCGGGTGCGCGCCTCCTTGGTCTTCTGCTTCGTATTCTGCGCCGGTTTGGATCGTGACGACGATGTGGTGGTTGAGTGCGAGTGTGAGTGCGAGTGCGGAACCGTAGGCGACACGCTCGATGTATGCTTCTCGGCTGGGCGGGATGATGTCCCCGCTGTCGAAGTCTTCCCTCCCGAATTTGAACCTGATGGCTGCATTCGCGGAGACGACGGCCCGCCGGTCTGTTCGAGCAACCACTCGTTCACGTCCTCCTCCTGCGCCTGACTCTCCTTCGACTGCCTCTGCTCCACGTGAACTTTCTCCGCGGGCTTGGAGACCTTCTCCTTCGGTTTGACTACGTGTTTCTTCCCCTCAGGCTTCTCCTTCGTCTTGATCTTCTTGGGTTTGGTAGCGGGTGCCGGTGTGGAGACCTTGGAGGAAGGCTCTTCGACGGGATCGACATGACGCGCTACGGGTGAGAGGACCTCAGGTTTGGGTACGCCCTGACGAGGGGAAACAGGTGGCTTGGGAGACGGCGGGGTGGACGAGGCAGGTTCAGTACGCTTTGTGGCTTCGGGCACGGAGAGCAAGGGCGCAGGTTCGACAGCCTGTACTTTGACAGTGTCAACGTGAGGCGAAGGCTTGACTTCGACGACAGGGGGAACGACAGGTAGTTGAGGCGCAGACTCAGGTGGACTGCTGCGACGACGTTTCGTCGGAGGCTCTTCGTCAGTTAACATCCTAGACGGCGCAAGAGGCGACTTGGCAGGCTCGACGGGGGACCGACTGGTGGTCTTGTGAATAGGCGAGGACGCGGCCACAACGTCGCGGTGTTCGTCCTGGAGCGCGCCGGTTGCGGCCAACAAGCCATCAACGCGTTCGCTCTTTGAACTTGCTCGCGGAGCCGTGTCGCGTGCCGGGCTCGCACGCGTGGCGGGACGCTCAGCTGGCGGGCTCGTGCGCGACACGAAGTGCCCGCGATCCACGACGGGGCTGGGGCGCGTGTCAGCCCTGGCGGGGCTCGTGGTCGGACTGACGTGCGCGCTCGCCACGCGCCGCATGATAGGGGAGCGCGTTGGCGAGCGACGCGCGACGAGCACGGGGCTGCGTGCGTCGACGAGCATGCCGTCCACCGCGGGGGCGACGACGGCGTCGACGTCCATGTGCTCGACCTTCGGGCTCGTGCGCGGCGACGGGTCGCCCCTCAACGTCGCGCTCGCGTCCGTCGCGCCGTCGTCGGCGTGCACCCGCTTCCTCTCCTGCGCAGCGACCTCTGCCAGCGCTTCCAGTGCCTCAAGTCCAGGGCTCGCCGCAGCCATCCCCGCGCTGTAGTCGAGTCCCTGCGTGCGCGACATGACGGGGGAGTTGAGGATGTGGGGTAAGGAAGAGGCAGACGCCCGAGAGACTGGGGGAGAGTGTGTCAACAGCGCCGAGAGGGTCGGCTTGGCCAGCGTGGGTGAGTAGTGGGGCTCTGCCGACGGCGGCTGCCGTGTGTAGGGTGCTTCGCTGGCGGCGGGGAACGAGACGGGCAAGACGGGGGAGAGGGGAGGCACGGGGGACGCGGAGGGACGGTGGCTGTAGGTCGAGTAGGACTGCGCGTAGAACGTACCGGAGGTGGTCGACAGCAGTGGTGATTGAGGCGGCCGACGATGGGCCGGGGAGAAAGAGGCGACGGGGGAATGCGAGGGAGAGCGAACGTAATGCTGAGAAGGGGACGCTTCTGGCTGGGAAGGGTAGTGCACCTCAGGGCGCACTGAGCGCGCTGGCGATGGTGGGTCGAGTCGAGAGCTGTACGCCGGGCGAACGGGGGAGTACGAGCGCGGCTGCTTGTGAACCAGGGCGTCGATGGCGGTGCGTGACGGAGGATAGCGAGGGACGTCGAGGCCGGGCGAACGGTGTCGGGCGCTGTGGTCGACGACGTCGGGGTACGATCTGGGAGGGGTCGGCGGGGGAGGTCGGTAGTTGTCAAAGGCAACCTCTCTGAAGCTCTTGCGGGATATCGAGGGCGGGATGGACGGGGACTGGTCGAGCTGGCGGGCAGGCGAGGGCGTGCGCCGTCTGCGGTGAACGGGGGAAGCGAGCGGGACAACGTCGGGCAACGACTTCAGCTCTGGTGTATATCGAGTGGGATAGTCGTGCTGGTGGGGGTGGCTGGCATAGGCGTAGTACTCGGCACGGTCGACGGTGCGGGCGGGGATAGGAGGCGCGGTGGAGGGGCCGGCGAGCGGGGCGTCAGGTGCATCGTCGTCGCACAACAAAGAGGAGATGGTGAGCCTGCGTGAGGCCATGGCTTGCACGGGGTGTGGGGAACGGGCAGGGCAGCGAGGAGACTGGGTTGGACGACGAGGAGAGGAGACGCGGGTGAGGGGAGAGGGAGGAGAGCAGAGGGCAGGCCGTGCCGGTCCTTGCGTCAGGCCTGCCCGTCCTGTAACTTTCCCATCATCGATGCGCAACACTGCCCCGAGTCGCTGGCTGCCCGTTCCTGATCCCGTTCGACATCACGCGCACGGCGAGGACAACAGCGGCTGCAGGGTCGTCGACGCGCGGTCGTCGACGTGCAGAATGCCACGCACGGCGTCGAGCACCTGGCGTCTCTGATCGCATCCATCACAATCACGCTCGCGGCGACCGCGGCACAGTCAACTCATCAGACAAAGCGCACTCGAGCACACCGGGAGAAAGAGCGAGCAAAACACGAATATATTGAGCAGAGACTGAGCAGAGACTGTACAACGAGACATTGCGACACAACCCACGCAGCGGCCACGAAGGGCACGCCGCAGACCGAGCATGCCGCACCCAAGTCCCATCGTTCGCAACGAACGTCTTCTCGTTCTCCAGCCCGATGTGACGGTCTCAAGGTCCTCGACCCACACCGGTCCTGCGAGCAGGCGGGCGAATCCTCGTCGAGATGCTTTTGCGGGCTAGAGCGGGCGATGATCAGCGACGTCGAGCACGGTGCGCGCGAGAAGGGGCCGTACCTGTGTTTAAGCGTTTGTAAAGAAAAAGAAAAAGAGCAGCCCGCGCTTTTATCGCCGCCGCCAGAAACTGTACAGCGGCCGGGCGGTGGCTTGCCCGTCCCCCCGGCACCGCGTCCGGGGTCCCGCGTGCTGCTCGCTGCTCTCGTCTGCCCGTGAGCAACGCCTTTCGCTCAGCGCTCGTCCCCTCTGCTCACCAGCTCAAGCTACCACAGCGCATCCAGCCCGCTGATTGACCTCAAAAAAGGGCCCCGCAAACATGTCGGTGGCCAGCAAAAACCCCTTTGCCCTCCTTGACGGTCAGTGCCTCCCACAGTCGTCTCACATTGCTCTTCTCATTAGGCCCTCTTTCTCCCTCCATGTGCTGCGCTCTCCGTCGTCCCCAACGCTGCGAAACACGTCTTGCTCACCGTAGAGGACCCCTCGTCGAGCCCCGCACCCGCTACCCCCGCCAAAGAGGCCGCACCCGCTCCTGCTGCATCCACCCGCGGAACCCAGAGGACACGCGGTGGCCCCGCCTCTCGCGGCGGCAAGTACTATTCGCGCGGCGGCAAGTCCTCTGCTCCCCGCGAGCAGAACGGTGAGACCGCCGGCGAAGATGTAGAGCCCAGGAAGCGCTGTGAGTCCCTGTCCCTATCTCCGCATTTCCCCTCCGCTCATCATCTTTCGCCCGTGCCTCCGTGCAGTCGACGGCGAGGGAAGGGGCCGTGGAAGGGGAAGGGGTCGCGGTGACCGCGGACGGGGTGGTCGGGGCCGTCCCTTCGACAAGCACAGTGCCACCGGCAAGACGTACGTTCCCCCGCCTGTATGCGCTTCCCCCGTCGCATGACCTCCCTTTGTCTCTAGCGACTCCGACAAGAAGTTCCACCAGGGCTGGGGCGGCGACGAGGGCAACTCTGAGCTTAAGGCTGAGGTCGCTGCTGAGACCGACGCGCAGGCCGAGGCCTCGACCCCCGCCGCCGACGCGTGGGGCGCTGACGCCGCCGCTGCCGCCGACGCTTGGGCCACTCCCGCCCCTGCCGAGGGTGAGGCTGCCGCCGAAGGCGAGAAGCCCGAGGGCCGCCCCCGCCGTGAGCGCGAGCCCGAGGAGGAGGACAACACCCTCACCCTCGACCAGTACCTCAAGCAGCAGAAGGACCTCGATATCGTCCCCAAGCTCGAGACCCGCAAGGCCAACGAGGGCGACGACTCCATCTGGAAGGACGCCGTCGTCGTCGCCAAGAAGGACGAAGAGGAAGCTGCCTACTTCGTCGGCAAGGTCTGTCACGTTCGTCTGCGATCGCTGAGTACAAGTGCTAACTTTGTGCGCGTCGCAGTCCAAGACCGCCCCCAAGGCTCGCGCCAAGAAGGAAGAGAAGGTCTTCTTGGAGATCGATGCTCGCTTCGAGCGTCCCTCGCGCGGCCGTGGTGCCCGTGGTAATGACCGCGGTGACAGGCCACGCGGCGGCCGCGGCCGTGGAGGCAGGGGCAGGGGTACCAACGGCAACAACGGCGCCCCCGCGCTGGATGTCGATGACCAGAATGCCTTCCCCTCCCTCGGCTGAAGCCTTCCCCCCTCCCAATAACGCCTTACTCTGTCAGGCAGTCGCTGCAGAATGCAAGCAGCCCAATAAAGATTCGCAACGTCGATGTCGATGTCCGGCACCCAACGCCAATGTATTGTCTCCGAACGTGTCCAGTTGCATATTTTCCGCGGTCCTTGTTCCTCTCTGTGTTATCTTGCCGTCCTCTCTTCGTCCGATGTCCGTCTTTATTCTCTCTGCTCGATCTTCTCCTCATGCTATAATGATACTGCGCTTCCATGTCGTCCATATCAAGGTATGCCAAATGAGTTCATGGGCTGTATATATGCTGGCTGCTGTGAGGGCTTGTCTTTTCTGAGTCGGCTGCTGTGCCCGCGCGTGCCGCACACGTGCGGAAAAACTTGTCATTTTTTTCTGGAGATCACTCGGCCCCGTCGGTGGCAGCTTTGCACCCCACGGCCAGAACTCGAACGTCGCGGCCTCAGCGTATTTAAGCATTTTGGCCGTTGTGGTTTTTGCACATTGACACGACTCACGACTCCTCGACATTGGACTTGAAGACACTCCTCGGCGTCCACACACACGCAGCATCATGACGATCGAGACCATCTACGTCGCGCGGCACGGTGAGCCCTGGCCAGACCACAGCGCAACATATGACGACTTGTTCTGATGCTGAATCTAATCAGGCTACCGCATGAACTGGGTCACAACTGCTTGGTGAGCTACCCCTCTGCCTGAAGTCGCTGGCACATCTCATGCAGAGCTGTTCAGGAAGAGCGAAACTGGTGCGTTTATGTCCGAGGGTCGATGTCTACGCAGAACGGTGCGCTGATGTGTATCGGATCCGTCAGGTCTACCGAGGGACCCGCCGCTAGCTGCGTTCGGGCACACACAAGCTCAGGAACTCGCCGATTACTTTTTGTCGTTACCAGAGGAGGAACGGCCGACCGCTATATTCTCTTCGCCATACTGTGAGCTTCCGTGACATATCTCTCGCGGCTGAAGCTAATCTAGGTTTCGTAGACCGATGCTTACAGACATCGAAACCCATCTCAATCGCACTGAACGTACCAATATACGCTGAGCACGGTACGCCCCGCATTTCCTCACAAAATCCAATTCACCTCTAACCATCGCTTTACAGGCCTCTGCGAATGGTACTCGCACGTCAAACCCGGCACAGGCCTCCACCCGCGCCCCGCCCAACCCGCCGTCCTCCGCCAATGGTTCCCCGAGATCGACGCCGCCTGGCAGCCGATCTACTACCCCTCGCGCAAGGGCGAGGACATCGCCGAGTGCCACGACCGTACCGCCGCCTTCCTCTCTGCGCTCGTCCCCGAGGTCGAGCGCCGCTTCGCGGGGCGGCACAAGCGCATCTTGCTCGTGAGCCACGCCGCGACGATTATCGCGCTGAACCATGAGCTGCTGGGGGATAGGGAGGTGCCGATGCGCATTGGGTGCTGTTCGTTGACGGAGATGAGAAGGAAGGAGGAGGCGGAGAAGGTTGTGGGCGGGTGGGCGCCGGTGAGGGTGGGGGATGGGAGTCATATGAAGGAAGGGTCGACGAGGGAGTGGGGTTTCGAGGATGTGATGGTCAAAGATGGGCAGGTGAGCAGAGAAAACATTTTCTTAGGCAGTTGCCGTTATTGATAATTTGAGTAGGTGGTCGACGACGCAGGCCAGCCTGGCACTGAGAACGAGGAAGACTACCCCGTTGGCTTGCAACTTCCCTTCCCCTCAGAAATGCCCGCTCGTATGTGAGCTTAATAGGACGGACCCGCCGTATAATCTGCTATATTCCCTATAGACATCTAGACACCTAGACTAGAGTTAGAGAAGATATCCCGACACGCCGCTTAGATCTTATTGTATGTATGTATGCGCTATACTCGTACACTGACATCCCCACCGCCGTTATTATTAACATTCGTACCTTTAAAACGTCACATACGCGCTCGCATAGCTCACGCTCGAGTCGGTGATCGTCTGGCACTGGCTGCTCTGCTCGTAGCGCACCCACTTCAGGTACGGCACGCGCCCCTCCTGCTCGAGCGCGCTGAGCGCACCGAACAGCACGCCGATCGGATGGCGGCCGCAGATCGTGTTCTTCGTGCGCGCGAGATAGTCCGCAAAGTAGTGGTGCGCGAGCTTCGCGTTGTTCGGCGGCATCGTGAGGAGCTCCATCGCCTCGTGGTCCAGCGCCTTGATCGACGCGTGGATGGGGTGCTTCGAGAGGTCGGCGGTGTGGGCGCGCGCGAGGCGCACGGCGGGCTGGTTGCTGGGCGGCGCCTCGGGGTAGTAGAACGTGTACTGGAACCGTGTGCCCCTGCGCGGTGTGAAATTCCGCGTTAGTGCTGATCCGTGCAGGACATGTGTATCTCATGTGTATCTCACCAGTGGCAGAAGTCGCTGGAAACAACGCAGAACGTGTCTTGCCTCGCGAGGTAGGGCGACAGGAGATCGCCGAACGCCTCTTCTTTCTCCTTGTTGATTGCACCCACCAGTATCGGGACGACGGAGATGTCCTTACTGCGAGATAGCCGCATTGTCAGTGAAACAATTACCGGAATGCGAAGCTGGTTCTCACCCTTCAAATACTTTGCGGACATACGGCAGGTGCATTTCTAAGCTGTGTTCGTCCTCATCGGTTTGGAGATCCATGTCCCCAAACTTCCCCGTCTCCCGCAACTCCTTGATGACTGCACGAGGTGTTAACACAAACGACGCATACATGCTAGGAAATATGGCTTACTGTCGGTATTTAGTGGCAACGAGCCTAGAGGAGTTTCGTATGTCTCGCATCTTGAGAGCGCGCATCCGTCGAGGTAGACGTGGTGTGAAGGTCCCAGCACAAATACGGTCTTGCTGTAATGTCCGATGAGTATCGATCACACTTTAGTGCATTCGGACGCACATTCCAGTGGTATCGATGCTCTTGTACGCCCACGCCGCGGCGGGGCCGGAGTACGAATACCCAGCGTGTCTGGGGAACTTTTGTTACAAGAGGCAATTTCGTCGGGATTAATTGAAGACGTACGGCGCAATAATCGCCTTGCATCCTTTGATCGGCGGCGCGAAGTCTGCATCGGCCTGCACCGCGTTCAGGTTCTTCTCCAGCTCAGCAGACAGCTTCTGACCTAGAGGACGGACGCGGTACAAGTTACGAAGGCCACTACGCGGATAAAGGGGAAGCGGTCTCACTGTCACCCGTGTACCAGGAGTCAGCGTGCGTTGCCCGTCTAAAATGGGCTTGTAAGTATCTATAAACGATCAGAAATTGCTGGAAATACCTGGTCGCCATGATCGACTAGGAGAGGTTGGTGGTTGAGGGGAAAGGAGCGTTGACGAAAAGGTGCGGCACGCATGTCGTTAGTAGACCTCGAGGCTCGAAAGACCGATCTGAGCTCACAGAGATCATCGATACGCGCTTACGCAGTCGACAGCTTGACGCCTTAGGGCAGGAAATGCACGAAGAGATCGAACAGATCAAATAGAATAAACGAGTACGCAGAAGACGATAGGTAGATCACACAAGCAGCGGGTCTGCTTAAGCATAGCGCATAGTGATTATGTGCGGCATATGCAGAGGATGAATACATGGCGAATGCAAAGAGAGCAGCGAAAGGGATAATACGACAGCAACCAACACTTTACTCCTCTGACCGCAGACGACCCGCAGGGTTCGTTACCTTCACACCCAGAGCCTTTGCTCTGTATGACGCGCGGTTAGTCGTGTGACGCAGGATCGACACAGGATGTACGTGCCTCTCGAGAATGACGATACGGTTGCGGCTGCTGACGTTGTGTGCAATCTCGGCCGCGTAGCTTTTGTTGTGCATGAGGAGAATGTCAAGTTCCCTCACGTTGCTAACCAAAAACTTCTTGAGGCCGTTAGGGAGGAGGTGGCGAGTCTGAAAAGTGCAAGTCAACATGCGTAAGTTGCGGCAGGACAGTGTATGGAATATTCGCGTACCTTCTTGTTGCTTCCGTAACCGATCTATGCGCAAAGATACAGCATGAGCATGACGATCTAATTCGAACATAGCAGCGGACGCACCTTGGGCATGGGAAGCTGACCCTTGAAGCGGCGCCGCACCCGGTTATCAATACCCTTGGGTTTCCGCCATGCCTCCTTTACACTCTTGTAGCGATCCGACTGGTGGCGCCTGCAATGGGGGGTAGAGTCATGAAGTGATGCCAGACAGAACCAAGGATTGTGACTGACTTGAAAGGCTTGGTGCGCTTCTTGACAATGGGAATCTTGACCATGGCGGACTGCAGAAGTACGAGCAATTAGCCTCTAATTCTGAGGAAATACACAGGACCGTAGCAGGAATGGTCGAGGAGTAAAGTCAAGCGGAGGTGCAGCAAGCCGAGGCGGTACATCCAGTTCACGTCGGATCCATCCAACCTCGTCTTCGTGCAGAATCCGGACATACGGGCAGCATTCGACTCGCAGAGACACAGAGATTCATTCTAGCGGCAGCAGGGCGACATACTCACGATTTTGAGGGCGTTGCGGGCGGCGTCGAGTGCGATGAGAGCGTACTGTGCCCCGACCAATTGGGCAATGGCGCCGGCGGGACCCCAGACACCTCCGGACCGCCGGCGCTGGCTCACCAGACGACATCCGGAAGCCGGATCACCGGGGAGGAATTAAATACTATAAATCTGTTCAAGAAATACGCTTGCGCTCTTTGATCGATTGTTGGCCGCTTCTCTCGGCGGGAGAGATTGTCACGGGGGTAAGAAGAGCTCAGTAACGCTTGGATGCCACCAAATGGAGAACCTCTGAACTGGATATCTCTTTCCGCATTTCATCTTCCCACAACAGATGATTGTGCCAACGCGAATATGTGTGGCGATGCTGAGGGTGTTACGCCGAGGACTGGCGTTGCTTGCTCGCGGTCGTGAGTGCAGCGCAGGGCTTGTATTGCGCGAGCAGTAAATAGGACGGTATAGGGGTGCGGGGTCGCGGGAAGAGGCTGATTCGAGCAAGATTTGAGTCCGGGAATCTGGAAAGGAGATAACTCGCAGCCAGCCGAGGATATCCGCCTGAGTGCCTGCTTGGGGACCACCCCCTACAGGTTGCGTCTCAGATAGTGTCCTCTTCTCTGCAATGGCCGTCGACGAGCTCTTCCTCGACGACCTTGAGCATTCTCCCTCCGCCTCCGAGTCTGAATCTGAACAAATTCTTTGGGTCCCCCGCCGCACCGGATGCCGTCAGACTCGTGAAAAGTCAGGTGACTCAGTCCAGCAGCCCCGGGGTAAGACAACTCTGCGCTCTCAGGCTTCGTCCCGCTCTCGCAGTGCCCCGCCTCCCTCCCTTTCTCCCAACCACCATCTCCTCTCCCACATCAACGAACGCGGCGGCATACCCTTTCTCAAATCCATGCTCACCGCTGCGACCACCGTGGACCTCACATTCGACGACGACGACTGGACCGCTCCACCCGCCTCCGCAAAGCTTTACCGTGCAGCCAGCGTCGGCAATAGCTGGGGCGTCACTTCCTTCGGCAGAGGCTTTAACTGGAAGAAGCATGACGACGAAAAGGAAAACGAGGACGTCGACGACTGGGAGCGCGATTCTAGGCTACACGTAGAGGCGCACGGATCCAGTTCCGGCTCCTCCAGCCAGCTCTCAAAAACTCGTGCAGCCTGGGTTTCTGCTCCCTCAGTCCCTAGGGCATCCGTCGCTGCTTCGCCACCTATAATGACTGCCCTCGCCACTCCCTCGCCGCCCTTTGCGTCGGGCAGCTTTATCTCAGGGCCGCTTTCCCGATCCCCTGTGCAGTCGCGGTGCTCTTCCCCTCGCCCCTTATCCCCTGCAGGTGTCTCTGGCTCTTTTGGATCGTCTCGATCGCCACTCGTCAGGTCCCCATCATCGCCCCGCGTACCAGGTTCTCCTCGCCCACGTCGCCGATCTTCGCAACAGCGCGTCTCGCTCATCGCCGGACGCGTTTCTATCATTCCCGTAGAACCGCCCTCTCCTCCCCCGACTGGCCCTCAGAAATTAGTACGTGCTAACAGCGCAGCCAGCTTCTTGAGCGTTGCCAGTAGCACAGGTCCCCCAACGCCAGGCACAGACAAAACGCCCCTCGTCACGGAACGTAGCATATCGGAATTCGTGATTGAGCGAGAGATCGGAAGGGGCGCCTATGGTCTGGTAAAACGCGCTAGAGAGATGCGGGAGGATGGATCACTAGGAGTACGCAAGATGCTTATCCTTCCAAGCGTAATGTTCACCTTTTATCATAGCCTCCCCTTGTGATCAAACAGATCATCAAGTCTCGTATACTTGCGGACTGCTGGAAACGGCACCCAAAGTATGGGACGATCCCCATTGAAATCTACGTCATGTCCGCAATATCATCCACTGCATATGTTCTGCCCCCGCGCCGGCCATGGGACCCTTCGCGCTTTAATTCCGCTCCTGATGATTTTTGGGTCGAGGGCCGGGTTGTAAACGGCCATCCCAACATCTGTCCTCTATTAGATTTCTTTGAAGATAACCATTACTACTACCTCGTCCTTCCGTCGACGACTCCGGAGCCCGTACCGAATGAACCGCCACCACCCGCGGATCTGTTTGACTTGGTGGAGAGCTATCCTCATGGCCTTCCTCCTCCCAGCATCCGAAGCTACTTGGGCCAGATTGCAGATGCCTTGTGTTTCCTCCATTCAAAGGGCATCGGTGAGTACGCTGTATTCGCCGCCAATACGGTGGTTAACGTTGTCTTTAGTACATCGCGATATAAAAGATGAAAACGTGGTTCTCGGTCCTGCTGGCAGATGCGTGTTGATCGATTTCGGTAGTTCTGGTCTGGTCAAGAAGGGCGGCTGGGATACGTTCAGCGGCACGTGAGTGAACACGATGTGCATACTTTATCTTCTCATCCTGATCGATTTTCGCAGGCTTGATTACGCGGGTCCTGAAATATTGCGCGGCGAACGGTACCAGGGCAAGGAACAGGATGTCTGGGCTTTCGGAGTCGTGGCCTACGTGATGCTTGTGGGCGAATGTCCATTTACTACTGCTCAGGAAGCCCAAGAAGGCCTGGAGTCTCCGTTCTCCAACGCATCGATAGCTCTGGATGAACGTTGCGGGGAAGATAAAGCCAAGGAAGGCGAGGAAGAGGATGGCGGAGGTGCCCTCGGCGACGCTGCAATTCTGGTCAAGGCTTGTCTGCAACTCGAAGTCGGCGCACGCCCTACATTCGAACGCATCCTTCAATGTCGATTCTTGAGTGGGAACGGCGGATGGAGCCTAGATTAAAACGAAGTTCTATATCGTGTTTGATGCCTCGTTGTCTGGTACGTGTGCCAACTTGTGGACTCTATACAATGGCTGACCGATGTCGCTGTAGTTCCCGCAGAATCTGAACGATCTGATGGTCACAGCGCAGTGCAAGCGTTCGCAGGCTAGCGCATGCTGCAGCGTCTGTGTATGATATCTGTCACCGAATTCTCTTCCCTTACCCGTCTATTCTATCGCACTCTACCAACACTGTATCGCCTCAACCTCGTTCAGGATGCTATCGCATCGCATCTCCGTCCTCTGTACCCGCGCCTGCTAGCGAGGTCCTTATTTGCACTGTACATGACCCATCAATCCCCATCCACCATGTCAGCCCTAAATGATGTAGATTAAGAGTAACATTAAGGATGTTACGACCCTCACGAACATGTATCTAACTACCAGCATAGCTAATCGCAAGCATATTATTCGGGAGCTGTGATTCGCGAACGGCCTCCGGGCCTGGGGAATGTCCCCGAAAAGGAAACCATCATGTGGCTCGATTTCTGGGAGCTTCGGTGATTCTGTGGGCGCCTACCGGTCCCGGCCGGAGCTGGTCCTGACTGGTAATCTGATCCATCGATTGGTAAAATTTCGAGTTCCCGAAAAGGTACATAAGCCGAGACACCCTCAACCCTCGACTGTTTCCTCTTTACCTTCATCTGCCACCGTCTCCGCTTGTCCCCTACTTCACACTTTCGTTACGCTTTCATCGTGAGTTTCCCAGCTTCCCATTTCTCGCTTTTTCATCCCCTTCACCGCCTGGACCGGTGCTCTGGTGATCGATGCTGCTCTAGTCGCGTCGATGGCGGAATTTCGCCCTACAAGCGCCGGTCATCTTCACCTTTTCTTGCGCGAACGACTCGCGTGCTTTCTTTCAGTACTCGAAAGCAACGTGCTGACGTATTTTACTTGCCAGTTTTTAAAAAATGGGAAAGGACAAGACCCACGTTAACGTCGTCGGTGAGTTAGCCCTTATCAGCCATCGCAGATCCATCCTCATCATCTGCAGTTATCGGCCACGTCGATTCCGGCAAGTCCACCACCACTGGACACCTGATCTACAAGTGCGGTGGTATCGACAAGCGTACTATCGAAAAGTTCGAGAAGGAGGCTGCTGAGCTTGGCAAGGGTTCCTTCAAGTATGGTATGTGGCGCTTCATTAGCTGTGCGCGTGTGCGCTTGAAGTTGACTCTCTCTTAGCTTGGGTGCTCGACAAGCTCAAGGCTGAGCGTGAGCGTGGTATCACCATCGATATCGCTCTCTGGAAATTCGAGACCCCCAAGTACATGGTCACTGTAAGCGAAATTAATTATATGACGCTTAATTCAGTCGCTTAATTCATATTCTCCAGGTCATTGATGCCCCTGGTCACCGTGACTTCATCAAGAACATGATCACCGGTACCTCCCAGGCTGACTGCGCCATTCTCATCATTGCCGCCGGTACTGGTGAGTTCGAGGCTGGTATCTCCAAGGACGGTCAGACTCGCGAGCACGCCCTCCTTGCCTTCACCCTCGGTGTCAGGCAGCTCATCGTCGCCATCAACAAGATGGACACCACCAAGGCTCGTAAATTTTCATTTGTTAATTTTCATAGGCGCTTATACATCCTTACAGTGGAGCGAGGACCGCTTCAACGAAATCGTCAAGGAGACCTCCACCTTCATTAAGAAGGTCGGTTACAACCCCAAGGCGGTCGCTTTCGTCCCCATCTCTGGCTGGCACGGCGACAACATGTTGGAGGAGTCCACCAAGTGAGTATATGCGCGCTTGTTTCTCTGCGCATATAGTCTGACATGTGTTCTACAGCATGCCATGGTACAAGGGCTGGACTAAGGAGACCAAGGGTGGTGTCGTCAAGGGCAAGACCCTCCTCGATGCTATCGACGCTATCGAGCCCCCAGTCCGTCCCTCCGACAAGCCCCTCCGTCTTCCTCTCCAGGATGTCTACAAGATCGGTGGTATTGGCACGGTGCCCGTCGGCCGTGTTGAGACTGGTATCATCAAGGCTGGCATGGTCGTCACCTTCGCTCCCGTTGGCGTGACCACTGAAGTCAAGTCCGTCGAGATGCACCACGAGCAGCTCGAGCAGGGTGTCCCCGGAGACAACGTCGGTTTCAACGTCAAGTGAGTCCTTTCGAAATGTATTGTTCGTAATTAGAGGCTTACGGCGCTTTAGGAACGTCTCCGTCAAGGATATCCGCCGTGGCAACGTCGCCTCCGACTCCAAGAACGACCCCGCCAAGGAGGCCGCGTCCTTCAACGCCCAGGTCATCATCCTCAACCACCCCGGTCAGATCGGTGCCGGCTACGCCCCCGTTCTCGACTGCCACACTGCCCACATTGCTTGCAAGTTCGCCGAGCTCATTGAGAAGATCGACCGTCGTACCGGTAAGTCGATCGAGGCGAGCCCCAAGTTCGTCAAGTCCGGCGACGCCTGCATTGCCAAGCTCGTGCCAAGCAAGCCCATGTGTGTTGAGGAGTACAACACCTACCCACCTCTCGGTCGTTTCGCTGTCCGTGACATGAGGCAGACCGTCGCTGTCGGTGTCATCAAGTCCGTCGACAAGACCGACAAGACCGCTGGCAAGGGTAAGTCTGATGCTTGTTTTCCGTTGTAGGTCCTTGTCTTACATTGTGTTTTACAGTCACCAAGTCTGCGGAGAAGGCTACCAAGAAGAAGTAAACTGCTTAGATGTACTTTTTATTCCCTCTCGGTCTTTGCTTTTGCTTCTGTCTCTCGTTTTCTTCGTCTCTCGCATCACGCACTGGTACCACGCTGCAAGCTTTGTAACTGTCTTTCTTCATCAATTGTTGTATCCACGAGTAACGAGTCGCCGACCGACGGGCCACGTCGGTCGAATGTCCTTCATTATAGCGGTAGTTCCATCCCTGGCGAATGATCAGTTGCATCGTTTGTATCGCTATACTCTGTAGTATGTGTGACGGTGTGCATTGTATGTACTATATGAGATCCCAAAACGTCGTTTCTTGTGCAAGGTTTGGTTCAGATACCCTTTTCGTGACGTCGTGGCGACGAGGTTGTAGCCCCCGTGGTGGACAAAAGTACACTGCCTCGTAACGAGGTGGAATCGTACTTCGATTGCTATACTGCTCGCTACTATACGTGCATCTATGCTACACGGCCATCGTTCGTTCTCTCGAAACCTACAGACTTCTCATGGCTGGAGCCCAGACCGACGTAACGATGTGCATACCGCTCAAGCGCAGGAGTGGTAGGAAGGATCTCATGTAGGATACCGCTGCAACTCCGCTCTCGGAAGATGATGAGTAGGTAGTTTGGAGGTGTTGTATGGAAGACGTGCTCTCGCGTGATTCGGAATGTAAGGTGTGTGGGTCCAATATGTCTGGTGCTATCGACCTAAGGCGATTGAACTCCTTGTCGACGGCTGATATTCCAAGGAATCTGAAACATTAAGTATTCAATGCCAGAAGCTTGGAAATCAATAAAGATATCTTACCTTACTGCAATTTTCCGAAGAAGAGCAGCTTCCTCGTCGTATTCGCTGGCTGCGATCGCTTGAGATTGAGGTGGCGGGCGTGCGCCTTGAAAGTCATCGGCCAAGGTGAGACGAGACATCAGCTGACAGAGCTCATCGATCAGCGCTTCAAATGTGCCGTCGTCATCGTCGCTGGGTGGAACGGCAACATCTGCATCGAGAGAGCGAAGAGATAGACGTTTCAGGTGTTCGCATAGATCTTCGACCGATATTGACCGTGCATCCGTTAGAGCGGCATGTACATTATGGCCAGCATCGTCTGCTTGTACGGAAGCTCGCTTACGTCTTCTCGATACGCTGGCGTATACGGCAGATGATCTTGTGCGATTCCAGATGGCGACCACTCGGCGGTCATTCGACCAGTCGAGAGTGACCTCAGTGCGGAGTACATTTGGGCTGGCGGTATGGGAGACGCCTCTGCGCTTTCTGCGCGCCACAGGACGACGTCTACGCTTTGTCGGACGGGAACGTGACAGCTTTTGACGCACATTCGTCAGGGTGCAGAGGAACGATATCAAAAGATGACGCACCGCATTATCGGTCGAGAATGCTATAGCGCCATCCCTGCGTGCTATGGATGCATCCTCGATATTTTCTCCCTGGAACCGACGGGTGGTTTTTCTGACTCTCCTATTCCATGGACCACCTTGGCCCGATACCAGAAGAATATTGCGGTGGAGCATGCAAAGATATCTATCAGGAGGGATTCATGAGGGTTATCGCAGTATCAAGACATCGAAAAGTGGGGAAAGGGGCATGTGGGAGTCTTTTGGGAGCCTGCGGGTATATAAACCAGAGCAGTCGATTATGCCTTCCAGACCCGGGTAGACGTCACTCCCCGGCACCAATTAGGACGCTCGTCGCAGATAAATGAAGTGACTGTAGCGGAAGACTGAAGACGTCTTTTTGACGACTGTGGTGGTGCATGTCAGTGTCTTCGAGGTGTAGTTAGCGGGAAACGACCCTTCGGCATACGTGCAAGGTTCAACAACACACCCAGACTCAGTTCATTGGAGACACTGTCGTGAGCAGCCTATGTTATGCATCGCCCAAGTTGTGTGACAATATAAAATGAGGTGGTCCTTGTTCATTCTTGTGACACGCCCATAGGGTTTCTAGAGCAAAATGTTACGAGTGTCCTGTTCGATGAAGCTCGCATGAGTATGTCCGCGATGAAAGGTAATATTGTGCTTACTTCTGCGTAGGTCTGGTCAAGCAGCACTTTCTCGTAGCACTCTAATAAGAAACTCTCCTGATTATCACGACCTAGAATGAGCGTCCGTCGAAACAGGACCTCCCGGGGTGACACGAATCGTCCTCAGACACCCGAGCCCAGACATCATGGGGAGCTGTTTACTTTCGAATCTTATCAAGAAATATGAGAAGTCCCAGATGTGGAATCTCGTTGTAATTCCCCTGAACGATGACAAGGACAAGTTGTATGCATGATGGACGACCGGACGAAGTTGGTGACGGTGACGGCCGCCAACGCGCTTTGCCACCGGGAACCGGGCCGAGTGGCCGGATGATGGTCCCTAATGAAGGACGAGCGCCTATAGATGTTCCTCACGGCCTCCACGATACGCGTTCAGGTCGCGGCGCGTAGCAAATTACGCATTTTACCCCCTCTTGGTTTGATCTCCCCCCAACGTTTTATGGGCAGGCAAGCGACTCTAGGTATGTGGCACTTTGACTGCAATGCGCGTTCTCACCTTCGGATTCTAGGAAAGTTTTGGACAATGCCTAAAGGAACGAAGCCAGCACCGCCACAGCAGTCCAAGTTGGAGGAGGTGTGGCGGAAGAAGAAGACGGTCAAGAAAGATGAGGCATCGGATGAGTCGGAAGCGGATGTTGGTACGTGTTCAACGCGTCGTGCTCGCGTTTCACGCTCAACTGTTCAAGGGGAGAGCTCTAAGCGAAAGGGGACCCCATCCTCGCCAGCCGGTGCGTTTGTATAACGTATCTTGTACTCTTCTCACTCATACGTTATTCCAGAGAAAAGTCATACATCCAAGCCAAAGAGACGCAGAATAATGGACTCAGACGACGAAGGTACGTGCTAGGACTAAGGCGAGGACGTGCACAGCTCACGTGCGCAGCTCCCATACCAAGTTCATCTTCCGCCCCTGCGTCGTCTGTACCGCCCGAAGGACCCGATGAGGATGACGCCGGAGAAAGCGCGCCGCCAAGCTCTCCTCCAAAGGCAAAGGCTAAATCACCCAAACATGACAAGGCGGCAAAGTCCAAAGGCAAGCGTAAAGCCGTCCCTGTTGAGGGCGAAGAAATGGGAGACGCGACTGTGGCTGCGGAAGCCGATGCGGCCATTTCTGGCGATGAGGAGATGGCCGTCGATGATGCTGCCAGCGAGGGCGAGTCTGAGATAGAGGAGGAGGCCACAGAGAAGTATGTCCTTTCTGTGTTGCTTGCGTCGAGGTCTTCCTTATCTCTTTACAGTGCAGAAGCAGCCCTATCAAGAATACGTGAGGTTGATATCGAAGGAGGCTGGAAAGTCGGCGAACCGTGAGTAAACACGAAGACGTGGGCTCTTCGTCGGGCTGAACCCAAACCCACAGCGTACCTTACGCAGCGCTTGCGAAAGTCTTTGCGTTGATCGAAGCCACCACTAAGCGGATAGAGAAGACTTCGCTTTTGACCTCGTTTCTCTTGCTGGTCATCCAGAGGAGCGCCAAAGGGGACACGAATTCTCTCCTTCAAACAGTCTATCTATGTATCAACCGTGTAAGTCCCTCATACATTCGCGAAAAGCATATGCTCATGATTTTCCGCATAGTTATGTCCAGACTATGTCGGCATCGAGCTTGGTATCGGTGAGAGTCTGTTAGTGAAGGCCATTAGCGAATCGACTGGTAGGAGTTTGGCTGTGGTCAAGAATGAGTTGAAGAAGGAAGGTGATCTCGGTCTTGTTGCGATGGTAGGCCAACCGGTAGCAGATATCGGACGTTTACTGACTCTGGCCACAGCATTCGAAGAACAGCCAAAAGACCCTCTTCAAACCAAAGCCCTTGACGGTACCTTTCGTCTTCAAGAACCTCAAGGAGATCGCGACAAGCTCTGGCCACTCCGTTAGTGCATCTTATCTGTCTATCTTAAAACTCGTGCTAATGCATACGGCGCAGTCGCAAAACAAGAAGGTATCTATCATCACCAAGCTACTGGCCGCCTGCCAGGGCGAAGAAGCCAAGTACATCGTGCGCTCTCTGGAGGGGAAGCTTCGCATCGGTAACGCCGAACGCACCGTCCTCGTCGCCATCGCGCATGCAGCGGTCCTCGCTGAGCAAGAACGAGGTGTGTATTTCCCCCCTTTCACCATCCGCACGCTGACCCCTCCATTCATCAGCAAATAAGCGGAGCAGCACGGAGAAAACGAAGGCGAGGCTGGAGCAAGGCGCGGAGATCATCAAGTCGGTCTTCAGCGGACTCCCTTCATACGACTTGGTCATCCCTGCGCTGCTCGAGGTCGGGGTCGATAGGCTGAAGGAAAGGTGTAAACTCACGCCCGGCGTCCCTCTGAAGCCCATGTTGGCGAAGCCTACTAAGGCCATCGGAGAGGTGCTCGATCGATTCGAGAACAAGAAGTTCACGTGCGAGTACAAGTACGACGGCGAACGTGCTCAGGTGGGTATTTTCTCGTAAAGGAAGTTGTGGCAGCGGTAAACTGACGATCATAAAGGTACATAAGCTCGAAGACGGGACTGTTGGCGTGTTCAGCCGAAATTCGGAGGACATGAGCAAGAAATACCCAGATCTCATGGAACAGCTTCCCCGCGTATGTAATTCCTCATTGGCATCCAGTATTTTGGTCTCATCACGGATGCGTAGTGCATGAAAGACTCCGCCAAGTCTTTCGTGTTTGATTCCGAAGCCGTCGCTATCGAGAAGAGTACCGGTAAGCTCCTGCCCTTCCAAGAGCTAAGCCGGCGCAAGCGTAAGGACGTCAAGGTCGAAGATATTCAAGTGCGAGTCTGCATATTCGCATTCGATCTGCTCTTTCTAAATGGCGAGGTATGTACTCGCTTACCTTGGCGACCCTCTCGCTGACATCGCACCAAACAGTCTTTGCTGCAAAAATCACTCAGCGAACGCAGGGCGCTTCTCAAGGAACATTTCCAGGAGGTGCCTGGGGAGTTCACATTTGCGAAGTCGTCGGATTGTGACACTGTCGAGGAGATCCAAGCGTTCCTCGAGGACAGTGTCAAGGATGGATGCGAGGGTCTCATGGTCAAGATGCTCGAAACCGAAGCGAGCTTCTACGAGCCAAGTCGTCGAAGTATCAACTGGCTCAAGGTATTTCAACTCGACAATTCTGTAAATTATAGATACTGACTGGCTTTGTTGCATAGGTCAAGAAAGATTATCTCGCCGGTGTAGGCGATTCCCTTGACTTGGTCGTTGTCGGTGCCTATTATGGCAAGGGCAAACGGACGAATGTGTATGGTGCCTTCCTGTTAGCATGCTACGATGCCGACGGGGAGGAGTACCAGACGATCTGCAAGATTGGCACCGGATTTAGCGAGGAGGCGCTTTCGTCGCATCATAACACCTTGAAGCCACTCGAAACGAGCAAGCCGCGAGGTGACATCAAAGTGGGCGGCGCGAAGCCGGACGTGTGGTTCGAGCCGAAGATTGTCTGGGAAGTCCTCACCGCCGATCTGAGTCTCAGCCCCATCTATACTGCGGCACAAGGTTTGGTGAGTGCGACAAGTTTGTGGGGTAGCGCAGCTGCTGATGGGTGTCGGGAAGGTCGAGGAAAGAGGTATCTCACTCCGCTTTCCCCGGTTCATCCGCATACGGGACGACAAATCGGCGGACGATGCCACCGGACCGGAGCAGGTGAGTAGCATAGGTCGGAAACTTGGCTTGCAGCAGCAGGAATGACACGTCGGACAGATCGCAGAAATGTACGAACGGCAGGCGCTGGCGCAGACCAAGGGCGGGAAGAAGAAGGGCGGCGATGCCGACGACGGCTTTTGGTGATGCAATGGGTAATGCTCGTAATTTAGGAAGCAACTCGTCCGTTAGAGGCGGTATAATATAAGGTGGAATAATAGGGCAAGCAACGGGTCGACATACTAGCAGGACGCTCATTTCGCTGCCGCGACCTTGTCTGCTTCCGCTCTCGACGCCTCTATGGCCTGTGTGACGGGACCCTTCTCTTTCTCCTGCTTCTCTCTGCCTCCCATGTACCAATAATTTACGAAGCGTACCCCTTGTACGGTCTGTGCGGTAGCGTTGGTAGCGTGACATGCGAAGAGGAGGTAGTTCCGTGGAATGACGCGCCACGCTTTACGCCGGACCTCGTGTCAGCGACGGGTAAACGAAGTGCAGACTGAGACACGTACCGAACCGCATGAACACGAGTCTTTGCGAACGGACTTCGTATCAGCTCGGTGCGACGGAGGTTGTGAGAAGGGGCACGTACGAGTAACCTGCGAGAGCAGTGGTCATTGGGCCTGAGATGACCTCTTCATCTTTCTTCAGGTCGGCAAGCGCTGCGAGTGGAAGGCCCCAGTTCGCGACCTAGAATAAGTCGAGAGTCCGAAAGAGCGACGCTGGGTTCAACGATTGATCCCGTAAATGGCATGAGTCAACGAAACTGACCGGTCCCCAGAAGTGGGTGCCTTGAGAGGGCTGATTAGGGCTGGAATGGCGGGATTATTGCTGGACTCACTGAAGAAATACTGGCGGCCGGCGGGAGAGCGAATCCAGGTGAAGAATTGGGAGGCCATGGTGAGAGGAGGGAAAGGGAGCAGCCGTTTGGCGGCCGCTGTTGGAGTTGAGTTAAGGGACGGGCGTTGGCCTGGGGTAACGTACAACGCTTTGGTCATCAGCCAATCGCTTATATTTCAATATTTCTGACGGTTTCTGACTCCTTTTCTCAACCCACGACGATTACACTACAATTGCGTTCGTAAATCGCATTTCTGGTTTGTGTTCAGGCTTTGATACCGAGAGCGTTTGTGCATGTTCGAGCCGTGGTTTGGGAGTCCATCTCCACGTTGCAGGTCTTCTGCTCTCTAGACGCTCTTTTCAATAGCTATCATGTCCCTCCAAATCCCATCCCGTGCCACTTTCGCCTCTCTCTCCTCCAGCCATGCAGGGATACCACCCGCAACAGCCCTACTACCCCCAGCAGCCGCCTTATCCTCAGCAGGCCTTTCAGCCGTCCTACCCGTACCCACAGTATCCCGTGCAGCCCGTAGTCGCACCAGGTCAACCGATTCCGAGCTATCAACCCTTTCCGAACGTTTATCGCGCAGCGGACCAGTATGAGCAAGCGCAGCCCGCCCCCCAGCAACTCGCGCCCCGCCCAAAGCATCTCAGGCGCAGCCAGACAACGACGACGCCGAATGCCAAAGCCGCACCGCTCAAGTCTGCGATGAAGAAGTCGCATGACCGTTCTGTGTCCATGGGCGGCGCAGGGCCGATAACACCAGACCTCTCCCGCACGTCCAGTCGTGCGACTTCCGAGCAACGCCACCGCGCCAACTCGAACGCATCCCGGCACCGTGCCAATTCCGTGCCGCCCCCGATAGACGGCCCAGGTACGGACACGGGCACTCACAGAAATTAACGATATTGATCCAAAGTTGTCATAGGGCACATATTCGTGACGTTCAGCGGTACGAACGAGCTGCGCGTGGAAAACATCCCAGACGAAGATCTGGTGGAGGACTTCCGGCAGACTATCCCGTTCGAATGGCCGCACGGACTCACCAACGAAGAACACCATTCGCACCGATGGCGAGTGCAGTTTGGTGGAACACCGTGGTCCAGCTCCGGCGTTGACGCGATCAGGTAAAGCCTATTTCACCCCGTCATCTACTCTCCTCATGCCTGGTTTCCAAGAGCACGAGCTATAATCTGCGGGGTCTATCATATATTAGCTATCAAAGTATGATCCTCAACATCGACGCTAAGTGTAGGCATTAACAGTCCCATGTATAGGGATATAGCTATATTACAACAATAAACACGAGCAGCGCCGTGAGTGCTCTTTTTACACGATCTCTTTGACTACTGATCATACGAACACGCTAGCCTCCCCGACTTGTATTCCTATACACCGCTCCAGACCCCATGGCCGAGTTCTTCTCCGTCCTGATCTCCCAATCCGGCGAAAAACTCTCCTTACTAGGAATTCATCCCCAAATCGCACATTCGCTGGGCGACAGCCTTCGCGCCACATTCCCGCACAAAATCGCTTCAGACCGAGCACGCGAGGACGGAATCCATATCATCGAGTTGCGAAAGGGCATCGGTAAGCCACCACGCGCCCTGCCCCACAATCAGCGAAGATCTTGACATATGACACTCGACAGGCTCGGATATTGACCGCACGATCTTCCACGCGACGGTGCTGCGTTTCTTCAGCGCATACGGCTTCAAGCTCGACGGGAGCATACCGATGGGCAAGGCGGGCCCCATCGGGTTCGGCTCGCGGAAGGAGCTGTGGGTGTTCAGAGGCTCGCGGCCGCGGCCCGCGAGCGGACTCGCGCAGCGAGAGCTCTGAGATCTGAGGCTGAGGCCGATACGCGACTGGCACGATCTCGATTGGTTTGCGTTTTCTTGTGTATTCTAATGTAACACTAGCGGTTCACGTTGATCTAGCAGAAGTCACTATTGTCCGCAGTCAGCACTATCTCTGGCTGCGCTTGTGACCTGCAAGACAAAAAGACAGATGGAAGGTTGAACATGCGACGCCCAGGACCAGCGTGAACAAGGCTGCGAAATCGTTATTTGCATAGTCATAAGGGTACGTTTCTTCTATCGGCACGAACAAGACGCGGCAAGTAATGTCCATATAACGAGAGTATGCTACAACAGCGCAAATTCCTAGCTCAATAAACATCGGCACTGTTCGTGGAGCAAAGAGCGAATGAGAGTGGTCAGCATGGCGTGCGTATACAGGTGAGCACTGCCTGTGAGGATTGGAGTGGAATTAGCGGGAAAGAAGGGGGAAAACAAGGTATGTAATGAGCTAAACACCATCTATTTGCATATGATCGTTATTAGATGGAAAATTTGGCTGGATGGGAGGTTGCTTACTCCTCCCGCATGGTGTTGAAGGCGTTAGGTTCTTAATAAGGTCGGTTACGAGGCCCGGTAGCAGGTCCGGTAGCAGGTCCGGTAGCAGGAGGTTTGGTAGGGGGCCGCGGCCGGGTTGCGCTAGGCGCGTTAGGCCTACCCCGAGGGTTCCAACCCCTTGAAGGCAGGTCAGTAAACTGAATGTTAAATAAGACAACAAGCCCTTACATCTTTATGAGGTCGTTGAAGATGTTGCCACCCTCGGTGTGCTGGTCGAATTCTTGTGCAACCGTCTTCCTGTAAGAGGTTCAAACGTCAGCCTCGATTCTCAATCGCGTATAGTGAGAGCATGGCAAAGAAGGACGACTTACTCCACTACCTGGTCGCGGCCGTCATCCCCCTTGATGACAGTCGTAGAAATGGCTGAGACTTTGACTATGGTCTCAGAGCTGGCGCCATCGGCGGCAAGGTTGGACGTCTCGCCAGTGCTGACGTCGTCATCATCGAGGATGAGACCGAGACCTTGTGTTTGCTCGGCGGGAGGCGCGTCGTTTTCAGGCTTATCCTGAACGACGTTGGGAAGCGCTTCTTCCTCAGCGTGGTTCTGAGCGACGTCTGCGGACACTTCGGTGCCGTCAGTTGCCTGAACGACTTTGTCCCTGGTGGTGGCTTTGGGGGTTCCTTCGTCGGTGGGCTGCATGGAGGCGTCGGGTGGTTGCATGAGCTTTGTGCGATGTGTATGGACGGGGCGATTGCTGGAGGCGATTGATGGAGGCGACTGCTGGAGGCGATTGCTGGACCGACCGTTGAGTGTCCCACTCCCTTGATATATCTACCGTCTTATCGTCCCATGAGCAGTCAGGCAGTGTTTACGATGCTCAGAGAGCACAGGAAACAAGGACAACTTGAGTACGGCGTCGTGCGCGAGGCTACGCAGAGTGCATCGAAACAAAGTAGCTATGTGGCAAGCATTGCCTGTGTGGGGCTTCGAGACTCCTACAGGCCAGTAGCAAACATAAGTTCCACAACCGGTGCGCAAAAAAACTTCTGGTGCCAGCATCTGTCGTAACATTCTCTATAGGTCCCTCGTCTGCACGGCGCCGCAAGCATTGCCTTGCGCCTCGAACCTACATGGTCCGAAAGCGTCTCTCCGTATTGGCTCCCGATGTGCGGGAGTCCAGCTGCTAGAAGGCGCCACGGCTGACCGATGCAATGCCCACATCCTCGTCTCGTCCCTGCCACCACGCCTCTAGGGTGTCCTCGTATCGCGGTGCAGAAAGCTTGTACTAGGTCGGGCTCCGACCGGCACTTCGAGAGGCGTTTTACCCATGGATCCTGCAGGGGTCCAAGTCGCGATCGAGCGACTCTCCGCGCACGTCGTAGAAGGCGCAAACAGATGTTCCATTACGGCAGACGCGGTCCGACTCAGCCTCAGTGCTACTCTTCACACGGCTCAGTGCTTGGCTGGAGGTGATGTTTGCGGGCCTGTGAAGGCGAAAACAAGCCCTCATCTCCCTCGTAAAAATGTGGATAACCAGTGCAGACGAGGGTCAGCTCCTAATGGCCTTATCGGCAAACAGGAGGGGGTCAAATAGCGACTCGGCCGGTAATGGCCTTTCCAAAGAATTAATTATTATTCTAACGAAGAATGGTACTTGGTTGTAAAATCAGACTGTAGCCCTTGAGGGACAATGGGTGTTAAACGAGTCTTGACAGACTATGAAAAATCCTTGATATACACGTAAAAGCACAGGAATGTGAGAGAAGCGAGGTATCAGCAGGTGCGACAGTGTCCGACTTAAAGACAACGCTCAAGATTGTTTCCGAGGGGCGCTCTTGGCTGATGCAGCCGATGCTGATCCTGATGCTGGTGGGGGTGGGGGTGGACCTTTCTTCTTTAGACTCTCTTCTCTCTTCTTTTTATCATCGAGTGCCTTTTTCTGCGCGGCCGCTTTCGCCTTATCCTGCTCTTTCTTGAGTTTCTCTGGGTCACCAGGGGGAGGCGCTTCTTTTTTTTTCAGGCCATCACTCGAGGAGTTTGCTTTGCCGCGTGGTGTCCAACCTCCCCTGAGACAGGACATGAGGTTACGTATGTCCGAGCAGTATTCAATGAACGTACGCTAGGATGCTCTGAAGGTCAATCGCCGACAGAAGTGGTTTCGGTGCAACACTTGCAGAAACTCTGTATAGAAACAGTTTGTCAGTCGATACCGGTATACACAAATTGTTCTCCACTTACTGCTTGAGCTCCTCATTAACCACGACCGTACTATCACTGACATCCTTGACGGTACCAGATGTAATTGTCCCGGGCGATGCGGAGACACTACGTGAGGCCGGTTTGTTAATTGACATTGATATACACAAATTATTCGACACTTACTGCTGAAGCCCCTCAATAACCATGATTGTACTACCGCTGATATCTGTGACGGTTTCAGATGTACCGTCTTCAGCCGTAACACTCGAAACCTGAGTAGACAGGGCGGTCCCCTCTAGGGGCACCGACGCGATGACTGAGGCTTCGACGACATAGTCAGAGGGGACGTGTTCTGCCGACATTGCTGTAGATTACAGATATGCTGAGGATAGGGCCTCCAAAGGATAGTAAGCTCTGCTATGCCGTGCGCGCACGCACCGGAAGAGGTATATATATGTGGGTGGAAACCATGAGCGGCGCCCACCGCGTCAAACAAGGGTTCCTGATTGATGCCACCGGGAACAAGCATGGCATCCTACTAACGCACCTTATGAACTAGGATAAGGGTGTAAGCTGTGTGCATTCCGGCATGTACGAGAAAGAATGCACGCACAGGGACCGTGGGTAGAGTGTGCGAGAACAACGCAAAAGCAGTACGGTGCCTCTCGTGTCGCGAGGTGTCGAGGATCTGTCATAGATAGGGCTCATCAGCATCGCTTACTAGTGCCTCTTTGAGTCCCGTAGCACCGCATGAACCCTTGATTATTACGGATCGTTGCCACTGCGTATGCGAACGTGGGTGCACAACGAACAAGATGCATGTTGGTGTTTCCCCTTCAATTCTGGTGCCACTGTTGTACACGAGGTCACGTATTCCATGTGCAATATGGATTCGGGAGTCTTTGTCGCATAAATTGAAAATATGACGAATGTATCGACTATGATCACGTCTATTGCCCAGGCCGCGGCTTAACCGTAGCAGATGTAGCGTTGGGTCTACCACGAGGAGTCCATCCCCTATGTGGAGACAATTTTAGGTGTTGTGTGACTCGTGATAAAACTCAAGTAACTTACATAGAAGCCAGGTCCGCCATGAAGTCATCTTCCTGGGTATTGTCCGTTTCGACGGCAGTCTTCTGCGATACAATATCCCTGGGACCATTCGAGTGTAATTTTAACACTCGAGCACATATTGTGGTGATAGTATCTTACTCTCGTACTGTGTCTTCACCTCCCTCAGTGAAAGTAGTTGTTTGGGTAACGGTAACGACAACTGGGTTCTCTCCCGAGGTGGGTGCCGGTGCCGGCTCGTCTGCAGCCTCGTAAACGACGTCGTCCAACTGGACTACTCCATGCGAAGTAACAGCCTTGGGCTCTTCCACAGTATGTCCTTTGGGATCTTGAGAATCAGTCATGCTGGGAGTTAGGTTCAAGAAGCGTAGACGCTATGGGTCTCGGCGCCGTGATGGTCCCCATAGGCGTGACCAGGGTATCGGGATATCATCGAGCTAGCAGAGACAAAAAGCTGCAGGTTTTGGCGTTCAACGGTTTATCAGACGATAATGTGCCCGGATGTCATAACAGCGACGTACATACACCGTGCATTCGGGCACGATCGTAGTGTTGTGCAACGGATGTCGGTTGATCCTTATGCGATAAGCGCATATATTTTGTGAAAGTCAGATCGAATAATAGGTCAAACAGACTTCGAGGTGATATGTAAGTGTCTTTGAAAGAATAACGAAAACTCTTGGTGGTGCCCTGAAGTGATACTCATCGACGTGACATAAAGTCACGAAAGCCACCCGGCCCTTTTGGCGCTGGCTTAGATTTGGACGTGCAAACTAAGCGCCTATTCCGTCTGCCAACCGTCCCCCAGTTCGGAAAGGCTCACAAAAAAGTAGACCACCAGAGCCTACTACAGCCGAATTCATGTATCTTGGCGGTGAATGATACACCGATCACAATCTCCGCAGACGAACAAGTGTGGAACAAAGTTCAGTCAAATAACTAGTAAGTAGAGGCTAAGGCTAGTTGAAAGCTAACGTCCGGGTGGCAAGGAGGCTAACGTTGTAATAGCATAGAAATCGAATAGTCCGGTAGGCAGGTACGGATAGGGTTCGGGGAAGGGATGTATTGTCCAAATATGCATGTCCGTAGGATCACAGTCCTATCCGCTTTGTTTACTTGATCTGAGAGGGAATAGGCTCGGGTTCCCCATTTGGCTTCGGTGCAGAGGGACGATTAGTCCTTCCTCGAGGGATCCAGCCCCTGCAGCAGATTATGAGTTGAACCGCTGAACTTATTACAGTGGTTATTGGAATCGCTTACATAGCGAGGAAATCGTTCGCAAAATTTCTTTCCTCGGTATCCACGCTATTCCCCGCTGAGAACGGTGCGGAGGCTTTGGAGATCACGGCCGCGTTAGACGCAGCCATGACACGTCCAATGTAGTCGATGCTTTCGGCGCCGTCGAGAGCGGCGCCGGTGACAATAGTTTGAGCATCATTGGCAACGTTATGGACCGAAGATGCTGCAGGGTCAGTTGCGCTTAACAGCGTCTTATCAGATTCATCTGAAACATTAGGGCCATCCATGGTGTCTCGAGCGTAGATATGTATGCTTCGCACGCTGACGAGAGACGAAGTGTTAGATGGTTAGGTGTAAAGCAGTAGGAGGGCCTGACCGACGCTTTCTCGTTGAGGAGGTTTAAGTTTGGTTTCCCCTCGATACTTTCCGTCTGCTTTATAGGACAGAGCTGGCACATCGCAGAAACAAAACGTACACAACTAGACGGTATTCAGGCACCGCAGTAAGCTAGCTCGGATAACATCGGGAGCATCCCTTAATCCATACCTCACTGCTGGATTATGAGCGGTGTGCTGTACGGATAGAATTGAGCCGAACGTCCTACATACTAGTACGTCGTTTTGCAGGCTCTCCGAATCATCTCGCGGCAAGGCTACAGCCGTTTGACGGCGGTGATCCAAGGAATTCAGCGAAAATTTGCTACAGCATACAATTATAGTGGTCGGAGTAAGGTATGCATAGGGTTATGAAAGATGAGCGCGATGTGTGGCTGTGCCACAACGGTGCAGACAAGACGTAATAAATGGCCAATATCATGATGCCATTTTGCGATCGATATGCAGCGCGCCGATCATTCGTGCAAACACTGATTGGCGCCTATTGCCCGGCCCGTGACAGCAGGCTACGTACATACTTACGCTCGACTCCGGGACGGGGTTGACCTTGCTCAGCGCTCAGCAGCTTGTGCAGTCACGGTTGAGCTTCTCATCGTCTGCGGGAGAAAGCAGCTAAGGAAATGTCGTTGCTTTAGAATAGCTTTCTACCCGTGCTAAGAACGACCTGGCTGGCAGTGGCTGCATTGACTCGCGAATCAATAACCATGAACAATGGTATGTGGCTATCGTAGGTACAATACAATGCTAGAGATGTTGAAGCATAGTCTGGGATCTGGTTCGTCATTTCACTGACACTGTCGCGAAGATCAACTATCTCATTCCCCTTCTCTTCATCACCAGACCACGAATTTGGGGAATAGAAAGCACGCTTATGACTTTCCAGCTGTTTTCGACGGTTTATTCCCCTGTGCAGACTTCTGATTGGCGTCCGCCGCTGCCTGAGATTTATCCTTTCCTTTTCCAGAAGACTGGCCCTGCGAAGTTTCTTTCACAATCATGGGAGCAGCTGCTGATGTATGATTCGGCCTGCCGCGTGATGTCCAACCGCTGTTGTCATCTCGTGTAAGCCTATATACATGATGGTAGAGTGAAGATTGTGCGCACCTCTCGAGCAATTCTTGAATGAACTCGTCTTCTTCGGCCTCGCTAGAAGCAAGATTGGAGGTACGCGTTGCAGTAAACCTAGATGGTATCGGCATCACTATGACTTTAGGAAGTTCAACTACTTACTCATGGATCACGGATCCATTCGAGCTATTGGTGATGGTCGTCGTACGTGTAATCGTGACAGGCGCATCTACGTCGTCCGTAACCTGAGCTGCGTCAGAGCCGTCGGGAGAAAGATGTTCAGCAGAGCTTGTGATTATGTAGGCATCGATGTCTGTAGTAGTGACTTTGGCATTATTATCGTGTTGCGACGCATGAGCAGGGGACTCGTCTTGCATGATAGAGGGAGATCTTACGTTAATTGAGCTACACCTGTATGCTCAACGCATAATTTATAAGAATTTGAAAGCTCTTCAAAGAACTCTGTGACTAACCTTGATACCCGTGGGTATGGAGGAATGGTAGTTCAGCTAATATGAGTGAATCATGTGAAACGAGACGCGCCTTCGATAAGAACGAGAAGCAACGGTCGCAGAACGAAAACCCTTGATGCAAGATGTTGCGTCTTGCTAGGTTTCTTCAAAGGAACTTGGTGCAGAAACCTGCATGTGCGTATTAAAAAAGAACGGCGTGGCGACAACAATGCCGAGCTTACAGCAATATAGCTAGATGTGCTTCATCACGAGTCCAATCACTGATAAGCTGTTCAGCACTGAGCCTACAGTGGCCTGTAAGATGGTTTACAGATCACTCACATATCAGCACGGTTCCTAAAGCTATAGACCCCGGCCAGCTCCGTGCGCCCGCTAGTAATACCATGACCCTTTCGCGCTATGTACGTGATCTGCTGACAAAAACTTTGTGCAAGTAAACAATCTAGCAAACTCCGATAGTTGAACGCTGGACCCTTGATAGTAAGTATGTGATACAAGCTCATCTTCGAGAGGACCGTGCACTGGCAGCGACGTACTGTGTCACGTTATGTCACATGCGGCTAAGTACGCCGCTCGACGCTGTCACATCGCCACTTCCTGTAACGCCACACGTTCGCGCGCGCCGCGAAGCATCCGTGGCACTCCCTGTGCGCGTACAGCTCAAGAACCTAATACACCCTAGCATGTGTCACAAGATTACGCCCGATTACGCCCACGCTCTTCAATGCCCCAAATAGCTTTCGAGGCAGTGCTCAAAATTTGAGAGGCGCAGCGGAAGGCTGTTCTCAGGCTGTCCTATCCGGATGAGCCCTGGCTTCTCCGGATATGATCTCTGTCTCCGCTATCACAGGGGGGATACGATCAGGAAAATATATTAGGGTAATGGTCTTATTTTACTGTACTTAAGCCAGACATGTCGACGTTTTCATTCTTACTCTCGCACGCGGCGTACTGAGAGTGCATGCCCTCGATCCGTGCAGCATCCCCCTTTGATGTCATCTCACGATATACATCTCTCACCAGACGTGGTGCAGGACAAGGACATTGAGGAGCTTCCAAAGTATACCCCATCATGTTTGAAACCCTTCACGGCCGTGCAGAACATTCGTTATGACCGCCAAGCTACGTAAGTCCTCATCAGTAACCGTAGTATTCAGATTGTTCACCGAAATGACAGCTCTCTACCCGTCGCGCTCAACATAGAATGCGGGTTACATTCGAACATGTTGCTGGCAAAGTACATTTGAAACAATTTATACGCCAACGCATAATTGATATGAGAGTAACAGGCCCCAATATCTCCCATCGGGCTGGCAAGAATGTAACAACCCTGAGGGTTCGCGTTACTACGTCAACGAAAGCATTCATGCTATAACAGACTCTCCCATACATCGACCAGAAGTTTATGAGGCCCTAGAAAGAGGCCTCCGAGAATATGAAGCCGCAGTGGCCATCCTAGAGAAGCCGCTCCCTCAACGGAGTGAAATCTTCATCCAGCTGGACAGCGACAACATCGGCCTAGAATCTTGCAAATGCAACTATTATTTTGTGGATCATGAGACTCAGACGGAGTTTTGGTTGCATCCTACCGATTCGTACGCTCTCGGTCTGGGCCGGGTCACCTCTGAATCTCATCTCAGTATGTCTCTCATTGAGGTTCCCTTCTAAAGTATTCAATATCATCTTCACAGAGCACATCCTCCAAAAGCATTATTGGACGCACGTAGACTATTATCCACATGTAGCGATTAGCGTGAGATGCCGCCAAGAGCTTGTTAACGTCCTTCGCCATGGGCTCCTGGGTTTGTCGATTTTCGCCATGTTCTCAAAATCTATTAACAGACGTTGTTTTACAGATATCATGAGTTCAAGAACCTCGACTTTTCCATATACAATAACTGATTGCGAAAGATACCTCAAAGTCCTTCACGAATCTAGTATGTAGTTCCTTCGTTCCCTGCAAGAGCGAAACTAGACTATCGCCGCATGCAGTGAATTCAACATCTGACATATATATCACGTCTTTGACCGGTGAGTAGTCTTCTTTAAGTATATATCAGCGGTTCTAACTCTATATCCTGTTCTGCAGCTCGCATGTGGAGCATGATTGGTTAGTGTGACTATCTACATCCTAGGACCCGGGGTTAACAAGGTGCTTTCGCATTTATATAGCGCACCATCGGGCTGAGAATTTCTTCGGCGAAGATCATGCTCGTCTTGAACGAACCCATTATGTCTACGGGCAGCCTACCACACGGTGTTCATGGATCATGACTGCCACGGCTCCTCTATTTTTCGGGCTGCCCGCTCAAATGAACAATTCTCTGGAAGCTCTGTACGTCGATGACACTGTGTATTCAGTGCATTGGCAAAAGTTCATGAGGACCATGATCGATTCATGGAAGGATTCTCGCATGATGGTGCGTTACTCTACGTAGCGATTTATCGCCTCATGCTGACTGTGTTCGGCAATTCTAGGCAGCATTGGCAATGATGTCCGTCACAATTTCCAGATGCTATGTGCACAATTACTGACTCCACTGCGCTACCATTTCAGTGTTAACGCCATCTTTCTCGTAACGCCCAAAGGTCCGATGTCAATGTACCTCGGACTGGCTTCCATCTTGTGCGGTACTATTTCCGTGGTCGCCAGTCAGTGTCTTCTTCTGCGATACGCGGGTAGTGACGAGCTGGTCGCGGAACTTGCGGTATGTTTGCTGTCCTCTTTGGTCTGTACGCCTGATCCATAACTTGGATTAGGTCAAAGAGATTGAGCAACTCGAGGGTGGGCTACGATTCCAACTCGCTGCCATCGTCTACAGCACGCCTAAAGCATTCGTGCACTGGTCCCTCGTGTTATTGGCTTTTGAAATTCTGAGCGTCATCTTCGAGGTCAGCACCTCCTGGGGGACGCTCATTATGGTCGCTTTGTTCTCGGTTGTCCTCAGTACTGTCCTGGTAACGCTCATGGTCCGCAAGGGCATGCGCACTTGGCACGAGTATCGTTCACGGAAGTCTGAGCACTCCCAAGTTTAATGCAACTGGGCTCTGTACATTATCGCGCTGTCTGTGCTTCAACTGCTATAGGTGGATAGCTTGATACAGCAAGAAAGCAGACCATAGAGGGAATAGATAGGCGTGTCTTGCTGATCCACACTAATGGTGCAAAAAAAGCAACTATAAATTCCTTGATTTGACCTTTTGGATGAGCACCAATATATGATTTCGGACTCCTTGTATTGTAATATATATATGGATGAAATGTATAGAACGGTACGGCAAAGTCTAACAAATTCCAGATCCAAATGAATGCCTTCCCAGCTTAAACCATCTTGACTACCTTGCTACCATCCGCAACGCCAGCCAAGCTCTTAGCATATACCTTACCATCCGCAGTTTTCCGTTTGATAAGCTCGTCCCACCAGCCAAACAGAAAGTCTCGGGCTATGAGCTTGAACCAGGGCGTGAATGAATTCGCTGAATGGTCCGCGAGGCGTCAGGACGAACGGAGCGCCGGTGAGCGGTGCGAATGGACGTACCGGAATCCTCGAACATAGCCTGCAGCTCAGCCTTGTCAACATATTTGTAGTCCCGGATCTCATTAAGGTTAGGCTCGACCGTGACATCCGCAGTGAGGAAGAGGATGTAGTCCACTAGGGTCCTGAGCGTCAGAAGCCGAGGCAGTGTACACAGGTTGTCAGAAGAACGCACCTTCGTGTTCGCCCCAGACTCCGTTGGATGGGGCGAGGTAGTGTATACGGGTCAGGTATTGGAACTCGTCCACCGGGGTCTGCGAGCGGGGGATGCCGAGCTCATGTTCGAGTTTGCGCGACGCCGCCACGCGCACGCCGAGCTGCTCCGCCTCCACCTTCTCTTCCTCAAAGTCGTCGAGGGGGTGCGAACAGCATGTGTTCGTCCACATGTCCGGGAATGTAATCTTCTCCGTGGCGCGCTGTTGCAGCAGGAGCTTGCCGTCGGAGGGCCTGAAGACGAAGGCAGAGAACGCGCGGTGCAGCAGGCCCTTGTTGATGTTCTCCATCAAGTGACCTTCCAGGATTTGTGAACAATATGAACAGGACTCAGCGGAACGTGCTCGTACATGTCTTCTTGTCTGCGGCACCCAGTGCGCGGTCCTCTTCATCGACCAATATACACCTCTCATCCATCAAACGCGACTGTTCGGGATCATACTTGGAGAGGTCGATGGAAGAGAGCACGTCCTTGGATGCGCGGACAGCAGGCGAGTCAGACATTTTGCGCACGAGACGAGGGGTATACTGGGCAGCAAAGGATGGACGGGATGCAGACAAGACGCGGCGAATAATAAAGGGCCTCATTCAAGCTTTGAAGAAAGGATCATGCGATTCGATATCGTCTTACACGACTTGGCTAATTTCTTAGTCCATTCTGATCCGGCGCTTCGGGCGCCAGCCAATCTCTCTCCGTCCCGCCCGCCACATCCTCCACCTCGGACGACTCTTGTCATAGACGCAACAGCGTCAACCTCCTGATTCCCCAAGAAAGAGCTTCTGCATGACTGTCGCAAGATAGAAGGCAATATATCGCGGCTGATATTGCCTGATTTAGCCCGGTCCTCTCACATCGCGCGCCGATGACCTGCTCCTCATCTCACAGTGATGGTGATGTCCCCATACGGGCCATCCTGCTCGACCCCGAGTAGGTCCTTGGTCGTCAATACTGTACGGTTGGTGCAAGATATGTAAGCTCATATCATGTTCGGCTGTCTCGAATCGACCGCACTCACCAAGGCAGTGATAGAACGCCGCAGCAGCAACATGGCGAGTGCTGGTTTCCTCGGGCACGATGTCGTCAAAATTCAGGGACGACGTAGCTGATGGGGCCGCTTGCAGTTGCATCTTGGCATACCTGTACAGCGACCGTCAGCTTGTCTGTCAACGCTTGTGCAGGATACATACTCCAGGAAGTTCAGAGAGTTCTTCTCCAACGTCAAAACACTAGCATCTGAGCGCTGCGATTCATCCGCTCCGGGCGCGACGTCTTCCGGCACTTGTAGAGTCCGGTAATACTCAGTATAGCGCACTTGAGGGCTAGCCAGTCACTGCTTACGCTCAAAATTGAAACCAGCGTCCGCTTCCAGTTGGGATCCACGAAACCCGAAGGACGCAGGCGAGTCGCCAATGCCCAGGCCTAGCGGTAAAGGACTGTCTTGGTTCAAGGAGCTGCCTCTTTTGCTTCTCGCATTACTAACGCGCCCGAAGCTGATCCTGTCGCTCCCAGCAGGGAGAAAGCCAACACCACTGATAGACGAGCTTGCACCTGCATGGTCCCAGGGAAAGAAATTACTCTTCTGGGAGGACAAATCTCTCTCTGGTGCGCGGTCGAGGCCGAACTCCATCTGGCTTCCGGTCACGGAGGGCGGGCGTGAGGCACGTCGAGCTTGTCCTGGTTCCTATAGTCGCAAACTCGGTCATTTTATAAGCATGAAAGTAGGGATTTCCGCACCTCAGAGGAGCGAAGGCGTGGCTCCGCTTCAAGGGCAAAGTCGTTCCCTGTTACAGCCCGTTAGATAAAGAAGAACTGCTTTTCCTGCGCTACTCACCTAATGCGCCGCCATACATGTTAAACTGGTCGTCCATGCCATTGCCGAACCCCATGTCAAAGTCTGGCTCGCCTGCAATGCCTGTCTCCTTCTGGGGGGCCTGGTACTCGTCGTCAACTTCCCATTCCCCCGACTCCTTGACTCTGCGACGTTTCCTGGGAGGTTCGCCTGCACGATATAGTTAGTTTTCAGCCTTGTATCGTTAGATTGCGCCTTACCATGCACATCTATATACAGCTCGCCAGCTCGTGCTTCGACCTGTAGTCTGAAGCTTTCGTGCCAGAAGTCAACCAGAGCAGGCGCATTGACTGTATATAACGTCAGTCTACGTCATTCTTTGATCAGACATGGAAGATATACGCACTTCCGCGAGGTGCACCCCACAGCATCTCGTCGATCAATTTTCCATGGTCTTTCTCTGATTTTTTCTGCTCAAGCTCTCTCCTGATAAGTGCTTGGCCCTCCATGTAATTTGCACGAGCTCGCTGCGTGCAGTTGTAAGACACCTTGCCTCCATTTGGGTGAAATGCTTACCTCTAGCTCTTCGTTTGTAAGCTCTGTCCTAGCGTCGAGCAGGAGTCTTACACGCTTGCCTTTCTTAGGTTGCTTTCCTGTAACGGGGCCGGCCGCGTCCTGGGCCCTAGATCCAGGAGATTGACCAAGTGGAGACAGAGGCAATATAATCGATCCTTCTGGGAACAAGGCCTCTCCTATGAGAACGTGATAAGTGATGATAATAAGGTTCAGGAGGGACTGTGTACCTTCGTTGAACAGGGAGTTCTCCTGAAGGATCACGTCCATCAACAGTTTGTTATATATATACTACCAAGGTGATGATTGCATACCATGCCTGTGTCAAATCGGTTCTGAGGGATGGGGGCGGGATCCATAGCGTTCACACCACCAAATTCGTCTAGAGGATTTGGTGCAAACTCTTGATCGTCCAAGTTTCCCATCATGATATCACCGTCATTAGCCTGCACTGGAGGGCTTATATAGCGGATGAGATACATATCAATTGCATCGATAGATACGTACCCTTGTGCAGGAGTAGCGGGCGCACCCCAGCCTTCACCAAGCTCTCTCGCCAACTCGTCGCCGATATCGCCGCCGAGATCGAGATTGTCATCGAAGCCGAAGCCGCCAAATTGCGACGAGGAGGATATGAGGCCTCCCATAGCATTGTCCGGTCCTGCAAACGAGCTGCTGAACATGAAATCGTGATTTTCTTTCAATGTATGCGCGTCGAGGCGTGGCTGCTCGACGGCGGAGATAGAACTGGCTTTCGCCCTGGTTTTCTTTCTCTTTCCTTTGTTAGTAGGATCGAATTCACCGTCGGAACTGTCCTCGTCGTCTCCTTATAAGTCCTTAAGATCAGTTCGATATTTAGGGTATGATCCTATACTTACCACCGGCTCTTTGAACAGTCCTTTCACGATCATCCCAAGCCTGAGTATAGAGTGAGCCATGAGATAGAAATGAATACGAGTCGTCGTACTTGGAATAAATGCTCGAGATCCATTGCAAGCGCAGCCGTCGGATCTGCAGCAATGGTGACGGTGTCTGGACTGGAGAGGACGATGACACCTCAGTTTACTGTGGCATCATTTTCACATACCGGACAGCCGGTTGTCCCATCTGATAATCTGAAGCAGTCGTATGCATCTCGGAAACCGCCTTCTTGAGGGTGTTGTAACATTGCGTTAAGTCTGTGAACAAGATATCTTGTTTGACTGTGGAGAGAGGTTAGAATTGGAGCAATTTCATCATATAAAAAGCGCATATACCCTTGTATATCCTTCGGAAGAATCACCGTCAGCAATGGATGTTAACACGCGAAACAATCCGTACCGAACTACGCCAACCATCAAATTACTGGACAATCGCAACGCGAGCGGCTCCGCGGGTTCTGCAATGAGTCCACATAGCTGTACGATATCTGCAGTGGCTACAGAACGTCGAGGAAGCTTCTTGAACGACGATTTTGGACCCAAGGTCGCGGCGAGCCTGAACGGGGCATATACACCGGACTGTCATCAGTAAAGGCGTTACGAGACGGCAGACGAGCTCACCAAATCAGACCGTAACCACTGTCGCGTCTCGAGAGTAGGTCATTAGAAAAGAACATAGCGCGACACGGTTTGGATAAAGTACGGAGAGGGGAAAGGGCGTAGAGGGTGACTGCGAGTCTCATAAATTATTCGCAGGAGCCTAGAAAGGAGCACTCCGCGTGAAAGACGCGTCGAAGCTCCATGAAAGTCACTTAGTGTCAAAGATCGACACTTCCATGACACCTTCCTCATTCGGCAGCTCGTCCGTTTTCGCTCTCAGCGACATATCCGTGTCACTTTTGCAGGGATCGCAACCAAGCAGGCGCATCTGACTGGTTCGTCTTAGTATGCGGAATAAAGACTGTCTTGAGTTGACCCTCCGAAAGAGACTGAGGCAGATTAAGGGTGCGGGTCCTCTTCGCCCATGATCTGATCACTATCAACGCTGGCGACTGACTTGATAGATGCGTTGGCGGACTGCAATCAAGTTATAATTCGAGCTGATCCCATTCATCGTTTCCTCATCGGACGTGAGCGATGTTATATGCATCGACTGTGCGTGATATATTCGACTGTCTTCATGGCTGTAGAAGCTGTTGAACTCGTGTGTTCGAGGAAGATTCGTCATTATATTGAGGAAATTTAACAGTCTTGGATCACATAAAAACGACTGCTCTGATACTTGACATGAGTGCCTTCGAAAGGATGAATTCAGGCTCACCAACATCTTTAATGACATGGCCGTCGCTGGTCAACAAAATGTCCGGCGAATCGGACCGAAACGCGACGCGCTTTGCCGCCAAGAGTACGATCACGTGGCAACGCGCGAGTGCCGCAGAACGACGCGCGCTCATTTGAACCTTACACTTACCGTCGCGGCGACGGCGGCCGGGCCTCCATTCAACTCGACTCTCTTCATTCTCTCGACAATCCATGGACGGTTCACAGCCAGGACAAGCGGGTGTATTAGCATGGTGCAACTCGATTCGTACTAGCATTGCCAAAGATCCAGGCCGAGAGTTCCTAGATGCACAAATCCAGAAACAAGGGTTCGACTTTCTCGAGAGCTATCGCGAGGGTATCTTCTCGAAGCAGAGAGAAGCGTGCGTATTTTCCTCTCTTACATATGCACGAAAGACAATTGTTATTAGGCCCATGATTGAGCTTCTCAAGACTCCAAGTCGGAAGAAGGATGCGGGCAAGAAGACGCGTTCCGCTGCAGCGATGGCAGCGAAGGTTAAGGCCGCCAATGCCGCTTTACAAGACGTGCGTTGTCTCAAGTATTATAATATTTGATGCTCATGCCTAGTAGGACGATTCTATCTTCAAAGAGAACACCGTCCCCGCGAATGAGTTCCACAAGGCTCTCCTACAAGCTAAGGGGAACGACAGCAAGTCAAACTTTGCATCGGATCACAGCTCATATGTTGATACTTCGACGGACGACGCGAAACATTTAAAGACTTTGACTATAGTCGAAGCCGAGCACACAGACCGAATGGACGTTGACGAGACTGAGAAGCTTTTGCCTCCAGCGTCCGGCCCTATACCATCTGCCGCCGTCAGCCCGCCAGACAGGGAAATGAATATACCAACACCGCAGGCTATAGATCGCACTCCCAGTATTGATCTCACGACTAGACATCCAGACAGCATAGCTGGTCCCCCTGTCATGGAGCCGGCGTCTCAAACACCAGCACCTGATATCTCTGAGCCACCCATCCAGCCTGAGCAGCAGCAACACATCGAAGTAGAAGTGGCTGAAGAGAATGTTCAAGAACCCGCTCAGGTACACGACGCAGTATCGAAGGAGCTTTCCATGATTGCAGAAGGCGATGAGCCTGAAGACTTTGTAGACGCGGATATGGTAGACGGCGAGGATGGTGAGCCAGGTGACGATATAACCGTGCCAATACGAGACGAACCTTCGTCAAACTCGCTTAAGAGGAAAGGCAGCATGTCCCAATTCTCCGGACTGCCAGCCCCGTCGCCACTGCGAAAGTCGATGCGAATGTCTCGTGAACCGTCCCTAGGGGTAGCCTTGGCAAACGGCCCTCCACCAACACATACACCTGGGGCAGCCTATGGTAGCAAGCGAACGTCGTGGCTGACAAAGGCCCAACAAGCTAAGAAGCTGGAAGGAGGCTCTGGAAAGCGACACCCGCCTAGCAGTGACACTGTTTACAGCGGTCTTGTGTCTGGTGCGAGTAGCAAAGATCTGCGGGAAGCGAAGAAAGCTAAGGTTGGAGAGCCTCTGGGCCTGGGCTTTGTGCTTCCGCCTCCGCCTCCGCATACCGCAACGGATGCAAGTAACGACACGAAGATCGCGGCTCCTAAGCCTCCCGTGGAAGTAGAACCCTCAACATCCAAGGGTAAGCAAAAGGCGACCTCATTGGACGGAGACCAAGGCCAGATTTCGTCACAGCGGGCCGAGCATCAAACTTCGCTACCGCTCGCATTACCTCCTGCGACGCTGCAGCTCACGCCCTTCCAGTCTGAGGACGACCTGACGATGCACGGCGCGAATGTGGACCCAGAAGCAGATGTTCTTGATCGTCTGAAGAAGACTGTGGAGGACCTAGGAGCTAGAACTGGAAAGAGTATGGGCAAATCTCTGGGTGGTCACGCTGCCGCTGCGTTGGCTGAGATAGCTGAAGCCCGGGCAGCAGCGGCTGCGAGGGTAGCTCAGCGGAATCGACAGGAAGGGGGTGCTGAGTCCGAAGACGAGCAAGCTCCTGAGAAATCTGCAGCTACGACCATCGACGTCGTTCCCCAGGAACCAGTCAAGGACATGCATCCGAGACTCAGTGTGTCCGAACTCACTACTTCAATGCCATTGGAGGTACAGAAGCCTTCGGCGAAGGAACAGGTCGATCACAAAGCTTCTGCAAGCGTTCAGAACGTGAGCATCGGCGACACAAGTACTTCAACTACCCCGCCCAACTCTCCACCTGTACAGGTTTCGCTGCCGCCTCCGCCCGTCTTCAGCAAGCCTGTCGCCGTCTTCAATGCGCCCAAGGACCGAGCTCACACAACCTCGAAGGATACGGCTGCCAAACTACCGACGACGAACCCGTTCTCCCTGCCGCCAAAGACCCTACCTTCGGCCACACCGTTTTCGATCGGTCCCACTGCGCTTTCAGCTCAAAGCAGCAAAACCACTGCGTTCTCCGATACTGTGTTTGACCCAGAGGATACTGCTCCGATATGGATGAAGGGCAAACTAGACGCGGAGTTTACAATACCGATCACCCAGGATGATCATACGGTGGACATGAACGAGGACAGCTGGCATGTGGACGAGAAGTTCCAGTCCGACCAGACGTGGACACCGTACGGTTTCACGTCTTCGGACAAGGACGACGGGTCTACGTGGAGCTCTTTCCCCGCGGCAAGCACAAGTCAGCGTCCCGAAGACACTGCTTTCGCCTTTCCGACAGAGAGTCTTCCTGTGCCCGTTGAGAAAACTACTGCAACTCATACGATCGACTCTGAGACCGACGCCACCGGCAGCGAGAAGATCGTCAACCTGAACCTGGATTACGATGAGCCACGGTTGGAAGAGAACGCAGAGATGGATATGGACATTGACGACACAGGCGAGTCGCCTGATCTGGAGGACCTTGTCAACTCTGGGCAGCCGACGATCGCTCTCGTTAAGGTAGGAGGAAAATATGTCGTTTACATACAAAGAGAGTCTAACGTTTGTGTTGACAGTCAAAGCCCGACGCCCCTCGAAGCAACAGCCAGCAATCCATGGCGTCAACATCTTCGTCATCGTCACAACCTGTCGGTCTCTTCGGACAGGCAAGCCGTTTTGTCAACAGTATGCTGGGCAACGGAAAGAAGGCTAAACCGGAACCCGTCAAGAGTATTGCACTCGCTGCTGCTGCAGCGAAGAAGGTAAGCTCAGTAGTGTTGTGTTGTGTGAAGATATGTCTCAAGTGCTCTATAGCAACAGGAAGAGGCCGAGAAGAAGGCTACCCGTATCAAAGAAATGGAGAACAGGCGTCAGCTCACAATGCAACGAAAGGCTGAGGAAGAGAAGGCCCGTGTCGTGGAAGAAGAGCGTAAAGTGAAGGAAGACGCTGAGCGCCGTAAGCGAGAGCGAGAGGAGCACACAGATAAACGTCCACTTAAGGCTCTCAAGAAGGTTTGTTACTTGTTCGTCGAGATAGACTGTTACTTAGTGTGATATAGCCCGAAGAGGACACCACCAAGAAGCGGAAACTTGTGGTGGAAATTGGGAAGAAGCCAGAGACCAAGAAACCACCTTCGAAAGACGGGCAGTCTTCACGGAACGTCAAGCCTGGAACAAGCAACATCCCAAGCTCTACGACCAAATCAGGAGGCGCATTCAAACACGCTGTTAAACAACCTTCAGTCACCTCCCTCGCATCATCCGTACAGAAACCGGTCGAAGTCAAGCCCACCCCCAAACCAGCTGAAGTCAAACCAACCCCCAAACCGGCAACGTCGTCGAGCAATCTCAAGTCCGCTGCCGCGAAGGGCAAAGGCAAGGCAACGGATATGGACGACGTCCAACCCTCGCAGCTCGTCCAATCGCAGATGGCGCACCGCGCGAAAGCGCAGATCCAGGCTGCTACGCCCCGCCAGCCGCCGCCTGTCGCAAGCGAGAACATCGAGCTGCCCGATATCAATAGCGAGTATTCTGACTCGGAGGACGAGGACCGTCCGCGGACTTTTGATCCACCAGAGTGGGCCCAGTCGCCCGAGCTTCGACAGGCGTTGGAGCAGCAGAGCCATATGAACCCGGACGACATCTTTGGGCAAATTAGACCGCTAAAGATGGAGGAGATATTTAGGACGAGGCAGAGTCGGTTCCGTGCGAGGACGAGCTCTGCGAATTGGTCAGGTCCGGATCAACTCACTGCAGAGGAAGAGAAAGAGTATGCACGGCGGATGGGGTTCAAGTGAATATGGTCCTGGTGTTCAACGGGTATGCGATGTTATGATTTTGATGTTATAATTCCTACGAGTCGGACTGTTTGTCTACCAAGCTTTCTCCAAATATTATACAGTCTTGCATATTGTCAAGCTGGAGTTCTGACGAAATTCAAGCATGTTTCACGACAATCCGAACATTTTCGATGGAACGCAGCGACATTGCATTTCAAAGGTAAGAATACTGTACAAGCAAGGGGCCAAAATGGGGCATACGTAGTCTGAAGCGCATTAAATGTCCTATGCTTGAATTCAAGTATCCAGCAATCAAGAGAACCAGAGATTCACCTTAATACGAGAAACAACCGTAGGGTTAGTTGGAAGGTGCCCTGCAGAAAGCTTTGTGACGACGCCAGTCTGTCTTCTGTGATTTCAATCATGAATCAACGCAACATCTTAAAGTTCGAGAACAAGAAACGATACCTGGCACGGAGCCGAGCAGTAATAGATGCTCTAAATAGCAGTGTCAACAACCAACGCCTGTATGTGGAAAAAGAAGCCCGACAAACCTGGCATTGGCTACAGCGCTTTACGTCTGGCATCGGAAATACAGGGCACTGCAGATATGAAGACGCGTTAGTGGATGTCTCTACAACAACAACAAAATTTAGGCCACTAACATCGTCATTCCCGCACATGATCATGTTAGAAGTCCCCTGGAGGCGTTCCTCTCGAGCCTTGACCAGGTCACCTTTCATCTCGTAAACCTTGGCCAAATTTTCTCGGTAGTAAGCAGTATCATGAGCACTATTCAAGCTCGTGACGATTGGAATGGCTTTCTTCAGGTGTGCCTCGGCTTCATCGAGACGACCGAGTTTAATGTACACCTCACCCAAAGCGTTGTAGGCGATAGCTACAGTGTGAGTGTTTGGGCCAAGGTGGCGAAGCTTAACATCCAGAGATTGTTTGTACATTTCTTCGGCTTCGACATATTTGCCCTGGTTGTAGAGACTGCGTCCCTTGTTGTTCAATGCACTGGCGTCGCCGATAGCCATGGCTTGCGATACAGAGGGGTTTTTATGCACGGACACCATGACGAAGACGTGTAGCGGATGGCTATGTTGTGAATGAAGAGCAAAGGGGGTACAGACTTGGTAGGAGCGAGCCTTCTCGGTTTTAAAAGGGGTGTCTGCGACATGGCTCCCATTTACATAATTGCGGGGTCGGCGCGAGCTCGCGTCGCGGTCGAGGCTGGCATTATGGGCGTCTCATCCACGTGGGTGTGCTTGGTGGTGTTTGGCCACAAAAGCCGGGTGAGGAGACTTGGCAGTGGCTCCGGAGTCGGGCGTCGTATCTACTCCCTCTACCTTGTCTTTGACTTTTCTCGCCTGTTAGTCTTTGCCTTTTATCTTCGCACACCGCTCTTTCTCATCTTCAATCTACTCTCAGAATGGCCTCGTCATCTTCTTCATCGCCAGAAATGTCAGTCCCTCATTCAACGAACTCTACCGATCCGCCACATTCAACGCAAGCAAAGCTGCGTGAAGTACTCGAGGATCTTTCCAGGTGATTTCCATCAACAAAGCGTCAAGTCTTTCTATCTAACGCCGTTTGAAGCCGATTCATCCTCAATCTGCCCGACGAAGAGCTTGCTTCCCTAGAACGGGTTTGCTTCCAGGTCGAGCAGGCGTAAGTCCCACATCGGTGTACCATCGTACGAACTGATGTTCACTTTCCATTGCGTAGCCACTGGTACTATGAAGACTTCGTCCGGGAACAAGATCCATCCCTTCCAACCATGACTCTCAAGCGGTTCTCCAACAGCCTCTTCCACGTCTGCCCCCTTCTTAGTCACTGGGGCGATGACCACGAGCAGACATTCCAAAGTTTTATGGCCTATAAGACCAGGGTACCAGTGTGCGGTGCTATCATGCTGAATGACACCTGGGATAAGGTTTGTGGTCGTCTTGCTTACACCGTGGAGGTTTCACACCTTTGCTTCTTAGTGTCTGCTAGTAAAAGGGTGGAAGTCTACGTCGGCCTGGAGCTTTCCAAAGGGAAAGATCAATGAGCAGGAGCCACGACCTCGATGCGCTGTGCGAGAAGTACGTGGAACAAAGCGTGGGCATTGCCCTCGTGCTGATTCTTTTTGCAGGTCCTCGAGGAGACGGGATTTGATCTCGACGGTCAAATCAACCCAAGAGATGTTGTTGAACTCACAATTAAGGACCAATCGATATCACTCTATATTGTCCCCAACGTACCGGAGGATTACCATTTTGAAACCCGGACTAGGAAAGAGATCAGCGTACGTGTCAACGTATGCATCACATGGGCCACAACTTATATGGCTTGTAGAAAATCTCCTGGTTCAAGCTTGCGGATCTCCCGACCTGGAGACGCAACAAGACAGTCCCTGGCAAGTTCTACTTGATAACACCTTTCATAGGGTGAGTCCTAATGTGGTCGCTTAACATATGCGACTGATGATAAATACTTCAAAAGACCCTTAAAGTCATTCATCCGTAATCATAAACCTCGTGACTTACACAAGAGACTGCAAGAGAAGCAGCAACACACAGCTCAACAGGACGCACACATATCTAGCGAGGAGGACGCCCATGGCGAACTTGACGCGCACGACCCTACTGTCTTGGCTCAGGAGTCCAGTTCTCAGTCGTCTTCAGCGGACAATGGCGACCCGCAAACGCCATCTCCTCTTTACAGCGAGGCTGCTGTTCATCCCGTCGTGAACGGTGCCGATGCTGACTCTCAGCGTGCTCTGAACTTGGACAGTATGGATCCTCATTTCGCTCGCCTACTCAGTTCTTTGTCGTTGTCTGCATCTGCTGCTTCATCAACTGAAATGTTAGCGAAGACGGCGCCCGTCAATGAACCCTCCGTCGAACACCATGCGCCTCCTGCGAAGGTCGACCTCTTGCCATCCCCTGGACGTACGGCGAACGCAAACAAACCCACCCATTCTTCCCGCACGCCGTCAGTAGCGGCGCGTGCATCGCCAGCACCGTCTTCTTCTGCTACCCTTCAACATGCATCTCCGCCGAGTCACATGGCTCCTCCAGTGCTCTCTCCCAATGGTTCTCTCCGCACTAAACAACATGATGGTCCATTGAATCAACCTCAATCTCCCTCCGCGCTCAGAACTACCGCAACGGCCGATCTTTCTCCATATATGTCACGAGCCAATGCTGTGCCCGCGATACCCAAACAAATGAAATATATTACGATGCTAGAACATATTGCGAAAGAATCGGAGCGGGTCACACCTAGTATAGAACGGCAAACTGCTATGGAAGTTGCTCACCTCCAGGCGCAGCGTACTGCTCGGCACCCTTCTGTATCGGCCGCGCCCTTACCACCTATCATGAATGGTCATGGACCCCCGCTCTACGCTCCTCGTGGAGGTGCTACCATGATGCCCGTCGCGCCTGTGCACCAGAATATGCAAATGGCGCGAGGACCCTACGAACCTGCAATGATGTCGGACGATCCGTTCGTTGTCAGGCCTCGAACTAGCGCAAACTTCTCACACCCCCTCTCCACACGTCCCAGTATGACCGAAGAGCAGCTTCGTTTCATGATGGCTGGCCCACGGTCGACTTCGACGCAGCCTCTGGGTCATTATGCGCCTCCTCACATCAACGGCTTCCCAGGTGCTCCTCCAGCGGGCCCTCAGCAGGCGTACCCCGTCCCTCGTGCCCAAGTACTGCCACCTAATCTTCGCGTTGTTCCTCCCCAACAACTCTACCCACAGAATGGAGAGCCTGGCCCTCTCTCGGCCCCTCCCATTTCACCCAACTATAACTTCGGACCTCGACACAACCCTGCAAACGCGCAGCTGCTTTCGATTCTTAACACACCTAGTGCCCCGCGTGCTGCTCCTGGTGTTGTACCCGGCGCCCTTGGAAGCGTCGGTGCTCGGTAATTATCCAACGCATTACTTGTTATCGGGCAACTATTCAAACTGTAGCATGATTCGGTCTCTTAGCCTTATTGTTCATACTTGGTTATAGTCATTTGATTGCCATCACTGTCATTGTATCTTTCGTCTCATCTCCCCGTCGTGTCGTCCTGCTTTATCATTCCGCAGGACTTTACAGTGCATCAATTACGATACGTCTTTGATATCTCGTTTTCGTACCGCCGTCTCCTCTAGTCGCTCTCTTGTTCTCGTGGGTCTGGTTCCTTCCTATCTCGTACTCTCCATACCGATTGTCGATAACTTTGCACGTCTTACTTATCGTCTCGTACAGTCCATACACCCCGCTCGCTCACCGCTTAGCTTCTGCGACTCACTATATCGCCGCACGCCGTCTGTGTAGTTTTGTAGCTTAGTCCCGCATCAGTCTTCACACATATCCCTGTAATCTTCCGATAAGAATTTGTGAGTGGGGTGTTGATAGTAGTATAGTCTTATACGTGGCAATTGAGATTGATGTCCCAGTCTTCTGAACTGACCCCGGAAGCGACGATGAACAAGCCTGCGGGATCGTACTTCGTCTTGATGGACTTGAGACGGGCGTAGTGGGAGCCAAAGAACGTGGATTGAGGGTCAAGCTCGTAGAGCGACGCCTACGAGTCCATTGTATTTAGCGACCCCGATGAGTAACCGTAATAATATCAACACGTACCTCATTCAAATAGGCTCCAGCGTGTGGCACAAGATCGTTGAGCACGCTCGTGTACCGCTTCAGTGTATCGCGCTGCTGTTCAATCACAGAGCTAGAGGCCCCTTCATCCCAGGCTGTCCCTAAGATGGTATGGATTAATGCCTTTCGCCAGGCAGGGTTCAGGCCAGTAGAATTAGGATCTGCTTTGGCAACGGCACCCCCAGCAACCAAGCTACGTAACAATACCATATAAGCCTGATATCTGCAGAAGTATGAACGGTACTTACTAATACATCGCCGATGGGAAAGAGAGCAATGTCTCGACGATATTCGTGTAGTTCTGCTCTATAGACGTCCTGGGAAGAAGTCGCGAAGTGAGCTCGCCATTGGTGCCGACCTGTCCGGTGGCATTCGCCAAATTCCCTTCGTACAGTGTGGCGAACGAGTCGACGGGTACCGTGCTCGCGGCTATGATGTTGAGTTGCCCCGTCGTCTCGGCGGAAGAATTAACCGTGAGGGCCCGCGCGAAGTCAAAGAATGGGTTCATGGTGGCATTCGCGGCCTCCCATGAGAGGTTCGGCGCGAAGTAGGCGAAGGAAAGAGAATTAGCGAAGGTCGGCGCCATGGGCGCGATGCCGGCATAGCCTGACCATCCGCCATCCGACAGGGCTGGCGTCATGCGCACGAACTCGGTGAAGAGATCCTGTAGAACGGGACTCGTTGTGGCGTTGGGAACAGTGGTGTTTATGTATGCGCTGAAGACGCTGGTGATGATGGGTGTGGACGGATAGGTTTTGTATGTCACCGAGGTGACGACTCCGAAGGTCCCTCCGCCGCCACCACGTAGTGCCCAAAAAAGGTCCGGGTTCTGGAACGCATTGGCTGTTCTGTGTACACCGTCTGCTGTCACCACCGCCACCTGAATTACATTGTCGACGCCTGATGAAATGTATGAGCTCAGAAAGCCATCGTTGTGGGAACCTCCACAGTCTCACCTAGACCATACTTTGGGGACAGAGCACTGTGTCCGCCGCCTTGGAACCAGCCGCCAGCGGAGCCGACGGAACCTCCTGCCGATATTCCACCCACGATATCGCGACCGCGTGAGTTGACGAATCCATACGTCTGATTCCATTGTACACCAGCTCCGATAGTAACAACTATGGACTAGCATGAGGGATCGCACAATGCAGCTGGACGCCATTACTCACCATTATTGTAGACGGCCGAAGACGGTCCGCCATTAGGCGCGAATGTATCATGAAAAGATATATTCTTCATGTTGTGGGTCCAGATGAGGAACGATCCTCTGGCTGTGCTTCTCCCGAGATAGTCGTGGCTGGTGATTTCGCGACGATGTGAGCAACTATGAATATAATAGAGCTGCGAAAGCCTACCCCGTATTCTTAATCACTACGCGTAGGTTGTGGATCGCTGCAAATTTGACGGCAGTTTCGACGTCCTCAGGCCATCTGGCGTCGACCCCAAGGATAGGGACGCTGCCTTGTTCACATGGAACACCGAGAGAGGTGTTCAAGTAGCAGGCACTGATAGTTCCGTTCTTGAAGATGTAGTCATCGAAATTGGAAGATTGCATAGAGCCAGGTTGGTCCGAGTGCCAGGTGCCGTTGTCCCACGAGTTCTGGACGATGAGACAGTCGGCAGAGGTTGGACCAGACGTGTAGCAGGGCGAAGCCGGTGGGATGGGCTTCAGCAACGGCTGAGACAGCTGGGCTTGTAGCTTGGAGAACTCATGAGATGAGGGCCAGCATGGCTCGGTGGAGAGGCATTTGCAGCGAGGTTTCTCGGTCCTTGGGCCAGCGAAACCACCTAGGATGCCAGGGGGTAGCAGAGCTTGCAAAGAAAGCGCGAGACTCAGAACAGACCGCATCGTGTCTGGCCCCGTGTAGGCCACCATGTTCGTGATTCATATAGTCTTCTCCCAGGAACCGTATACACATGCACAATGATGTACGATGAGCTGCGCTGCTTACTGCCATGACGTGCGCAGCCAAGTCAACTGACTGTGGATAGTGTTCCAGGGGCACCAATCTGCCAATTATGCGGCCTTATAGAAGGATTGGGCTATTCAGTAGACAGTCGATGCTTTATTCTGGCTTACCGATGTCAAAGATGGGGTGCAGCACCGCCGCTTCGCGCGCGCAGCCGCTTTTCTGAACTTGAAGACTTTCCGAACGTGAAGCCCCATGGGCGCCAAGCGGATGCCCGACGTGGCCGCGCCATCCACTCGGAACTGCGCGGCAAACGCCGTGATTGTAAGGCGCGCGCTCGTACAGACCTTTACATGAGCGCTCGAGGGAAGATAGCCATCGCCTCTGCATCGCTGCTACTTCTCCACGTCTCTCTCCTGCTCTCTCTTCTTCATCCTATCTATTTTTTATATTGGTTCATGAAAATTCAGAGACATGTTTACCGGCAACGGGATCAAAATATTCACTTACATCCTCCGCTGTATTTCTTTGGTATCATATTGAACACGCCGCCGTCTGTGTAGTTTTGTAGCTTAGTCCCGCATCAGTTTTCACACACATCCCTGTAAGCTTCGGATATCAATGTCTGAGTGGAGTTTTTGATAGTAGTAAAGTCCTATATGTGGCAATTGAGATCGATGTCCCAATCTTCTGAACCGACGCCCGAAGCGACGATGAACAAGTCTGCGGGATCGTACTTCGCCTTGATGGATCTCAGACGGGCGTAGTGGGAGCCGAAGAATGTGGATGGAGAGTCGAGCTCGTGGAGCGACGCCTACAAGTCCGTTGTATTCAGCGACCCCGACAAGTAAGCGTGACAACGTTTGCACGTACCTCGTTCAGATAAGTTCCAGCGTGTGGTACAAGATCGTTGAGCACGCTCGTGTACCGCTTCAGTGTATCACGCTGCTGTTCAATCACAGAGCTAGAGGCTCCTTCGTCCCAAGCTGTCCACAAGATGTAGAGAACGAGCGCCTTTCGCCAGGCGGGGTTCAGGCCAGTGGAATTAGGATCTGGTTTGGCAACGGCGCCGCCAGCGATTAAACTATATAGCAGTACAATATAAGCCTGATGTCTGTATCGGTACAGACGACACTTACTAATACATCGCCGATGGGAAAGAGAGCAGAGTTTCGGCGATATTCGTGTAATTATGCTCTATAGACGTCCTGGGAAGAAACCGCGAAGTGAGCTCGCTGGTTCCGGCCGGTCCGGTGGCCTTCGCCAAATCCCTTTCGTATAGCGTGGCGAACGAGTCCATGGGTATCGTGCTCGCGGCTACGATGTTGAGTTTCCCCGTCGTCTCGACAGAGGAATTAGCTGCGAGGGCCCGCGCGAAGTCAAAGAATGGGTTCATGGTAGCATTCGCGGCCTCCCATGAGAGGTTCGGCGCGAGGTAAGTGAAGGCCAGGGAATTTGCGAAGGTCGGCGCCATGGGTGCTATGGTGGCGTAGCCTGCCCACCCACCATCGGACATGGCGGGTGTCATGCGCACGAACTCGGTGAAGAGTTCTTGCAGGACGGGACTCGCGGTTGCGTTTGAAACCGTGGTGTTGATGTATGCGCTGAAATTGCTGACGATGATGGGTGTGGACGGATAAGTTTTGTACGTCACTGAAGTGACGACCCCGAAGGTACCTCCTCCGCCACCGCGCAGTGCCCAGAAGAGGTCTGGATTGCGGTACGTATTAGCTGTTCGATGGACACCGTCTGCTGTCACTACGGTCAGTTGGATAGCATTGTCGACACCTAATGATGTATGGGCTTATGAAATAGATTTTGATTAAGTTGCTGAAAATCTTACCTAGGCCATACTTAGGGGACAAGGCGCTGTGTCCGCCGCCTTGGAACCAACCGCCAGCAGAACCAACGGACCCTGCGGTCGATACACCACCCACAATGTCGCGACCACGTGAGTTTACGGCTGCATAAGCTTCATTCCATTGCACACCTCCACCAAGGGTAACAACTAGTGCCGCAAGTCAGGAACCATAACATGTAGCTGGAGGCCGCGTGGCTTACCATCGTTGTAGATAACTGAAGCGGGACCACTTACAGGCGTGAAGGTATCATGGAAGGATATGTTCTTCATGTTATGGGTCCAAATAAGGAACGATCCTCTGGCTGTGCTTCTTCCCAGGTAATCGTGGCTGATATAACAATGATTTGAGCAGTTATTGAGATGACGTCCCCGTAAGGGCCTACCCCGTATTCTTGACCACAACGCGTAGATTGTGAGTCGATGCAAACTTCACAGCAGCTTCGACGTCCTCAGGCCATCTAGTGTCGACTCCAAGAACAGGGACGCTGCCTTGCTCACACCGGACGCCGAGAGAGGTGTTCAAGTAGCAGGCATTGATAGTACCGTTCTTGAAGATATAGTTGTCGAAGTTCGGAGACTGCATAGAGCCAGGCTGGTCTGAACGCCAAGTGGCATTGTCCCACGAATTCTGGACAGCAAGACAATCGGCAGAGGTTGGACCAGACGTGTAGCAGGGCGAAGCCGGAGGGATGGGCTTCAGCAGCGGCTGAGACAACTGAGACTGAAGTTCGGAGAATTCATGAGCTGAAGGCCAGCACGGCTCCGTGGAGAGACATTTGCAACGAGGTTTCTTGGTCCAGATGCCGGGGTGCAGCAAAGCTTGCAATGAAAGCGCGAAACCCAGAACAGACCGCATCGCGTCGGATACCGTGTAGGCCAGCATGTTCGTGATTCATATAGCCTTCTTCCATGAACCACGTGCATATGCTCAGTGATGTGCGAAGAGCTGCGCTGCTTACGGCCATGACGTGCGAAGTCAAGTCAACTGACTGTGAATAGTGTTCAACTAAGTACACCAATCTGCTAGAATGCGGTCTTATAGAAAGCTCTGGCTATTCAGTAGACAGTTTGTACAATTTACTGACTTACCGATGTCAAAGATGAGGTGTGGCACCACCGCTTCGCACACACCGTTGCTTTTCTGAACTTGAAGACCGAACGTGGCAGAGCTCTCGAGGCGCTAAGCGGGTGCCCGACACGATATTCACGTGGCTGCGCCATCCACTCGGGGCTACACGGCAAACGCCGTGATTGTAAGGCGCGCGCTCGCACAGGCTGCCTCTACATGAGCGCTTGAGGGAAAATAGCCATCGCCTTTGCATCGCTGCCACCTCTCCACCTCTCTTTCCCTCTCTCTTTACTTCATCCTATCTATTTTTTATATTGGTTCATGGACATTTAGAAACATGTTTACCGGCAACGGAATCAAAATATTCACTGGTACGTTCCCTACCATATTTCTCTGGCATTATATTGAGTGAACGTGCGTCGGGAACGTAGGCACCAGCCATCCTGAGCTCGCAGAGATCATCGCTCGACGGTACACCCGCCGCATGCCACTGGGTTCTCCTCCAAGCCTGACCTCGCTTCCTACTTTTCTGTAGACTCGGCCTCCCTCTCGGCCGTGCCGAGGTGACGAAAAGCGGAATCGGCGAAACGCACGTCCGCATAGCAGAGTCGGTGCGGGAGGACGATGTGTACATCATCAACACTGGCTGCGGCAAGATCAACACTGCGCTCATGGAGCTCTGCATTATGATCCATGCGTGCAAGATCGCGAGTGCAAAGCGCATCACGGCGGTGGTTCCGCTTTTCCCTTATGCTCGTCAAGACAAGAAGGACAAGAGTCGGGCACCGATCACAGCCAAGCTGGTCGCTAATATGTTGCAAAAGTCGGGTTGCGACCATGTCATAGTGCGTTGTGACCTTTGCTATGTGGCGTTCACTAATTCGGTAAACTTGCAGACGATGGACTTGCACGCATCGCAAATTCAAGGATTTTTCGATGTCCCTGTTGACAAGTACGCATTACATCATGTTGTCGGAGTGCGCTGAACACTCACTGTTCTTCATTCAGCGTACGTCCTGCAAACCTTTGAGTGTTCTTCTGCGGTTCACATTCTACGCACGCACGTGCAATTACCCTGCTATAAGCTTTACGCGGAACCTTCCGCTATCCAGTACATCCGTAACAACTTTGATCTGTCGAACGTGGTGATCGTCTCCCCGGATGCAGGCGGAGCTAAACGGTATGTCGTGTTCTTTGCGAGTTTCCCAGGCTTGTAACGTCGCATCTGCAGGGCCACTTCTATCGCTGATCGACTCGGTGTCGATTTTGCACTCTTCCACAAGGAGAGGAAAAAGGCCAACGAGGTTTCCCGGATGATTCTCGTCGGTCACGTACGAGACAAGGTGGCCATTCTGGTGGACGACATGGCCGACACCTGCGGCACGCTTTGCCTTGCGGCGTCACACCTATCAGAAGCAGGGGCTTCACGCGTCTTTGGCCTGGTTACGCACGGCATCCTGAGTGGGAAGGCCTTGAAGACCATCGAAGACAGCACACTCGAGAAGCTTGTCGTAACAAACACCTTGCCGCAAGAGGACAATGCGGCGCTTTGCCCCAAGATCGAAGTGATTGACATTGGGACTGTACTGGCCGAGGTCATTCGACGCAGCCACAACGGGGAGAGCGTGTCGAAGCTCTTCCACGAAGTCCCGTACTAGAGAGCATCGCCAGAAGTAGTGGGTCCGGAGTTTGTATGGAACGCGATGATGTAGGAATACTATTGTACGTCTACCTGAAATACGAAGAGCAGCCTAGACTTTGACGGACATCTCGGTACCGGGCGGACGCGAGGCGGTGCTTCAGAGCTTCTCAGATGCTCTCGCGGAGGTTGTGCACACACCGGCATCACACGCCAGCACGAAATCGTCTGAGTCTCTTCTCCCGCGCTCCCAAGCCCAGGAGCGTAGAGCGGTTATCGGTCATGGTCCGTGTCATCCGGGTGACTTTAACAAGGCAAGTACCAAGATAGGCTCGTCGATAGGCTCTACGATTTAGGCGGGACTCACCGCTGGCTGTGAAGGCGGGGTCTCCGCTTCAAAGCAGGTATGACATGGCCGAGGGATTTACTCGGGTTGTCGCTGCGACAGCTGCAAATATGGCATGGTACGTGCAGTGGACGCGAGCTCGGGACGACACAGCGCGGCCTGAGGCCGCTCAGACACTGCGTGTGGAATACGTACAGCGGGGGATTAGCCTGGAAGTGGGGCGTCGCCCATTGATGAGAGCCTTCATACGTATGCGTCACCCCTGCCATGTGGACAGCCCTTCCGTTCCCAGTCAGTCTTCACTTCGTGAGCGCGAGAAGCCGAGCATCGCCAAGAAGCGGCACGGGCATGCGGACGCGCGGTGCGGTCGTCCGACGGCGGGGGACACGACGGGGGCGGGGGTCGGGGCAACAGCGCGGTCGGGGTGCGTGCACGGTGGGTCGAGACGAGCGAGGCAGTGACGAAGAGGTGAGATATGTCGGGGGCGAGGACATGGGGAGATTGTGCGAGTGGAGAAGCGATGGTGAGTTGACGGTTCTGTTCTAGCGAATGCTTCGTCGGTGAAATGAGAAAAAAGAACTTTGATGTGGAAGGATGGAGATGGGAAAGCGGGTGTGACACAGCCGGCTGCTTGACGAGCTTGCGGACGGGGACCCGGACAGAAAACATTTCAGAGCGCACGCACTGGGGGGCGTGCGGAGATGACAGCGAATCGACGGTCGTCCAGAGAACGGAGCGAGCGCGAGAGGAGGCCCAAAAATGCGCATCAGATGAGGCGAGACGCGGAAGCGTGGAATGACAGGAGAACACGACCATGCCATTTCGAGGCATCGAACACACCAGCCACTGAGGAGAATTGCCACTGAGCGTGACTGAGGAGAATTGGATCCTGGTGTGTTGGAACCGTTGGATAACACACAACGCCATCGGCGCGTGCTACGACTGGCCATGCATGCGAAGCGCAACTCACATCTCTTGCAGGCTGCTGCTGCTGGGACGGGTGCAGAGGAGGCTCTAGAATGGCTCTAATTCATTGCACTAATTCACAGCATGTGTGTGCTCGGAAGGTGCAAAAAACATTCTAGAGGAGGAACTGCCGGGAGGAGATGAAGACCGAGAAGTTCTGGCAAGATCAGCGGGCGTCTGCCCCGGCGGCTGTTGTTGTTGCAGCCTCGCCAAACTCAGGCTTTCCGCTCTCGGTCACGCCTGCCACCTTCTCTGCTCGCTCGCCCGTCCTTCTCACTCCCTGTCCTTCCTTCCCTCCCTACCACCTCCACGAACGTCCTGCTCGTCCTCACGCCCTCTCTCCCGCTGGTCGACGGTCGCTTCGCACCCTATCTTACTTCCTCCTAACCCGCTGCTCTGCCCGTCCTGAGTCTCATCCAACATTCCATCCTGGGCGATGCAATTCAGAACAGTATCATGCACCCAAACCATGGACATCAGGGCCATAATCCCCCAGAGCAGCACAGTACATACGCCAACCACCACACAAATGGCCACAACCACAACGCGCCCCCACAGAACCCGTCCCACCGAAATCCTGCCCAACCGCTCCCCAAGGAGACCATTACCGTCGTCGGTATTCCGTCCGTTACTGTGGAGAACGATACGCTCGTTGTGGGAGACTCTGATAGCAGTGCGTTTCGCGTACCCCTACTCTCCTCGCCGCGTGCGATTTCATCGGGCCACAGCCGCTGACGCTTGGGCTATTTTCCCCCGTAGGTTCTACTCGTTCATATACCCCTCTCAAGGTTGTGGGCGATGGCTCCTTTGGTACGGTGTGGTTGTGCGATTGGCATGGGACGCTACCGCCCAATACACCATTGTCGGCCATGCAGTGTAGTAGTGGGGCGAGGCCAGAATATGCGGGGAAGCGGCTTGTGGCAGTGAAGCGGATGAAAAAGCGATGGGAGGGCGGATGGGATGAATGCAAGCGACTGAAAGAGCTTGAGGTGCGCATGCAATACACTGTCTCTATCACACATTCCTAACGAACAGTACAGTCGTTGCGAGCCATACCATTTCACCCCAACATCATCCCCCTCTACGACTTCTTTCTGTTACCGTCAACGAAGGAGTTGTACTTCGTATTCGAGTCCATGGAGGGAAACCTCTATCAGCTCATCAAGTCTCGGAAGGGCAAGCCCCTTGCTGGCGGATTGGTCTCTTCCATCTTTCGCCAAGTCGTAGAGGGGCTGCATCACATCCACGCCTCCGGCTACTTCCATCGCGACATGAAGCCCGAGAACCTCCTTGTCACGACGACGGGCTTGTACGACTACCGACCTGTGGTTTCGGGAGCTCCTGCGAATGCGCCACCTGACAGAGATGTCGTAGTCATCATCAAACTTGCCGATTTCGGCTTAGCGAGGGAGACACGAAGCTCGCCCCCATACACGGAATATGTTTCCACAAGATGGTATCGCGCACCAGAGGTCCTTCTGAAGAGCCATGACTACTCGAACCCCGTGGACATGTGGGCATTGGGAACGATCATGGCCGAAGTCGTCAACCTTAGACCGCTGTTTCCGGGTCAGGGGGAGATTGACCAAGTGGCCAGGATCTGCGAACTTTTAGGTGATCCGGTGGAGGACTATGGTATGGACGATAGGCGGAGACCTATCGGTGGTGGGAGATGGCCAAGAGGGGTTCAGCTCGCGAGGAATGTTGGGTTCGCTTTTCCCAAGGTCGGTTCACCTGCATATATGCATCTCTTCATTGCATGCTAAAATGCTTTCTAGATGCCTCCTCAAAACATCTGTGCGATGTTCGACCGCAACGTCCCACTCAGCTTAGTTGAATGCATCACTGACCTACTGAAGTATGACCCAGACTTGCGGCTGACAAGTGAACAGTGCTTGAACCACCACTATCTTCGGGAGACATTACCTCTCAACAACCCTCCTGGTCCACCTACGTCACCACAGGGAGCGGGATGCAAGCCATCTGTTTCTCACACCAACGGCTACCCCGACGGCGTCTCCCCGAATCCCTCATTGCGTTCCGTCGCGCCCCGCAGCATCCCGCCATCGCATTCCCACCCAAATGGGCATCCGAAAGTGCACGCCGTCCCGCCTCGCGTGTACCCACACATCCCAGACGCCTCCTCGTCACATCGCTCGTCGTTCTACGACTCGGGCTACCACTCTATCACTCGGCAGCCCAGCATATCCGAGGTGTCTCAGGCTGCATCAGACTATTCTGGGGACATCTACTCTCCTCGTTCGTCGGACGCGGGCGTTGCCGAGGCGCGTCGCGCTCCGCAGGTGCAGTCACCCGAGCCCACGTCGTCAGACTACGCGCACGCTGCTGAGCGCGCTGATAATGTCAGTGGGTGGATCGCGGCAGAACAGGCCAACCGTGACTGGGACGCGATGGATGTGTCACCACAGCTCGAGACCCCGGCAGAGGTCCCGTACGCAGCTCATCAGCTGATGGACGTGCAGACTTCTCCCATCGTTCCGGAGTACCCTGCGCGCCCAGCGCACGAGCCGGAGCCGCCGTCGGTGCAGAGCGCCACGCACGGGCAGAGCAACAAGTTCCCCAAGTTTGGTTCGTTGGGCTTTGGCAAGAAGCACACGAAATGGGGGCTTGGTGGTATGTTTGGGCACGGCGACAAGCACAACACACTGCCGCCTGTTCAGGAGAACGGTATTCCGCCGGTCTCTACTGTGCCCTCGCTGAGGCATAGGAACTCGAGCAGCACAGACAGCCGGTCGCTGCCTGAGATCTCGCAGCCGACAGAGGACGCGAAGCAAAAGAAGAAGGAGCAGGAGCGGATGGCGAAGGAGGTGCAGAAGGAGGCCGAGCGACAGCGCCGTATACGCGCGGAGAAGATGCAGAAGGAGCAGGCGCGTGCGGTCATGAAGAACAACCGCAGACTCGCGCAGGCCGTCCCGCCAAAGTACAGCTCGTCCATCGAGTGGCTTGGTGGTGCGCACGGTAATGAGTTCACGGCGAGGCAGCAGCCGTCGTCGTCGGGCCCCATTCGACAGGGGCAGATGCATGGGGCGAGCTCGCTAACCGTCAACGCCGCCGGCGGGAGCTTCAAGGGCGCCGGGCAGTCGCCCATCGTCCCGAGTTCTCAGGACGGCGACCTGAAGCGCTCGGAGAGGAGGGATCACGAGCGGGAGCGGATGCCGAAGGCGAGGCGGCGGGAGTATGACGATGATCATTCGATGTCGTCAGAGCTGCGCAGCTCGATGTCTGTTATCTCGTTCGCGACGGTGGACAGTGATCCGGGGCCTGCGCGCAGGCGGCGGCACGAGACGTATGGGGTCAACCGGATGACGTCGATGAGCTCGATGCGTGGGTCGTCGGTTGAGGACAGCGTGGCGTCGCCGCATCGGTCGTCGACGTCCTTGTCCTTGGAGACGCAGCTCGTCAACGACTTCCTGCGCGCGTCGGTCGACTCGTCGTCGCTCTCCGAGCACGGATCGCCTCAGCCGCCGCCGATGCAGATGTTGTCTTTGTCATCGCCTATCCCCTGGCAGCATTCACATTCAGATCTCTCGAGCAGCAGTACGGTAGACAACTCCGGATTGAGGTCACCACACCACATCTCGTCGCCGTTGTCGCCGCCGCCACAACCTCGGCAACCTGGTCCTCTGCACCTGGGACCGCAAAGTCCGTACGGTACGAGTGCCGTCTACGGGCCGCCCAGTCCTGGGTTAGCTCCGAAGTCGGCCATTAACCCCATGTTCAAAGTGGTCAGTGTGCATATAGCTCTGTTCCGAAGTTGATTTACTGAATTGACTGTTTCAGCCGTCGTTCTCTGGATCCGTGGATCGGCCCTCACTGTCTTTGACGTCGCTGCCACCCTTCGCACAACTAGAAGCTGTCGCCGACGGCGGAGAATACCCACCACTGTCGCCAATGTCGTTCACGATACCTGAGGAAGAGGTGTCGGGGGAGGACAGCTAACACTCACCGGGATGACACCGACGCGCCCTGTATCACCCTTGGAATTTATTATCCCACAATTTGGAATCACTCACACACTCGTTTTTCTCTTTCGTCTCCGCACTATTTAACTTTCAGTTGCTCTATTTTCTATCTCCTCCGGTCGTCGGGTCCGTCATCCTGGACATTGCTGCTATCTCTCGTCTTCTTTCTCGCTTTGGGGTCTTCAGCAAGCCATATCGCACTTTTCCTCCCTCTATTACACACCAGTGTTGTTTCCAGTACCCGCCCCACCATACACCGTCCATTGCCGCCTCGCCACACTGCATCGTCATATTCAGCTGCATCTCATCCGACACTCGCCCGCATTTTGCAAGTCCCACTTGGCATATATGCATGCCGCCGTAGTACACTCGCATCCCTCCCTTAGTTGATGTTCTCTGGCAGACTTCCGTCTCTCATATTTGATTCCCCCCCATCGACTTTCGACAGCCAGTAATATACTGTTCGCCACTATTACGTACCCTTTCGTACCATATTCTGGATCGGATGCGAGGTAATTACTCGTAGAATTAATGTACTTGTATTCACTCTCTTTCAACATGTAAAAAGAGGAACTTCGCTGCATTTTCTCAGCTTCAACTCGAACCCTGGTGTGAACTCGCCTGATTGACTGTACGCGTGATTAAGGTGTGGAGAGGCATCGGTCGGAGTCGTTTGTCATGTCTTCCGCTAGTCCGAAGATTGCAATGGCTGGACTCAGCGGATAAAACGTACAGTCTGTGGGTGCAATACGTCAGAACACACGATGGTCTCGCTGTCTACTACGCAATAGGTTAGATTGCGATGGATCGTAATGTGTAGAGAATGCAGTGCGCAATGCGCATCAATCCTGTCGTAGATCTGACAATGTGTCCGGTGGGCCTCGGAAGAAGTTGTTGCGCTCTGCGCAATTCATTGGCTCGACGTACATCTCACGCTGACGGCGAACGTTATTCTGCAGCTGCGAATTGATAGACAACAGGAGGTCTGGGTCTCGACATCACGGGGGGCTCCCTGGGAAACACAGCGTGCGTGGTGCGGGGATCCGAAACACAATCGAACGAGCTTTGTGGTGGTATTCTATTGGACGTAGTAAAGGGATACAGACGATCAGTGCTCGTGTCCATGATGGGGGGCTTGTTCAAAGCGCAGGCCGCTAGGAAGAATGTTAGTATGGAGACATGGCGGTTAAACTTCGTAGACATACCAGTATCTGGTATAAACACGTTCCCAGTGAACAGGTCAATGTGACTTCGTGGTAGCCATGCAGCAGATACATACCCGCAAGGATGAGGGCCTGGCTTGTCCTATATGCAATAGATTTATTGTAAGACACACCAGCTACTCGCAAATAACAACTCTTACAAGGTTAATGAAAATCTTAGGATGGCCAAGGGGGCCGAGTCCTGTGTATTACGTTGTGCACATGAGAGACTCAGTCGTCGATGCAGGTAACAAGCGTACCACCGTCGCAGACCGCTTTCCGCCCGTGGACCAGCCGGATGGGCTCCTTCGCAATCATCTCCATTGCACTCAGTGGGTTTGGCTGTAGTTCCATAGCAGTCTGCTCAAATCGAGGGCCCGACTGGCCCTGTGGGCGGGGTGCTTGGTTGGTCGACCATGTCGTCGGATAGTTCGGAGCCTGCGGGACGACCTTGGAGAGAGGGGTCACCTTGGTGGTGGTAATTGATGATGAGGATGAGAGACGAGCGAGGGGGCGCGACACCCGCGCTGGAATCTGTCGGGCGAGCATGACGAGGACGACGTTGAGGACGAGTTACCCGACGACGCTGATGACCCCGCGCTCAGGCTGCAAGCGCCCGTCATTGGTCGGAGAGACCGTGGGAACGGAGCGTGCACGTGAGGGGCGCGAGATCGCCCCGAAAAGGAAGAGGGCGGTATGTCTTCTGGGAAGTTCGGTGGAATGATGCGGAAAGCGATGGAGGACGCGGGAAACGTCGGCCGCTCGGTGAGTTTCGATGGCAGAGTCTGGACGATTCAAGGTTAGGTTCAGAGTCTGGAAGCGTCCTCTGGAAGACCCTAATGATTGACGTCAATGGCTTCACACTTTCCGTTATATGCCCTCCGGCCGACCATCCATCCTCCTCCCCAAACTCTCAAAGATACCCACATCTCTATCACGACCTAGCATACTCTTCTCCCTATTCCTATCATTACCATGGCTTCAGGCATGGAATTCACCGACAAGGCGCAAGAGACCCTTGCTGCCGCAATCCAAATAGCAAAGGACTATGCTAACTCACAAGGTATGTCCCCTATTCATGTATGTGCATAACGTTGAGATGCTAACGCGAGTTTATAGTACATCCTGCTCACATAGCATTCGCGCTATTGAACGAGGGTGCTGGAGAGGGCAACGAGCACTCTTTGTTCACCTCCGTCATCCAGAAAGCCGGTGGCGACGCCCTAGCCGTCAAGCGTGGGCTGCAGAAGGCCATCGTCCGTCTACCATCTCAACAGCCGCCACCGGACGATGTCTCTATTGGTCCTGCTGCGGCGAAAGTTCTACGGGAAGCCCAGCAGCTTCAGAAGACAATGCACGACTCCTATATCGCCCAAGACCACCTTCTTGCAACCGTTATCAAGGACCCTACTATTACTACCGTCCTCAAGGAGGCCAGCTTGACCGAGGCTTCCCTCAAGACCGCAATCGACGCGATCCGGGGCAACCGGAGAGTCGATAGCAAGAATGCGGAGGAGGGCTTCGATGCGCTCAACAAATACGCTACTGACCTCACCGCGCTCGCTGCGGAAGGCAAGCTCGACCCCGTCATTGGAAGGGACAACGAAATTCGTCGTGTAGTTCGCATTCTGTGCAGAAGGTAAGTTCCGTCGGTGCGCTTGATGCGAGAACATGTCTGACAGTTGCATCTAACAGAACAAAGAACAATCCTGTTCTCATTGGTGAACCTGGTGTCGGTAAGACCGCTATCGCCGAAGGTCTTGCACAACGAATCGTGAACCGCGATGTCCCTGCTTCTCTGCTCGGCCGTCTGTACTCACTCGACATGGGTGCACTTATGGCGGGTGCGAAGTACAAGGGCGAGTACGAGGAACGTATCAAGTCTGTCCTCAACGAAGTCGAAAAGGCCGCCGAAGAAGGCAACGGTATCATCCTCTTCATCGATGAGTTGCACCTTATCATGGCGGGCAATGGCTCCGAAGGTGGCGGTATGGATGCAGCGAACTTGTTCAAGCCTTTGCTGGCGCGTGGCAAGCTTCGGTGCATTGGTGCCACTACCCTCGCGGAGTATCGGAAGTACATCGAAAAGGATGCGGCCCTGGAGCGTCGGTTCGCCCAAGTCGTCGTTAACGAACCAAGCGTCACCGACACCATCAGTATCCTGCGTGGTATTCGTGAGAAGTACGAAGTCCACCACGGTGTCCGCATTCTCGACCCCGCTTTGATACAGGCTGCAACCCTTGCTCACCGCTACCTCACTTCAAGACGTCTTCCAGATGCGGCTATCGACTTGGTTGACGAAGCATGCGCCAGGTATGTAATTTCCTTCAGCATATATCAAGCCATAGTATTGACCACCTTTTTCTAGCGTCCGTGTCACCCGAGAAACTGCGCCAGAGGCTATCGACAAGCTGCAGCGGCGGAAGCTCGAGCTCGAAGTCGAGATCCACGCACTCGAGCGCGAGAAGGACGCCGCTTCCAAGGAACGACTCAAGATTGCACGCAAGGCCATCGCAGACCTCGAGGATGAGCTCCAGCCCCTCCTTGCTGCGTACGAAGCCGAGAAGTCAAGAGGCGAGGAGATCAACAACGTCCGGCGCAAGATCGACGAACTCCGCGCGAAGGCAGACGACGCAGAGCGGCGGTACGACCTCGCGACCGCGTCCGATCTGCGCTACTACGCCCTGCCGGACCTGCAGGGTCGTCTACAACAGCTCGAGGCGAAGCGCGAGCAAGAGCAGGCCGAGGAGGGCAACGATACCGTCACTCCTGAGCAAATCGCCGAGATCGTGGCGCGGTGGACTGGTATCCCTGTCACAAGGCTGATGAGCACTGAGAAGGAGAAGTTGCTGAGGATGGAGAAGATCCTGGCGGAGAGCGTGGTCGGCCAGCCTGAGGCTGTCAAGGCTGTTGCCAACGCCATTCGTCTGAGTAGGAGTGGTTTGAGAAATGCTGCTCGTCCTATTGCCAGCTTCCTCTTCGCCGGTCCTTCTGGTACCGGTAAGACGCTGATGACGAAGACGGTAACTTTTGTCTTTCAAGATGATTTCTCGACCGTTACTGACTTATCGTTTTCTAGCTCGCTACCGTACTCTTCGATTCGCCCGACGCGATGATCCGTATCGATGGCTCAGAGTATTCCGAGAAGCACTCGATCTCTCGACTCATCGGTGCTCCACCTGGCTACGTCGGTCACGACCAGGGCGGTCAGCTCACCGAGTACATCCGTCGGAAGCCCTACGCCATCGTCCTCATCGACGAAATTGAGAAGGCGTCGCGCGAATTCGTCCAGCTGTTCCTGCAAGTCCTCGACGACGGCCGTTTGACCGACGGTCAAGGCCGCGTCGTCGACTTCAGAAATACGGTCATCGTCATGACGAGCAACCTCGGCGCGGCGTTCTTGAACGACATGGGCGAAGGCGCGGTCAAGCCGCAGACGAGGGAGCTGGTCATGGGCGCCATTCGTGCTCACTTCCCTCCCGAGTTCGTTAATCGTATTGACGAGATCGTTATTTATGTGAGTATTTTCAGGCTTATGTGCGCCTACGTAACCTGGTATATTGACTTTACTCTCCATAGCGCTCACTCTCACGGAAGAACATCCTCAAGATCGTCGACCTCCGGCTCGCTGAGTTGCAGGAGCGGCTCGACGACCGTAAGATCAAGCTGGTGTTGGACGATGAGGCGAAGCACTACCTCGTCTCTGTCGGCTACTCGCCGACGTACGGCGCGCGTCCGCTTAACCGTGCCATCCAGACGGAGCTGCTCAACCCGCTGAGCGTCATGATCCTCGGCGAGCAGATCATGCCTGGAGAGACGGTCCAGGTGCGCTTCGACGGCCCGCACAACCGGCTGGTCATCGTCCCGAACCATAAGGGCAGCCAGACGGAGCCGATGGATGTCGACTGGGACGATGTGGATGATGATGACGATATCGAGATTGAGGAGCTCAACTAAAATGCTGCATCAACTTGAAGAAGGACGGTCGTAAGAGTAGACACCAAAGACTCAGGTTTTGACTAGTGTAGGCACATCATACTGTATCAATAGAATCGCAAACAATCTTGTACCAATAGTATCATCTCTTGCTTTTTCTTGAAACCGATATATGCGTGTCGTCCGAGACCTCCAGACGTCGGGTGACCATCGCGGTCTTAGGAGCTGAACTGACACACTTCACGATGGACGCAGACTGTCTCCAATTATTGCATGAAATTACTATATGACGATGGATGCTAGATGCTATCTTGTCTTCAGTTCGGCTACGCCCTTGTGAATGTGCAGTGTCTGGGGGTCCAACGTCCCAGCTCATGTGCCTCCGTTGGGGGAACCCAGATAATGGTGCTGTTGCGCGGCTGTTTCATACCTTCCACTCGTAAGAATAACCTTGAGAGCATAATGGACCATAGCGCCCAGAATAGACTGGGTGATACGGATATAGGATCAGCGCGACTGTTTACCTCTGTGGCAAAGTACGACGTACAACACACCGAGAAATTGCTCCAGAATCTACGTCTGGTTCGTTAGTCGCATGATAATAGGCAGTGTGATTCAGTGGACTTACGGGAAGCTTCAGATACAGTATCATGTTGGCGACATGATTTACTAAAGAAGCGTTAGCGCGGTTTATCGGAACAATGGACGTAGCGAATTCCTACAAAAGATACCCTATTTGTTTTTAACGGTTAGCAGTGTGGTATGAATATATGAATATACCAGGGGCTTACAAAGAAGAAGATCGCGCCGTCGCGCTTGAGATTCCGCAGGATTTCGCTGTGCTGACGATAAGGACGATGAAGTGAGTTGACGACCGTCAATGTTATGATGCTGAGGTCGAAAACACACTGTTGGGATAGTTCAGCATAACAACGTGCATGAAGCCAATCCTTCTGACATACCATGCATCCCCAGGCGGCCACAACCAGATGGGTACGCTGGCTAGTTATCAGACAAGTATTCAGAAGCGGTTCGTAGATCGTGTGGTCTTGAGGAAGAAGTAAGATCAGACAATTCTCTCGCTTCCACCATACTTTTGACTCACGAAAGTCGTGTATCATAACCGGAAAGGCGAGCACTACGGCCGGGATATATGTAAACACCATGATGATGACTACGATGAACATTGCTCGTTTTCCGTGATCCCATAGCGCATATATGCGGTAAGTCATGTAGGCTGTGTGATGAATGAGGATCGATATTTGCATAGTAAGATTAGGAGAATCTGCTACCCACATAAAGCTAATGCCGGATACAGAATGGCAAGTAAAAGGAGGGCGCCGCCAAAATGGTTGCACCTGAGGATCATCCATGTTCCTTGATACATACCAGAACCAGGAGACGAGAGTATAAAATACATACACCTATAAAATGTATAAACTGATGGACCTGATTTCATCATAAGGTACTCACTGTATCATTCAAATGACTCCCAGAACCGGAAAGGACTGACATACAGTCAGACATGTGAGGACTCATCAGAAGCTGAGTAGAACGTACCGTACGCCACGTAACACAAGGGTATTTCGGAACCATAGCGAAGGTATATATAGACCGCCTTTGTGAGGATGGTACCCTCACCCTGCCATATGTACGCAACCTCGTCGTCGAAGGTGAGAATGTGGTCGTAGAGGGCAGTAACCATAGCGGACCCTGCACGAGGTATGTGGTAGCTCTTCCGATGAAACAACATATGCATACCTGCTAGATATTTTGCAGCAAGGAGGCCGTCAATGGAAGACAAGATATCCGCCAAGGAGGGATACATCGACGAGGCGGCCATGAGAGCGTGAGGGTTGTGGAGACTCTGTGTGCGCGACGTCTTTTTATCGAGATGCAAGGGATCAGAGCTTAAGCTCAGAACTGTTGCTTCTCCAGGATCGAGCCTTGCATCATCGCAATCTTGATGTAAGCGGTTATGCACAACAGTTGAGTGACTTCAATCTAGAGATACTTATGCTTAGTATGGGTTGCACTGCACTCTCATGAAGGTCCGACTTACTGCATGTGAGACTCTTCGGATGGCGACCAGTGGATACTTTCGGGCCCTAAATATTCTACTGAGATTATCTGCTATTGCTTGAAGTCCGATGCCCGATGTCGCAACAATCATGGACCAGGCATGCTATCTTGGATGACACGGAAGCGTCAGTATGGACAACATATCTATCTCAAGCGGTGCGGTGGCTGGATAGATAGATATCCGGGGCGGAGATAGAGTACGGTCAGATACACCATACTGCACACAGTCCATGAGTACTGTGCTTGAACTTCACACAGGACGAGATTTCTAGATTTTCGTATGCGATTTCAACAGCAACATGGGACTTCGTGCAAGAAGCTACCACGTAGATATTTTTGCTTCAGGTGGCATTCGACTGTACACGCTAAAGGCTGCTGGTTAAAATGTATGTATGACAGGAAATATGAACGGGCGTACTACAATCATTGAAGATCGATCATCGACTCGAGCAGCTCCACTCGCATCTCCGGGTCGAGTCTGAGTTGACTTGAAGGTATGCAGACCGTACTTACCACGAAAGCATATCAAGGGGCAATACTACTGGATTATACAGTTTCTGACTGCATCTACGGACAATGGGTCTAAGCAGAACAACTGTCGACTTCTGCACAGATGATGGTGGACGCAGTCAGTCAATCTGAGCCCGGCGCTTCCCCTGTTCTCAAAGCGCCACCACGTGGCTAATGGGCGCTTCCTCGCCACAAAGGCTTTCTGGGTCCGTGAACAGATAATGTCTGGGCAGATGTGGCAGTTCACCGTGCGTCCTGAGCTGCAAGGGCGACCAGACGGACTCAATGTGGGTGGGTTGGGACGATTTGGATGGTGGCGATTTCATCTAAGAGTGCTTCACGTCGAGTCATATTAAAATAACCAACGAGATCTTGAGACTCAACCGACACCCTCTGAGATGGGCACTGACTGGTTACAATGATTACATGAGACTATACTGCTAGATTCCATTTATCAAGTCAAGAGGTCCGGGTGTCGCGCATACTGCTACATCCTTGGAAATGTGCAGTGCCTGGGAGACCAACGTCCCAGCTCATATGCCTCCGTCGGGGGAATCCAAACGATGGTGCTATTGCGCGGCTGCTTCATCCTTTCCACCCGCAAGAATAGCCTTGACAGCATGATGGACAATACTGCCCAGAAAGAACTGGGCCGTGTGGGCATGTATGGTTAGTGTGAATGTACGTCACTTTGACAAAGTCTCACGTACAATACACCGACATACTCGTCCGGAGCCTATGTCTTGCTCGTCAGAGGTGGTACGGTGTTGTGCAGAGTGTTTTGACTTACAGAAAGCTTCAGAAACAGTAACATGTTGGCGACATGATTTACTAAGAAGCATTAGCGTGGTTTTCTAAAACGATTGACGTAGTGAAGTCCCACCAAAGATGCCCTAGTTAATCTGTCAGTACATTATGGGCGAAGATGTCGGAGGCCTACCAAGAAGAACATCGCGCCGTCGCGCTTGAGGTTTCGCAGGACCTCGCAGTGCTGGCGATAAGGACGGTGGAGGGAGTTTACGACTGTCAAAACCACGGTGCTGAGATCAAATATGCACTGTTATGACATTGATAGTTCAGCTCGACAGATACGCTTTCACGAGTTCTGACATACCATACACCCCCAGCCGGCTACGACTAAATGGGTGGGTTGACTAGCTATCAGACAACTGTTCAGGAGCGGTTCATAGACGGTGTGGTCTAGGTGATGAGGAGGGTCAGATGTCCCTGCCGTCCCTACCATCCACCTGACTTACGGAACTCATGTACCATAACCAAAACCGCCATAACCACGGTCGGGGTATACGTACAAGCCATGATGACAACAAGGATGACCATTGCTCTTTTCCCATGCCCCCATAGTGCATACAGACGATATGTCATGTAAGCTGTACGATTACTGATGATTGATGTCTGCGTAAGATCAGGAATAGGGACCTACATTGGGACAATGCAGGGTACAGCATGATAATCACGACGAGAGCACCACCGAAATGGTGGCATCTGAGGACCATCCATGTGTTTTGAGACACCGGAGCCGCGAGATGAGAGTGTAGAAGACATACACCTAGGAATTATGTGAGATTTTGAATCAAACCCGAAGGGGACGTGCTCACTGTATCATTTAAGTGCTTTCCAGAACCGGAAATGACTAGCATACATTTAGACATATGTAGAGCCTTTGACCAGGGACCGAGCCAGACGCACCGTACGCCACGTAAAGCAAGGGTATCTCGGCGCCGTAGCGGAGGTATAGGTAGACCGCCTTTGTGAGGATGGTGCCCTCACCCTGCCAGATGTATGCGACCTCTTCGTCGAAGGTGAGTATATGGTCGTAGAGGGCCGTCACGACAGCGGACCCTGTGTGTGCGGGGTGAGAGCCATGTCCTTGAAAAAATAGATTGGAGTGTACCTACCTGCCATGTATTTCGCAGCAAGAAGGCCGTTTATCGAGGACATGATGTCCGGCGAGGAAGGATACATCGACGAGGCTGCCATGGGTGCGTGAGGGCGGTACAAACTCAGTGTACACGCTCCGCACTCCTTATATTGCGCCACACTTGTAGTGTTCCCATCCTAAAGCTTAAAGAATCATGAGCAAGTATCTACAGCTGTTGCATTCCCTTATAGCAGCTTCGTGTCACTGCTATACAGTTGCAAACAAGTATGCACAGCAGTCGAGCAGTTCTCATCTAGAGAACACCGTGATCAGTGCGGAATGGACTCCGATGAGGGCCCAACGTACACTGTACTAGGCTCGGGTGGTGACGAGCACAGCTCTGGATCTGACCATCCTAAAGCTTCGCGTGCTGACATTGATCGTTACTTTGTGCGGGATTCAGAGCGAGACGTCACGGAAATTGTGGCTCGAAGTGTGCTGAATTGAGATAGCGAGAACCCGTCTGGGGACATCGCATCTATCTCGGGAGGTGGGGTAGATAGATGGATGGATGGATATCTACTAGCGTGTAGACCAAGCTACATAATCGGGTAGAAATCTGGCAAGAGAAATCAGTTGTACCATGTGCATAATTCGCATTGTGAGCGGGCGTACTACTGTCATGACCGTCATTAGTTCGAGAGACCTCCACTGTTGCTTCCTCGAACCCAGACCAACTTCGAGCTAAGATGTGCGGCGCGTCTTGACCCAAAAAAAACCGAAAGCTGGATATCGCATTCCTGGATCCGCTGAGTCTATGGTGCGCCCCAGAGTCGGTTAAGCAGACCACGCCGCATAGCCGTCTCCCCCGGCGAAGAGTACAATACCGCAAGTGCAACGCAACTCGCGTTGACGATGCGGAGCAAAGAGGCTAAGAACATCCTTACTGCGAAAGCGTTGTGGGGTTATAAGCCGCTGGATCGTGGAGTTTCTGACTGCGTCTGTGCTTGTGACAACATCATCGAATAGACCACCGACCGTCTTCGCGCCAGTGGTGGACGCAACTTGAAAGTCTCGCGCCGTCGGCACCCCGGCGCGCCCCCGGTCGCAAAGCGCCACCACGTGTCCGAGGTCGCTCCCCGCAGCCAGACGCCCACGCACCCACCGATGTCTCCTCACACCACTACACCACTACTCGCCCTCTGCACACACACGCAGGACGATGTCCCTGCACACCGCATTCGCGGACCCGTCGCCCGCGATATCGATCCCCGTCGGCATCGTCGTCGGGCTGTTGGCGAGCTTCGTGCAGTCGTTGGGACTGACGATACAGCGGAAGAGCCATGTGCTGAACCAGGCGCTGCCGGAGGGGGAGAGGCGGGTTGAGACGAGGCGGCCGTGAGTGTTCGTTCTGGGCTGTTTTGGGTGGTGCTGATATGCTATGTGGGTTGGTCGGTTTGCGTTTGGGCTGGATTGGGTGGTAGGTTGTGGCTATTAGGATTCGGTGCGTGCGCTTTGTGACGACTCCAGGTTCCCGTCGTACGACCCGTATACTCACCCAACGCACCCCGCACCCAGGCATATTCATCTCCTCGAACCTCTTCGGCTCCCTCTTCCAAATCGCCTCGCTCCCCGTCGTGATCCTCGCGCCCCTCGGCGCCGTCTCGCTCCTCTGGAACGCGTTCTTCGCGCGGCTCATCCTCGGGGACGTCTTCAGCCCGTGGATGGCGCTCAGCACGCTGTGCATCGCGGGCGGCGCGGTGCTCGTCGCCGTGTTCGGGATCGTGCCCGAGCCCGCGCATTCGCTGGAGGATTTGTTGGCGCTGTTCCGCCGCCCGGCGTTTGTGGTGTATTTTTCGCTGTTGGGGGCGGGGACGGTGGTGTGTCTGGTTATTGTGAGTGCTTTTGTTGCTGAGGGTTATAAGAGATGTTGGTGTTAATGTGCTGGGTGGGCAGACGCATGCAGTAGAGTATCATTCCGCGGGACGCATAAGGCTCCCGGACGATACCCCGCCTTTATCCCCTGTCGTTGCCCCACATACCGACCCTACACTAGTCACCGCCGCAGCCATCCCGTCGCCAACACCCGAAGACGACGTCGAACGCGCCGCAGAGACCACCCCGCTCCTCCTCGACCGCAAGAACTCGCGCGCCTCCTCGCTCTCCCCACCCTCCTCGCTCTCCATCTCGACCTACCTCGCCTCCTCACACACCCCAGTCCTGCTGGCGATGTCGTACGCGTCGTTCTCGGGCATCATCGCGGGGATGTGCCTCATCCTCGCGAAGAGCGGCGTGGAGCTGCTGGTGCTGACGCTGGGCGGGCAGAACCAGTTCATGCGGTGGGAGACGTGGGTGCTGGTGCTCGGGCTCGGCGTGTGTGCGCTGCTGCAGCTGTGGTACATGCATAAGAGCCTGGTGCTGGCGGACCCGACGCTCGTTTGTCCCTGTGAGTGCCTTGTTTCTCCTTGATTGAAAGTTGAGTTCTGATGGAATCTGTCGTGTCTACTAGTGGCGTTCTGTTTCTACAATCTGTCGTCCATTATGAACGGCCTCGTCTATTTCGACCAGTTCTCCGCGCTGTCGACGCTGCACCTATTGTTGGTCGTGCTGGGGATGGTCATCCTGCTGGCTGGGGTGTGGGTCGTGTCGTTCCCGCCGGGGGGCAACCGCGGGATCGACGTGGGGACGTGGGGCGAGCCCGAGGAGATTGCGATGGGTAGCGAGGAAGGCGGGGAGGAGATCGATCTTAATGAGCCGTATGAGGACGAGCCACTGCCTATGGTCGGATCGACGGTCGGGTCGAGGCATGAGTATAACCTCGACGAGGAAGATGAAGGACGTATGATTGCGACACGGAGGTCGGCGTCGCCTACGCAGTCGCTCCGCATCAATACGACGGTATCAGAACACGGTGCCGCCCCGCCAGACGTGCGCACCTCGCCTACGAGCGCACGCTCGTCGCACGGGCGGCGGCAGACGGACTCTGCGCTGCTCTCCTCCACGTACGGCACCGCGCCGACACTCGCCTCGCCCACCTCGCCCTCCACACGGCGCCGGCCGCCGTTCGCCGCGCACCCGCACTCGCACTCACACAGCACGCTCGGGCCGCCGACGACGACGACGCCGCCGCGCGCGTCGTTCCCCCCCTTCGCGAACCCGCTGTCCCCAGGCGCGGGGTTCTCGATCGGGCTGTCGCCTGTGAGCCCGGGGTTCGCGCTGGTGCCGCGGAGGAGAAGGGTGACGAGCGCGGAGTTTGGGGTGGGGGAGAGGGCGGCGGGGAGGAGGGCGGTGAGTGAGAGTCATGTCGGGAGTGCTGGGGCGGGGAGGGTGGAGGGGCAGAGTGCAGCGATAGAGGTAGAAGCGGGCGGGGCGACGCCGACGCCGGGTGCGAGTGGGTCGGCGCAGGAGGGACGGCGGGCGGGGAAGGGCCGGTGGCGGGTGATGTCGTCGCTGCTCGCGTTCGCACGACGACGAGCCGTGTAGCCTGGGCCTCACTCACAGCAATTTCCAGCCTTCGCATTTCGAGCCGCGCCGATGTACATAATGATATCAGTATTCGGGTTATATACCCCCGCGGACGGGACACTGCTAAGTAGGATAATGTAATAGAGATAGAATGAAATGAAATGGGCGCGAGAAGGGGTGTTGTATGAGATGGTTGCCGGCGGGTGGGCGGACGTTCCGCGGGGTGAGGTAATACTGATACTAGAGATGGAATTACGTTGGGCGGGCGGAGGGCGGAGAGGAGGTGCGAGCCGAGGTGAGGCGGGGGCGAGGGAGCGTTGTCATGGCGGGGGCGGGGACGTGTCGAATGCAGGTCGTCGAGGACGCCACATACGCTACTGTAGGACGGCCTGGGGCGGAGAGGCGCGCCGGCGACCTGGGGCCGCGGGAACTGATGGCGGGGCGGCGATCTCGATAGGGGATCCAGATTGACCGCCGATGATCGACAAAGCGGAAGTATTCGCCGGGCGCTCTGGGAGGAGGAGGCGACGCTAGTGGCTGCTGGTCGGTATGTTTGTATCAGAGCAGGGCGCGTTCTGTTCACAGAGGCAGGAGGGGATCATCTTCTGGCGTATTCTGTGCCAAGAGAAGGGCGGTGTGAGAGCGCAGAGGGCGAGCACGTGAGAAGAAGGCACTCTCCGGGCTAGCGAGCGATGGAGCGTGGCACAAAATATGAGCCAGTGCGAGCGAGGGAGGTCTCTATAGAACAGAGAGAGAAAAATCGGGGAGGCATCTCGGGCGCACTGCTCTCGTCGTTGCCGTCGTCCCTGGTCGCTGCGCGCTCGCTGGCGAACGAGGCCCCCTGCAACATATCATCCCAGCCCCCTCGCCGCCTCCCTCCCTCCTTCGCCCCCTTCCTGTCCATCCCCGCCTTTTTTCCCTCTTTTTTTTTTCGGTCCCTTTCCGCTCTCTCTGTCTGTAGTCTCGTCTCTCTCGCTGTGCTTGTTTATTATTTGCGCCGGGCATGTTGGGCCAGACACGCACCGTGCGCACAGACACGACACCGGCTGCGTCGCCGGACGCGTCGACGTCGCCCATCGCGGACAAGATGCGCTCGCGGTGGTCCGAGGAGGAGGCCGCCGACACCGCGCAGCCGCTCGCCAGCGTCGGCGTCGGTCGCCGCACGACGCAGCGGTCGCACTATAGCAGCATGCGGTCGACGACGGGCAGCACCTACAGCGGACGCGGCGACCGTGCAGCATCGCGTGCAACATCAACCGCGCACAGTTCCGTCCACCCTTCCGTCCACCCTTCCGTCAGGAACCAGCGCCCCATCCCTGCCCCTGACCCCATCATCACCATCTCTTCTGCCGCCCCTCCCTCCGCCAGCACCGACCAGCCCGCGCCCTCCGACTCCGACCTCCCCAACACCAGCAGCGACACCTCCGCCCTCGGCGACCACGACGACGACTACGTGACCGTCGAGCACCCCGAGCACTCTGAGAGCAACCAGGTCGTCCCTCGCGACAAGGCCTCCCGCGTCCTCGGCATCAAGCACCGCAGGAGCATGGAGCCCATCCCCGCCGCCCACCGCACCAGCGTCGCGTCCGTGCGCTCGGTGCCCGTGCACGACGCCCCCAGCGCGCCGTCCTCGTCCTCGGGGCCCACCCTCCCGCTCGCGTCCCTCTACGTCGTCTCCGGCCTCCCCAAAAACCCCTCGACCTGGACCCTCGCCGACCCAGACTCGGTCCTCGGCGTCCACCATAGCGACGGCGCCGTGGGCCGCTGGTGGCGCCCCGAGGTCCTCGGCAGCACCGTCAGTCCTGGTGCAGGCGGCGGCAAGAAGAAGCGCAGGGGCAAGGGCGACGAGAGCAGCGTCTTCAGCAGCTCCGCCCACCTCTCCAAGCAGGAGGTCGGCAAGATGCTCTCCAAGGCGCTCAAGGTACGTGATGCGCTCGACGACGACGACCACCGAAGCTGACATCGCCGCCCGCAGCTCTCGTTCCCGCGCGAGGTCGAGATCATCGCCTCGACCCTCCAGCCCGCCTCGACCGTGCACACCTTCACGTTCACCACCCCGGCCCCGTCCACGCCGCTCGCGCCGTCCGCGTCGACCGACCTCCTGCGCGCGTCCGTGCTCTCCGCCACGACGGACCCGCGCTCCTCCGTCGTCACCTTCCCGTACCCGTACGCCGAGGACCCCTTCTCGCGCAACGCCCGCCCGTCCTCCGCCTTCCTCGGCCCGCCCTCGAGCTTCCTCTCCCCGCACGGGCACAGCCCCGCCGCCGCGCCCGCGGCCGTCAAGACGCCGCTCGTCGGCGGCGCGAACAACACCATCACGTACCACGGCGTGTGCCTCACCGTCTGGTCCCACGCCGACGCGGACCGCACGGCCGCCATCCGCCGCACGCTCGAAGCGAGCCGTGCGCGCAAGGAGAGCGCGAACTCGCTTGTACACGGTACGCGCGGCGTGAAGAGCAGCCACGGCAGCCTGCGGAGCGACGACGCCCGCGCGCGTCGTCGCGCGAAGAGAGCCATGTGGGGCCCTGGCACGGACGGCGAGACCGACTTTGAGGGGGCTGAGACCGATGCAGAGTTTGACGCAGGTGCGATCAGCGAGAGCGACTACGAGGTCGCGAGCACCGTTGGACACGGGCCCGGTGAGAGCACGCTGTTCCTGCCCGGCGACACCGTCTTTTGGCTCCCGTACGCGCTCAGTAAGTGTCCATCTCGTTTCGAATTTGACTGCAGATCGCTCAGTCATATACTAGCCCTCGTGTCGCGGTTCCCGATCTATGACCTCATGCGGGACTACCTCACGCTGTCGTGGGCGCGCTTCTCGAAGGACGTGCAGTCGCACACGCTGCAGATCAGCAAGATCCTCTCGCACCCCGCCCCGCGCCCCGGCGAGCTCGTGCGGCTCGACGCGTCCTCCGCGCCCAGCAGCGGCTCGGGCCACGCGTCCGAGACCTCGCTCGAGGTCGTCTCGCGCTTCCCCGGCGGGCTCGACTTCGGGCGCGGGCTCGTCGACGTGAACTTCACGATGTGGCCGCTCTTCAAGTGCCTCAACATCGACAACGTGCTCACCGCGTGCGAGATCGCGCTCGCGCCGACGGGCCGCGTGCTCTTCTACTCGCGGCACCCCGCGATGCTCGGCATCGCCGTGCTCACGCTGCGCTACCTCGTCGAGCTCCGCGGGTGGGGCGGCGTCGCGCTCACCGCGGTGCACTCGCGCGACGCGAAGATCTACATCGACGACCCCGGGCCGTGGATCCTCGGGCTCGCGACGGAGGCGCGCTACGCCGTGCGCCCGCCGCCCGAGGTGTGCGTCGTCGACCTCGACATCAACTACCTCAGCTGCGCGGCGCCGCCCCCCGGGAGCGTGTCGGGCAAGCAGCAACGCGAGCGCTACCGCGCGCGGCTGCTCGCGGCGTTCGAGCCGCATTATCACCCGGACCATTGTGTGCCGAGCGAGTTCAAGGAGGCGTTCCCGGCGGGGCGGTTTAGGCCGGTGTGCAAGATCCAGGCGAAGCGCGGCGCGGCGTCGACGGCGGTCGCGGACATGATCAAGCCGCCCGAGTGGTGGCACTCGACGCGCATCATCCAGGCGTTCGACGGCGTGCTGCAGGACAAGGTGCGCTTCTCGGGGTGCTTATATGCGTATCAGTGATGCTCAGAAGTCGTTCTTTTACAGATGAAGAAGCCGTCGCTGCTGAAGCGCATCAGCTCGCTCGGCGCGGTGCGCCCGCCGCCGCGGCTGAGCCAGGCGGAGCAGCTCATCCAGCTGTCGATCCGCAAGCGCGCGATGGCGTTCGTCGACGCGCGCGACGACCTCGAGACGAAGATCGGGCGGCTCTCGCGCCGGCTCAACTTCCTCATGACGGAGTCGGACCTGTGGCGCGACAAGTTCGTGTCGTTCGAGCAGTACGCGGAGAAGCTGAGCCAGGAGGCGGGCGAGCTCCGGTCGAAGATCGGGAAGGAGCAGCGCGAGACGAAGCGGCTGTCGTCGATGGTGTCGACGACCGCGGTGGAGAAGACGAAGCTCGAGACGCGTGAGTTCCCCTTCCACTTCTGCCTCTGTCTGACGTCTCACACACCCGCGCAGAGCTCGCTGAAACCGAGTCCGCGCACAAGGACGCGCTGAAGGAGCTCGAGCGCATGCGGACGATGATGCTCACGATGGAGGTCGAGCGCGCGCAGATGATCCAGGAGGTCGAGGACCAGATCCGGATGATCACCGTGCAGATCGACCCGGACGAGTACGACGGGGCGTCGTCGCGCCCGAGCAGCCGGCTGTCGGTCATGTCCGCGCCGAGCACGCTGCGCAAGAGCGACTCGCACGCGCGCTCGCTGCGCACGTCGAGCACGGACGCGACGCTCGTCGAGTCGGCGTCGATGGGCAATTTGCGCCGTAGCCATAGCCATGGGCATGTGCATAGCCATAGTCTGAAGGGGAAGGAAAGGGAGCGGGATGGGGAGGTAGATATGGATGATGTGAAGGCCAGCCACCGGACGAGCACCGTGCCGGAGGTGGACGAGCCTGTGGAGGAGGAGGTCGACATCGGCGCGGCGAAGAAGAAGCGCTTCTCGGCGTCGCGCACGGACTTTGCGCAGGACGGAATGGCGGCTGTGGACGATGCGCTGAGCAACGCGACGGCTATGGTCAACCAGAGCATCAGCAACATCCAACGCAGGGTAAGCTCTCCTCTTCCTATCTCCCGTGAAGCTAACCTGACCTCCCAGCAGCTGGAGTCCGTCGTAGCGGCGAGCCGCCGCTCGATAGAGAGCGACAGCGAGTTCTCTGAGACCGGTCGCTCGTTCAAGACGCGTCGTCGCGGGAGCAGACCCTCGAGCCGTGCAAACAGCGCGAAGCACAACAAGCTGCGGAACATCACCATCCCCCCAGACGCGATGTCCCCCAAACTCGCACGGACCATGTCGTCCGATAGCGAGCCCAGCGACCCCAACCGATCGTCCTCCGCAGACGAGACAGACGCGACCGAGGGCGACGATACGATCGTGCGCCCCGCGCCCGCGCACGAGTCCGCCGAGGGCACGCACCGCATCCTCCGCAAGACGTCGTCGAAGGCGTCGATGTCCGCGCTCCAGCACGACTCCCCAACGACGACGACGTCGCCGATCACGCCCTCGCTCACGACGGGCACGAGCGTCGCGACGACGGACGACGAGGACACGGACTTCCAGAGCGCGTACTCGACGAGCCCGCGCGGCAGCTACGGCAGCTTCGACCCCTCCGCCACGATGACCGAGGTGGACGAGGGCGATGTGGCGACGCCGACGAGGATTGCCGCGAAGGAGTACGTGGACGACTTCGGCAGCAGGGAGCGCGCCTCGAGCACGGCCACCGCAAAAGCCGCGAAGAAACTTTATAGAGCCGGCGAAGACGTGGCGGTGGTCAGCCCGTCCTCGCCCATCGACATGCGGTAGCATTCGTATACACAAGATACCTTGCGTATTTATTCTCTCATCTTATACTTTTTGTTTTTTGGATCTGCATTCAGTCCGTCCGTTCCTTCCTTCGTTGTATGTGTGCCCATCACTAATCCGATATCTTGTCATTCACACACCCTCCTCTTACAAGCACTTGTTATTCTCTTGCGTGCATATCAGTACTACAGTTCTATACAACACATTAGCCTTCTTTCCAATATTACATCGGGAATATATTCGTCCGTTGTCTCGTTATGAGTCCATACGACGGCGAGCGTTGAAAGCCTTCACGACGGACGCTACCTGTCCGAAGAACCACGCCTGTGAGGACTTGTCGGGTATGTATACGAAGCGATCGTATTCGCGTCCGCCCTTATGAGCGAAGCGGATACCGGTATCTTCTATCGTGACGCCTTGCACCTGGGTAAACGGCAACTGCCATTCGACGCGCATCTTGCTTGACCAGAAGGATATAAGACGTGTTGTCGTTAGTAGCACCACGTTGTCTCCGCCAGGGATATCTGGAGCGCGATTGTCACGAAAGCATTCGGCACAACATGACAGAACTTACTAAGGTGAGCCACATATTGTTCCAGTCGGAAAGCACCGTTTTCCAGGTCCTTCATCCAGAATTGACCTAAAGCTTCACGATCGGTGTATGGCTGATGGGTTGTGGTCAATTGTGTGCCTTTTCTGTGACAACAAACGTAAACGTACGACAAGAACACCATCCGGTGGTACATGTCGAGGCTGCAATTGGGCGTGAATTTTCTCAGACCGTTCTGCAACAATCAGCATACACTCACCATTCTTACACGATCGCGGGCGGGATTATCGAACACTGTTGTTGTGTTCCGAATTCCTGGACGGAGCTGTCAGGCTACTGCAAGTACGTCAAGGACTGATCAATACCTTCGCTCAGGTTGGACGCAAGATCAAAGACTCCGATAACTGGTTTCGTGACCACTCTGTACATAGGTCAGAGATCAGAACGCTGACACCAGAACTCTGCACTTACCCCACTAGACCTTTGCCAATGCCTTTGAAGAATCCCTTAGCGCCTTCTGACTCAGCCCCTTCGATGGGTTTCACCTGGGTCATATGAGTATGGGCATGGACGGCGATCACAATTTTGACACTGACCACGACACCCTCGAGCCCGCTCGCGACGCTTGTAGCGAAGGCTTCTGCACCAGCGGTGACACCGTATCTGTATGTGCGCATTAAACGGATTCCTCGTGAAATGATCGTTAGAAGCGTACATGGCATGCCGGGGCTTGTTGCGGCGCTGAATCATTCTTCGTCGCAATTGATACTCCGCATCGAAGGTGGCGGCAGACAGTCCTATACAAAAAGGTAGTGAGTAGAGATGCATGTATAAGAGGAGCCTATATCACCTTTGCCCACGCTGCTAGTGATCTTGTTGACACTGTCTGACAAACCGAATATGGTCTTCTTGACGAAGCTTGCTGCGCCCTGTTCGAAAAAGGTGTAAGGTGCGGTAGGCTGCTAAAGGGTAACAAATATGTACCTTGGCAATACCTATACCTAGCTCTTGATTGCCATGCATAACAACGCCGTTGAACGGCTCGTAGAAGATGTCCGCTACACCTGAGCTAACGTTCGTAAACAAACCCACGGGGTTGCCTATGAAGTCCGCGGAACCGAGAATTCTGTACAGTTGTCGCAGGACCTCCTGTCGATAATGGTACATGATACGTTCCTGCAAGTCGGGTAGGGCCAACCGCATATCCTTGATTGCCAACGCATTCATCTCCAACGGCGCAGCATTGATGTTGCCGACGGCCATAGTAACAGCGTTGATCAGCACAGCGAAGGGATTGCGAAGGCTCAGTCTAATGGAAACCATTACAACACATCCTCGCGTGAATATAATATATCTGCTCACTGTTCTTCGCTGCTCACACGCTCTGTACGCATGAACGAGATGGCCAGCTGGATCGGTTGCAATTCCAGAACCTCGAAGTAAAGATTCTCTCCTGCGGACGAACTCTGAGGTTCTGGGATATCGTCCGGTTCTGCGATCAGTATACTGTATGATGTGAGCACGCGTACGGATGCAGATTGGGAAGATTGGGAAATGGAACCTACTCTTCTTGAGCCGTGTCCCACGGTGCACCTTTCAGCTTCGTCAGGTCGTACAAGGCGAACAAAAAGTCTTCATCGGTTTGGACAGTGAGTGCTTGTAGTAATATAGAGCAATATCTGACGAAGGTGACGCCATGTTCTGTTAACAGAAACGTCAGACATTAGTTACTATCTCGAAGTTATAATGATCGAGTTTACCTTGATCCTTGAGCCAGTATATGCAGGCTTGCAGGGTAGGGAGAGATGCGACGGTTGTGGAGTCTTTAGGGATAGGCGAAGGTTGGATGACCACAGGGAAAACGGCATCATGAAGTTGATTGTCCATCTGCAGGCTACCGCAAGACAAGTTGATGCCGGCGGATATTGGACTGTCCATGTATTCGAATTTCAGACCATTGAGAGACAAGTAGACGACTTCAATCGCCTTGCGATTGACCAGAGACAAGCCGAAACCTTCGAGATCCAGGGTGAAGTTGAAAGTGGAAGCGATTTCTTGCTCAACTGCTTCAAAGGCCTCTTGGCTACTCAAACTGTCCTGGCTGATCGACAGAGTGTTTCTACGAGTGGGTTTGTACAAACTAACATCCGGATTATAGTTGGTGATCCGGATGACTTGCTTGCTAGATTCTGCGCGTACATCCAGCGACACAGTACGTGGCCCGTTGCGAGTCTGTTGATGTACCAAAATCAGCCAAGTCTGCAGCAGAGCTCTACGAAGACACGGACAGGGAACTTGAACGGTATAAGGTCGCCGATCTCCATAACATCGATCACCCGACGATAGTCAACTTGCCGTAAGACAATCTTCTTGTCACGAGCCGCTGGGAAGTCCCAGGCGTAATCCGTTGTGGAATTGCTTGCGACGGTGTACGTTGGAACCACTCGATCTATCTCTGCGCCGTCAGGGTGATCAATATCCTATCCAGCGATGATCAGCCAACGATGTCACTAAGGTCAGAAGGCATACCGTCTGGTAGAATGTGAACGAATAGTCGCTGTCGTTCTCGATTCTGAACGGCCAAGATTCCTCAGCACGCGAGATTACTATGAAGATTGTCGAACCGCCAAGTTTGACATCCGCAGCCATCAAATGGATTTGATCGTCAGCCGGGTTTTTCAGCCGGAAGTGGACAGTCCCAATATCTTCGATGTTGATAGGTGCAGACCTGTCCAAATTCCATCAACATGTTTTGGTCATTCAAGCATGATAAATGGTCTACATACCAGGAGGCGTTGAGTCCGGAAAATGCAACAGTGAGAAGTTTCTCGACGCCCGTCCGCATGAAGTGTAAGGGAGTACGTTCTCCAGGATCCAAAGATGCTTTACCTCGCGGTGCAGCACTGTGCTCACGGAATGACAGCGGCTCCGATGAATTGTTTCTCAATATAAACCTCGGAGTCAATGTGATGACCTTTGTGAGCTTGTATTTCCCTTGACCTTCCTGCCAGGACAGCCCTGCATGGATCTCTTCATTCCTTCGAGCCTCAGCTGGAATAACGAGACACGTCTCGGCTGAAGGGGCCTCGAAACCAACAGCCTATGTGAAAGATAAGTATGACAGATGTGCATCTATCGAGACCATGCGCTTCATACCTGGGACCACATGGAGCTACCAATCTTGAAGCTGAAATCCTTGCCTACTTCATTCGGATGCGACAATACTAAGGCGGGTCAGACAAGTCTACACTCGACTGTGTACCACTCACAGAAAGGCACAGGAAGTGCCATGGTTTCTGTCGCATATGCAGGGTAAGTGAACTGTCTGTGAGCTTACAGAAATTCCTCACCAGGTCTCGTATCCCCCGCGACATCTTGGGATGATCCCAATCGATTCGCACGCCATGGGCTCACGGAGAACGGCAGACCAGTCTTATTGATTACAAGGAAGGGGCAGTAAACTTGCACTTTGAATGCGCCGCCAGAATCAGGGTAGCGACTGCATATAAGTGAGTATGGTGGATGAGAACGATGTGAACCCAAAGACCTACACGTAGTTCAATCTCAGATCGAGTTTTCTGTCCTTGGAGTCACGTAGCGTTATCTTTGTCTCGATATCGAAGTCTGCACTTCCGTCAGTGTTGATAATAGCAAAATCGCTCGGTTTGAATACTGATAGGCGTTAATAATCATACAGATGGAATGGTGAAGGTATACCTACCTGTGTCTTGAACGTTTATGTTCAAAAGAACCATGTGACCAAGTTCAACGGAGTGTACAGGCATGACGCCTCCTTTACGCAGATAGCTTTTCCAGTTCTGGTCAGTGTCTTTGTCGTAGATTCGATATTCCAAGTTGTAGGGCAACAGATTCTCGAGTTCAATCGGGGCGCGCAATTTCAAAACGATCTTCGGATATCGCCTGCAAGAGATGAGATCAAGCTGCAAGTATTAGATGTGTACGCACCTGGTATTGATGTCAGGAGCATCAGTGTCTACCCAGGCTTGGAACCTGAAGGCCGCCTCATTTTGATCGCTATGAGGACACCTTATGGTGAAGTTTCGTCGAGAAATAAGGTCTTCCCATCGGATAGGTGGTGACCACTTGTAGCCGAAGCCCTCTAGCGAGACAAAGATTTGTCAGTAAGATCCGTTACGAGCTGCTGGTACTCACGATCTGGTTGTATCTTGATCCTGTTATGATTGATACCTTCCAAAGGTAAAGAGTAGTCTTGGCCAGGAGCTAATAACGATGATTATAGGATGTATGCGACATTGGTGGAATACGTGCCTATTTTCTCGAGTGAACGCACAGGATGCCCAGATTCGTCCACGAGGGTGACTTCTAGCGGGTACAACGTCTCGTTGACTACCTTGTATGTAGAGCGCAGAGTGACCACTTTGACATTGTCTTCCACTGATACTTCGCAAATAACGCGAGAAGCATACCGCTCCGTCTTGGGCCGAAGAGAAAACATGTACTCTCCTTCCCTATCCACTGGGATACTCCGGACTTGATCCCAAGCTTTGCCAATGAATTGCAGGCCGATGCTGTTGTGAGCCGTCGAAGATATGTGCTGTATATGGTGATATGAATTCATCGACTCGTGACTTATAAAATTATGAATGATCCCACCTCTCTCATTGTTTTCCAATCGTCAAATCTCCAGTCGATACTCTTCTCGTTAGCAACCTGGACCCGATTTCCGTCGGTCACATTGGTACTGCCATCGACGTCGGACCACACGTAAATAGGCAGACCGGTGCGATTGCGGATGCGATACGGTGCATAGCTTCCTCGTGCTCTTCGAAGAACACGCTCGCCTTCCTGGCCCAACATGTTGGACATCGATATTGCGAGCTCAACAAATGTCATGGTCAAGTTCACGTTGAGTCGCTCTCTCGCAGATAAAGTCGTCAAGATGCCACCCGAAAGTGGATCCTTCGCAATCTGTAGTGATTGATAAGCCGACCGAAAATATGATAGCTAATTATCACCTACCGAGAAAGTGAATGTCCAAGGATCGATGACTGGACACTGACATCAGAAATCGTTAGTGATACTGTTAAATGACGCTTACGCGGCTCCCAGTGCGAGTTTGTCAGGTTCCAGTAGCTTGTGTGTACTGACCATGTCGCCGTCGCTTGGACCTAATATTCGGTAAGCCTTCGAACATCTAGTGTATCTCAGAGCCTACCTCTCCGGACCAGTCTTTTGCACCGAAGATGAACGGCTTGACTCTCATATGCAACAGCGGTTGCTCATGCAGATCTCCAATGAGGACAAGCCGGAAACCGTCGCACGATGCCTTGAACTAGAACAACCATTTAGGCGAACCACAACAAAGTGTTAATACCGCTGACCTGTTCTTTGGACACAACAACACTAGCGTCGCCAAGTGCGCCGGAACGTGCACTGGCACCTTTACCAGCGCGATTCGAGGAGGTGCGCTGCATGCTCGGTGCATGAGGCTTGTCTGAGGTAGCTCGACTGTCATTCTGCTTGGCCGTTTGACCATAAAGTGTGATAGCCTTGTTCACAATCGTAGTTATGAGGTTGATGTCGCGGTAAGATGCGCGGAAAACGATAGGCTGTGATGTGATCTCGATGCTAGTCATTTGCTGTGAAGCCGAGGTTCTGCTGTCCAGAGCAAAAGTGAGGTCAACATCGTCCAAGAATCGCACGGTATCCGCATCTTTGCCCATGCTGGTCAGCGACATCCCGAGTCGATCAACGCTCAATGCCAATATACCCTAGCGCAATCGTCACTACGTTGCATAGCTAACATGAAATGATCAAGACCCACCTGTTGCGACAAAAAGATTTGCTTGATCGAAAGCTGTATTGCGCGTGAATCTGCGACCGTGTCATCCTCAAGCACACTTACAGAGACGTCGTGGAGATCGAGACGAAGGCTTAGGGCAGACGACGTCTGTGACGCTACGTCAACTTCATCGGTTTGATCCTCGACGACTTCTGTTTGTTCTGTAGTTCCCGAGGCACTGGTGAAGAATGCCAGGAGCCCCATGATGGGCTCGATGGCGAAGATGACTTTGGGCGAATCAACGGTCACAACAGCCATTGCAGCCTTGTCTTTGCCTGATACCGTGTACAAAATCATAACTTGGTTGCGGTTGTGCTGTGCGGCGGGGATGATCTCGCGGAACTTGGAGTTGCCTGGGCGCGTGTTACTCATGGTGAAAGACCTGAAAACAATCTCCGCTTCCATGGAGCTATCTGAGAGCATCTTCGCCCGTAGAGTGCTTGAGTTCAAGGCAAACCTTGCAATACCATGATCCCTAAGAGTGTCTTCGGTTGTGGCCGTCTCATCGTACAAGTGCAGTTTGACAACATCGAGGGAGACAAAGACGTCGATGGTACTCCATGTCGTGCGCCCGTTGGTGGGTATCACAGCACGAACTTCTGGACGGAGATCGACGGTCGAGGCCGAAGCTGCATCAGATATCGTCGGCGGCTCGGATTGCTCGACAGGAGCTTCGGGTAGCTGAACAGTGTCGGTCGTTAGAACTCTTGGTATTGATCGTGTGAGTGCCATAAGCAGACAGTATTGGACTTGTGTCAGGTTGAGCTTCACGTCGGAGATCTTGACAGACACCTATCGTGTAACTCATGAGTTTGATTTCCGATGAGTTAGGTGGTTACTTACTTGAGTGTCTGGCTTCTCTAAATCTTTTGAACGATCTACACCGCCGTTCTGAACAACGTCGGCGTTGGCATCTATATCATCGATCATTTTCAAGGTAGATGGTTGGCCTTCATAGTGTATTGTCGAAGACAGGCGTATACCTCGAAGGCTGGCGGCGATCTTGTTCTCCATGCCTTCATATGAATTCTCTGCGGCGAATTCACCGAGACGCAGAGTGAGCACATCCGGCGAGCGTTCAGCGTCCGAGGGGAAGACAACGATGGGAGATTTAATGGAGACCTCGAATTGCATACGATCGATCTCTGACACGCTCTGCACCGCGACCACCGTCGCCGCGTCGTACAGACCCTTGAGCTTCGCAAGTTTCGTTAGGAATAAATACACCTGATGGAGTGGTTCTTCCAGATAGTGTACACGGAGGGATCCAGCGGCCAGATATACCGCAGACTTGATGCCTTTGTACGTTTCCTTGTCGTTGGGGTCATACGTGACGTAGCTGAAATCCGCAAAGTTGTCGCCCTCGATAGACAATATCTGCTTGAATTCAGGTAGGGCGGTCTGGAGGGCCGAATCATCGCTTAGGGAAAGACTTCCCAGCCTAGCATTGATTCGCATTGTGTTAGAGTACAACAATATAGAGACGTCCGCGGTAGACATTGACAGTGTAGCGATCTTGACGTCCTCGTTGATAAGAATAGCTACGTAGAATGTTAGCTTCGGTCGTAAGATATACAAAGAAAATACGAACTTTGCACACCGGCCAGTTTAACGGTCACGCGGATCTTATCTTGAGAAGTACCCTGCGTCTGTATGTCGGGCGTAGAGACGTCCGCGTCAGGCGAAGGTGGAACCGCATCATTCTTCTCGGGGACGAAGGTTGTCATGATGAAGTCGTACAAGGCCACGACAGGCTCGGGGGCAGCTCGGCAGATGACCGTCGTAATCTTAACGTCGACGCTCTGTGCGATACCCTCGTAGGTAGTCATAAACTGCGGCGACAAAGCATCTACTCGTGTGTATTTCACAGTGAGAAGATCGTCCGAGGTATCCGCCGCCGCCGAGGAAATGAACTTGATGGGTGTCTTTCCATAATGAACCACATTCATTGATAGTGACCTATAGTGAAAGTTAGATGATTGAACCCTAGTAAAACAAGATAATCCTTCATCGTAACGCATACCTGAGATTGATGTCGACGGTCATAGTGTACTTTGCGAGAGCGAACACCAAGGCGAACTGATCAAACGACAGGTCGCCAAGTTCCCTTTCCTTACCCTCGATAGACTTGAAGAGAGATACTCGCAACGTATCGACACGGAAACTGACCTCCACGACGTGTTGTGTGATCTGGGGATTCTGTATAACAATGTCAGCGGAAATAGCGATGCACACCAAGATTGTAATTACCTCTTTCCCTGGCCCGGACTCTGCCTCGAAGAATTCATCATCGTCGACAACGGTAGAGTCGGCTTGCGTTGTTGAGCCGCCATGTTCGGTGCCAGTTTCAGTCTCGTCATCGTCAATGTCGTACTCTCGCTCGCTCGGACCGAAAAATCCACTGCGAATGCGGAAAGCCGAGGACTTGTCTGGGACTATTGCTGGACGGGCCAACACAGCTTCCGAGTCGTCGTCGAAGTGAGGAATAGCAACATCAATAAGTCTCATCAAGGACTTGTACTTCGTGTCAGACAGGTTGATCTGTAGCGTCGGGAGGTGCCCGGAGATTTTGAACCGAGCGAGGTTGTATACAGTCGGGACGATAGAATTCGAAACTTGCAGATCGATGCTGATGCGCTCCAGCAAGTGCAGATTGTCATGCTCGCTCTTCGCCTTCAGCGCCTCGCGGCACGATTCCAGGTTATTGCCGATGACAAACTGGGCATCCTGCAGCCTGACCGACAGCTGGTCGTACATCATCGACTCCAAGCGCTTATAGTCTGCATCAGAGTACTTCTGCTTCCGCTTCGCGTTGATTTCCTTGACGGCCTGCTTGTCGGCGAGCCGGCTCTCGATGGAAATGTGACCGGCGTCGACCACGAGGACGTTGCCCGTAGACGCTGTGATGCTGTACGGAGCCAAAAAGAAGAACGACTCAATGAACAAGGGCAGCGCGCTAGATATAGTATGACGTACTCCTCGGGGATGATGATGACGGGCGCATTGATGTCCATTTGGACGTCGATGGTCTTGTGGGTCGTGAGAGCGTACTCGAGACCCGCTCGAGTTTCGTTGCGGAGACCCTCTAGTGTCTGACCTGCTACATCCTACGGCAAACTGTCAGTGGTTGTTCTTGATGATCAGCGGTAAATCGTACTAATAGAGCTTCCACAGACTCAAGCTGACTAGACGGCGGCTTGAAGAACTTGTAGATGGCTTCGACGTAGCCTCTGTGGTATATGATGTCCATGTTTCTCATCCGCATCGTGAGCGCACTATCGGCGCGCTCATCAAGTGGGTTATTCTCGAACTGCAAAAAGAAGAAAGGGTCCACAAGCTCTGGGATGCCAGCCTTGACATCTTGTGTCTCAATACGCGTTTCCCTGTCTTGCACTTTGACGATGAGCGGGTACAGCGTGTTCTTCGTTGTCCCGTCGTGCACCTCAAAGCCGTTCAGCGCGAGCGAGGTCACGAAGCTGTCCGGCCTCTGGAGGAACGTCGCTTGGAACTGGTCGAACACGACCGAGATGATGTCCGTGTTCTTTCCGTGCGGGTCTGTCTTCAGCGCAAACGAGCCCTGATTCAGGTTTGCGACGACATGCGCCTTCAAGGCATCTCGGGGTGTCTCGAACGAGGCGGCCAGCGCCGTCTTCTCGTCGTAGTCCAGAACCTCGTACAGCTGCTTACGCTGCTCGTCCGTCATTTCTCCTGTGAATGCCGGCTCATCCATCGTCGTCGTCTCGGACGTATCTGAGGAGCCCCATAACCAGCTGGACCAGCTCCCTTTCGACTGCGTCTGCTGCTGCTTCTTGCGTTCATCCTCTACTTTGCGGCGGGCGGCCAAGTCCTTCTTGAGCTGAGAACGCGCGATTGATCGATAGAAGCGTATGTCCTCATATGACAACTTCTTCTCAAGCGCGTCCAACATAGCTGAATCCTATCACCAGAGCAGTCAGTTTTCCTAACAAATGATCCTCAGGGTGGTGATAAAATTAAACCTACACCGGGTGCTAGAGGCCCCAGCTGCTGCTTCTTGAACCGGTCGACGTAACGGTGACGATCATCTCGTCGCTCCGCGAAGTACGCCCAGGTCCACTTTCTATGACGTTCGCGGACCTCGTCCAAGATCGCAGTGGTGGCAAACTTGAGCAAAGCTCTCGGCTTGTTCTCTTCAAACTCACGTAAGGCCGGCCGGTACTTGTGATACTATGTGACACGAAAAAGATCGAATCATCAGCTGGCGACGCCACGTATCAACTATGTCCTACCTGATGTTGCCGTACGTAGAAATGGTACATATCCAACAACGAGATTGCGTCACGGTACTGATTATCATCAAGAATCACCCCGATCTCGTCGAAGAGAAGTTGGACATCGAACTTGGGGATATCCTTGTCCGACTTATTGTTCATTTTTATCTAAGAAAGCGCTCAGCTGCAATTCCGTGCAACAAAATGAACGCCACGCACCCTGCCCTCGCCGGTAACGGGTTTCAGAATGAATTGGTGGTCAGGAAGGTATTTGCCATGGGAGATCTGATAAAAACTCAATGACGTCTTAAAACCTATATGAGCGGTGCACTTACGAGTTTCGTGAATTTCTCCACAAACTCGGCATAAGACAGACCCGCGAGGCTCTCTGCGTCCGTATCGAAGTATACTGCTAGAGATTCTAATTTGGCTAGCTAGAAAGCATTCAGCACGCATGACCTGAGAGGGTATCAAAAAATTACCTTGTGAATGGCTCCCGCGGTGCTGTCAATGAAAGCAGGCATCCAGCTATCATTCACGGATACCGCCGTGAACCCAGCCAAAGTGATACCGGCCGCGAAAGGATGCTATGGCACCTTGAGTCCGGTTTTCACGCAGATCGTTGCAGAGAATACACATACCCCTGGAACACTCAGCTTATCCTCATATCGAATGTGTATATTTTTCACCGTCACTTGCAGATTGTTGATAATCTTCGTGATCAGCGAGGAGATGAGACCTTGCTGCTGCGGCGTTTCTGGTCATCGATATGGTCGGAGTCAGAGAACGCTTTTGACTTCTTGGCCACCCTCTGCCCTACCTTGCTCGGCCTGGCCTTGAATATGAAGCAGCTCGGCATTTTGCAACCGCTCGGCTTTGGCGGCTTGCAATCTACGCTCCTCTTCTGCTGCATCGTACGTGCTTTCGGAAGACGGTACGACGAGAAGGTATACATCTTCTATGAGGATCTCGACGGGCTGATTCCCGAGATTCATCCAATGTAGGGACAGAGTGAACTTCCCCAGATGACCTAAGCATACAGTCGATGAGCACACTTGCACAACACGAACGCGTGTGTGATTGACCTTCGACGACATCTACGGGAAGTCTGAACTTGTCTAACGCGCCCTTCTTCAGCCGCAATTTACGTAGAGTTAATTGACCTATTTTTGAAGATGAAAACGTACGACGCGCGTGTCACGGGAATAGAAAGCGCACCTTGCCCAATTCCATAGTTCACCTGGTTCATGTCCAGATTTTCCACGTACGGGGCGAGGACCCTGTTGAACAGCTGGGCGCAAACATCGGTCAGTGGACACGGGAGGAGCGCATAAGCACGCACGATGTTCAGGACCTCCTTGCCTGGGTCCAGCCACCACATGGTCGGGGATTCGTGCCAAGAGACGTGTCCTTATGATTCTGAATTGTTGCTTATTTTTTGGGAGCGTGTTTGAGTGGAAGAGTCTAGTCTTGCGAGAGAGCAGGTGAAGCGCTGCGCGTCGTCGAAGTCGCGCGTGCACGTTCAGCATCAATACTGTCTTACGTCATGTGGCGCGCCAAATAAGGCAGCGCTAATAGACGCTCTATTCTTCGGCCGTGGACAGCTGGCGGTCCGCGAAATGATCCGGATGTGGTCCGCCCCGTGCGGAGGCGACCCTTCTTTCCTGCGAATGGGGGATGCTTGGGGTCGGTGTAGACGGCCCCCAGAGCCCGCGTCGACGACCTTGACTCGCACGACGACCCCCGCACGGAGCATGCACAACACCTTGACGACGATTCGCGCTCCCCGCGTCGGCTATGCTGCACAGCCCGCGCTGAGTGCGCCCGTCCGCCCCTGAAGCGCGCAACGTCCCATGCCCCCGGAGAGTCCGCTAGGGTCCGGTCTGGAGAATACGATTTCACATCTGGTACAAGATTTCACACTACCATCGGCTGAAAAGATGGCACGGAGGGCTTGCGGAGGGCAGGGAGGTCATACGACTACCCCGCTTCATGCCCCGCATTGAGGATTAGCACCCCTCTGGGGACCAAGAGAGAGACACGCTGTCTGGCTCCGTCCAGAGTCCCTACAACAAATGAAAGGTTGTTCCCCCACTAGCATAATCCCGTACCCGTGCCGACCCCCTCCGGTTCTATCCGCGAAGCTGGCAACGAGGATTCTCCTTTAAAGTCTGGCACATCTCGCCTGGCCTATCTGGATACTGTGCCCTTCATCCAGGCCTGACGCCCACTTTACGACCTTTCTCCCTTTCCTCACGCCGTCTCACGCATCCTCACGCCGTCCTTCTTCCTACCCTCCCGCCATGCTCTCTGTACAGGCCCCCGTCATCCCCCAGCGTGCTCACATCCCCATGCACGTCAATGAGCAGAAACCCTTCACTAAGCACACACAGCTCAACGAGGTAGGAGCGTGACACCACACCGGGCTGCGGACGTTCCCGCTCACACGAATATCCCCCAGCTTGGCGATTTGCAAGATGCCGTAGAGCCCTTTGCAAAGTGAGCGGTCGGTCTACCGTAATTGGCCCGCGAAGCATACTAATGTACGCTTCACAGACTGATTAGTCGCTCAGGTCGATCCGTTCGTCTGCATTGCACGGTGCCGACTACCATTCCCTCGAGTGATTATTGTGAGCACTTTCCCACCATCCATTCTCAACCAACCATTCATCTTCCCGCCTAGTCGTCGATGCCCAGGACATGCAAGACTTGCGCACACGATCACTCGTCTTCGTTCATAACCTCGTGGAGGCTCTCCGGGCTCAAGGGGTACGTCTGATCTACCTTATCGGATATCTGCGGGGTTTTCGCTAACGGGCGATCGCTAGATCCCAGCTTCCTACAGACTACAGCCATCGAGCTGCCCATTATGCGTCGTCTGTGCCTTGCCTCCAGATACCGATGCAAACAAAGTCAAAACGGCCGCTTTAGAAGCTGTCGAAAACGCCCATCTCCAGCTACGGTACGTTTATCGAGCTTGCGCTTGAAGCGATCAAAGGCTAAGACATGCGTTGCAGGGAGAAGGCGCTGCTTGCGGACCTTGAGGATGGTCTCGCCCTCGTCATCACATAACTTATTCAACTCGGATTTCCTCTCATCTTCTTGGTGCCTCTGCTGACATCTCTTGGTTCTCTCTCCATCGTCGCACGTGTACAAGTCTAGCATCCTCGCACTCTCCACGGATTCCCTTACATCTTTTCCGTCTATATCCCAGCTTCCGTTCTCATATCCGTCTTGCGTATGTCTTCTGGTCGTTTCTCTTCCATTGTATGGACTTTGCTGTATGTGCCGCTCAAGATTTCTAATGCTATTTCATGTATCTACGATTCAAGTGTGTTCCTGGCCGAATACGATTAGACTTGCGCATGATTTCCTCTGTGTGAAGATATGTGCCTAGGGTCGCCGACTGTCCACCACATGGACCTTCGTCGTTGCCAACGTGGAACGACCGGGCCAATAACGTGGATTGGGTGACATTTCACGTGGGAAAGCTTCGATGCCCATCATGGCGATTGCCGGGCTCGAAAACGCGCGCATCGCCCGAGAGCCTTTTTTCGCCAGAGCGACTTTCAACAACGCCCTCAGAGTCCTCCCTCAGCTCTCTTCCACTCGCCACGTAGTGCCCCCAATGGCCCCTCTCGCGGACTTCATCCTCGCTCACGTCCCTTTGCCTAACGTTCCTTACTATTTAACGAGCTATGTTAGCGGAAAGACACCGATGTCCACCCCCCTGGAGGTGTTTCCCGCACTAGTCGCGTACCTCGTCATCATCTTCAGCGTGCGGGCATTCATGAAGGACCGTCCAGCCTTCAAGCTGCAATACCTCTTCCAACTACATAACATCATACTAAGTAGTGGAAGCCTGTTGCTTATGACGTTGATCCTCGAAGAGGTGATTCCGATGGTTTGGAATCACGACGTGTTCTGGGGAATGTGTTCAACGGACATGTGGACAAGTGTAAGACGCGTCTTTGTTTCGATCTTGCATGCATTCCTGACTTCATTGGTGTCCTGCAGCACCTGGAGTTCTATTACATGGTCAACTATTACTTCAAGTACCTTGAATTGCTCGATACTGTATTCCTCGCTTTGAAGAAGAAGCCTTTAGGTACGCCGTCCCTCGGTTTTACATCAGTCGTTCCTACGTCTCATTACGAACCATAGCTTTCCTTCATGTATTCCACCATTCTGCTACGGCTCTATTGTGCTATACGCAACTCAATGGTAAGACCAGTGTTGTAAGTCGCGTCGAAGCTTTTTGCTTCGTGCAACCTTCACTTACTTTGACATAGCAATGGGTCCCCATCACCATTAACCTTGCTGTTCATGTGCTGATGTGTAAGTGCGCTTGTTTGGGTTAAGGCGCCCCAAACTTATTGCTCCCCAGACTATTACTACTGTGCAACTGCTGGCGGTGCCAAGATCTGGGTACGTGAACTTGACTCGAAGTTTTTTGAGCGTCTCACTGATAATGTTGATAACAGTGGAAGAAGTATCTTACGACTATGCAGATCACTCAATTCGTCATTGATCTCTTCGTGGTCTACTTTGCTAGTACGTGTTCATTCGCGTGAATGTGCGTGGCATAGCGAAATCCAACATTGCGTTACAGCATACAACTACTATGCCGCCAACTACTTCCCCTGGCTCCCTAACCTCGGCACTTGCGCTGGAACTGAAGTCGCTGCTGTCTTTGGATGCGTCCTCCTCACCAGCTACCTCGGTCTCTTCATCAACTTCTACATTCAGACCTACAAGAAGCCCAGGGGCAAGGGTGTCGCTAACGGCAAGGCTAACGGTGTCGCCAATGGCAAGGCTAACGGTGTCGCTAATGGCAAGGCTAACGGTGTCGCTAATGGCAAGGCAAATGGACACGCGTAAGTAATCGACATCTTATATATCATCTGTGATTGCTGATCGGACGTACGCAGTAAAAATGAGTAACGGATACGTCCGTGAGGGTTTTGAGAGCAAGAGAGGACAAGCTGAACGGTAGTTCGCTCTACATATGATACCCTAAACCGAAAAACACAAGCCTTTTAATTCGAAGTCCCTATTTTTTGGTTTTATAGTGCTAATACCTCTACTCATTTTGTGGATAACGGTTCCCCTTCGTCGCTGTTGTTTGAATGAGTAGTTCCTTTCTCACGACATACATTACGGGATAGACGACGTCGATATGTACGGCCATTACGAGCAACACATTTCATGAACGTGTCGTGTCAGTTGGAGAGTTGGTCCGAGGCCGAGATGATGATGATGGTCACTCATGGCGACCATCGCATTCTTTCTGCACGTCTGATTCACTTCGGCCCAACGTTAGAATGAAAGATGAGCATTGGATGCGTGCTGCTTCGCGAGGGTGCTGTATGCTCTGTGGCGTCGAGGTCGCACTCGGCTTTGGCAAATGGGAATTGTGCACGGGCGCTGTCGATGCCCGCTTGGAGGTCTGCAAGTTGCGACCAACTGCGAGTCGGATTTATCGCAGAGCTCTGGTTGGCGAACAATCCTATCTTCCTCGCTAACGACATCGCTTGCTCGTCTCTAGCTACTCTCAGTTACTCCACTCGCTTCGTATACCCTCTATAATAACGGCCCTGCACCCTCCATCGAACCCGACGACTATATTGCTCAAAATCGGCTGCGACGATCCCCCTGCTTCTATCACGCGAAACCTCCGACTTTGTTCGTAAATTGGGCACGAAGTCGCGCACGCTTGTTGTCTTGCCGGTGTATGAACAGCGTCCCTAAATATCACTGAAGGGCACCCCTCGGAGCAACGACCTTTCTGTTCGCCACATGGAACCCCCCGCAGAACCCTACACTGAGGAGCCCTCGTCGTTCACCGCCGCCACGCTCCCAAATGAATTCTATGTCACGGTCGAGCTGTATTTGTCCAAGCTTGCTATGCAGGCCCGCAAGGTACGTGCGCGATGCTCGCTCGCACTGGACCGCATGACCGACCGCTTGCCTCGCTAGTCCCAGATTCCGCGCAGGAAAACGGAAAAGCGCGAGTCTATGAGGTCTTCGGTTAGCTCTGGTGATTTGCATCAGAGAAAGATCAAAGGTAAGGGCTCGTGAGCTATAGATCTATCCCCAGAATGTGCTCATTTTCTCGCAGAGAAGTCCAGCTGGCTTGGTCTGTCACGGAGCTCGAACAGTGCAGAACAATGGCGGTCTGCCACTTGTAAACTTGTCGAGGAGGACGAGGGGTGTTTATTGAATGTATACCTTGATGTATGTGCCACTTGTTCTCCTCCCAAGTGGAAGCTCATTACCTCACGCGACTGCAGGACACGGCATTATATCAGTCTATCTACGTACACAAGCTGTCTCATACAGACATAAGACGCGTCCATCACTCGCTATTCGACCGGAAAGATTGTCTGGGTATATTCTGTACCTCTTCGTAAGTGGTACCCCTAAGCCGCGTCACGATTGAGTCTCATACAAGATACTTAGGGATCAAACATGGAACCCGACAGCATATATGGAGCCCCTGTACCTTCATTTTGCCGACACGGAAATCATGAACACATGGATTGTTCTCCTCAGGTCATATGCCCTACCGGAGGTGTATGGTCGCTGGCTATCAGCACGCGACGGCGGGCTCTATCGTATGTGGCGGCAGGTCGAACTCGTGTGTCTACAGGGCAGGAACCTGGGCATCACGAGATACTCCCTGGACGACACGGCTGGCGGAGACTCCGAGTCGAGGCCAGATGGAGATCCTGTGATGGACCTTGACCTATACTGCGAATTCTGGGTCAACGGGCTGTTGACCGGGAAGACTACAGTCAAGAAAAGCACAGGCTCTCCTGATTGGCACGAGAAGTTCGCGTTCACCGACCTTCCACCTTTCCAAAATCTTGAGGTATTGGTGTACAGAGAGAAGCGATTGTTGAAGCCTGTCTTGATAGGCAGCACGTTGATACCTCTGATGAACTTCCGCCGAGGAGAGTACGTAGAAGGCTGGTTCCCCGTGCTTGGCGGCCAATACCGTCCAGGGACAGTTATGGGAGAAATTCGTCTCAAACTTAAAGTTGATGAGTGAGTGAAGTTTCGCGGCTGGTGATGACGTACTGAAACGTGTCAGGGAAATAATCCTGCCCTTCGCCATGTACGGCGACATGCTGCATGTACGTCGTTCTTCGGCTCCGTCTACACGTTTCTATCTAACAATGACTTCAGGCACTGCAGTCTAGGAACATGCTAGATTGGGTGTCGGACCTCGACTCTAAGCTTGAGATCAAGAACATCTCGGACCACGTCATATCTATCGCGAAAGCGAGGAATATCCTGATGAAGGATATCTTGGAACTTGCAGACAGAGAAGTTGACGGCACGCCACAATGTACGTTTTACGTCACTCCCTTCAGTCTGCTTCTCCAGCTGACTGTTCTCACTAGCGCACGGTACCTTATTGTAAGTTGTTAATGACATCGCACGAGCAGATGACTGAGGGTCTACAGCCGAGGCAACACTGTTTTTACAAAGACCATGGAGATATTCATGCTGACCCAAGGTTCGGCTTTCTTGGAAGCCAGCATCGGGCCGGTGATACGTCGTCTGTGTACGGAGAGAGTGACGATAGAGATAGACCCTGCCCGAAGTCACAAAAAGAATGTCGACAAGCATACAGACCTCCTTGTCTATTGGTGTCAAGAGTTCTGGAAGTCGATCTATGACGCCCGCAAATACTGTCCTGAGTTAGTCTTTCTGACCTTGCATGGTAGATTACTGCTAACAAAGTCACAGAGACATGCGCAAGTTATTCTGCCATATACGACAGCTCATTGAAACACGGTATAGTGCGGCCGAGGGCCGTAGTGCCGAGCTTCCATGGCAAGGCGTGTCGTCCTTTCTCTTCCTGAGGTTCTTTGTTCCTGCCATATTACATCCGCACCTCTTCGGCATGTGGCCAGGTAGGTATACAATACTGCACGACGTTCGATCCAACTCATCTAGTCGTAGGGTTGACGGAAGACCCAGTCCAACGGACGCTAACGCTGATTGCAAAAGTAATCCAGAACCTCGCGAACCTCAATACAGTATGTATTGGCCTCCTTATATGCGTGCTATTCTCATGGTGACTGCCTATAGACTCTACAAAAGGAGCAGTATATGCGTCCTGTCCAAGACTTCCTCACGAACAGCAGCAAGGCTATGATCGATTACATCAAGTCGGTTTCTTCCTCGGATCCCTCACAAGTCGATTCGTTACCATCTCAGGTGCTAGACAGGCACGAAAGGGTACGAATAATGAACGCTTTACACCATCGACATAGCAAAGCGCCTATTCTTCACCGGGAGGCCATCCCTCTATTGCCTCACATGGTTGACTTGCCCAGGCATCTAGCAGTCGTCACTTCCATCGTGGTACGACATACACGAAGGAGACTCCCAAACATGACCGGACAATCGGAAGAGGAAGCATTCGACGAATTTTGTTCGTCGTGCTTGCAAATCGAGGAGCAGGCGCTGCGCCGTGTTAGCCAACTTGCAGCACGACGGCGACCTCACAGCATGTCCAGTCCGAAGACGCCTTCGTTCCTGAATTCTCCACCCTCCTCTCCGCCACATCACGGACGAGAACGCAAGGCGTCCCTTCCAAACAAGCTCCGGTCAAAGAGGTCACGGCGGCCGTCGACAGCACCTGATCCCAACGCCTCGCCTCATACCAAAGAATCATCAGAAGATATATCGCAGCCATCGAGTCCTGCCTCGAACTATGTGTTGAGCCGAACGGTCACGAGCCCCGTGACCTCACCAGCTCTTCCGCCAGTGGTGGAACCACAATCTCTCCCTGCACCTCGTGCTGCCTTCATGCACCATCCAAGGTCCACGTCCACAGATTCCGCGCTTTCTCGCAAACAGTACAATACGCCGAGGATGCCATCCATACCCACGCTTTTCCCCTGTGATATTCCTGGCGATTCACAGGACGAGTCGATCGAGTCGACACGGAAGACCAGGGGGTTGTTCCGTGGTATCCTGCGAAAGGGAAACGGGCAATGACCATGTTGACTGTTCGATGTTTATGCGCCTTCATGAAACATACACGTTCTACTGCACTCAAACATTCACTTTGTTAGCATCTATCCCACTCATTTGGACCCCAGCTCTTGCCTGTCATCTCACCTGCCTGTTACTTCTGGTCGCTGTTTATCACGCGCTTCAACAACTAGACTGTGCACTTTCCCGTATTTATACAATTATGATTATATTGGTATCTGGTACAACATGCATGTAATAATACTAATGTAATCGTCCTCGAATATCCAAGACTTCGGAGGGATGTAACATAGATCAGTAGGATGAAGCAAACTTGAAAGTGTCCAACAACATCCAAAGACTTCAATCCCGGGGTGTATCGGCGTGGAGGGGCTTCTGTATCAGCTTCTGCACCTCCGAGGCCACATCCTCCGAAGTACTACGCACAGTGAGGCGGCAAAGCTGGTGAATCTGTATCAGGAATTTAATCGCTGGGGCACATATTGACTACGCTTACCTTGGCCTCTTTGTTCGGTTCGAGCCTCAGCAGACAGCCGACCTTGCCTTCTACGGAGGTATGCAAGATGCCAGCGGCAACAGTGTTGGTAGGGTTAGGGTCAATACCTTCCAACACGTTCAACGAGTAGCCAGAGATGACCTGACGCTGCTTCGACACATCGACATGCCCAGCATCGGTCAGGATGATAGGGAATATACTCTGGGCTTCTCTTGGAGGTCCTCCAATGAGTTTCCAACGCTCAAAGAATTCGGCCGGACCCAGCTTGACGTGCTCGATGAACTTCGTAATGACGATGGGCAGCCGGATCGCAATTGTCTGATGTGCGCCGGCTAGGAACGAGACGCTGAGTATCGGAGGTGTCTTAAACACCTTCTTGCACTCAATGTTCACCAGCTGCTGCGTTTGCGTACGAGGGGCGATGATGCTAGGGGAAATTTTGGCAAATGATGCCGTAAGAGCGTCGTGGTTCTCGACGTGCAGGGTAGTGGTGAACGACTCCAGGGGCGCAGATATCTTATTTCCGATGTAAACCGCGATCTGGCCTATTGGTCCGTGGTAGCGCGACTTGATACCAATTTGTATCTGGACATCCTCGTACAGGACGCCTTCAGCGCCGTACGTAAGTTTATCGTACCAGCGATCGACGCTGGGGTTGTTCGTGAGTCTTGGGATCCCCTTCTCAGCTAACAGCGCTGCTGAAGCGTGTTCGAGGTCCTGAGGCGTCTGGGTACCATTGGGAGATGAAGTGAGGTCGAGGCCGAGTAACGAATTGGTGATGTCGTTAGAGACGTCGGGTTTTGGCCTCCCGTTGACGTCACCCAAGGTGGGTTTCCTCGTCAACCTCGACGCCTGACGTTCCAGATTCACCTCTTTACCTCCGTGGACCCAAACGCGTTTGTCTTCAGTATCGGAATGTTTACGGTTTAGACGTCCTATCAAGGCACTCTCCCGCGGTGGGAAAGGGGGTATCTCCTCACAGACGTTTTGCAATAGTTCATCGTCTGGTCGAGTAGACAGGGCGTAGAACTCGCAAGCTCGTTGTTGCAGATCGACGTCCAGGACATGACGGTAACGCTCGAAAACGTTGACCAGCTGAGGCTTAATCTCAGGGAAGACATTGACCCATTTGACGTATGTAGACAACAGCAGTGCGCGAGTTGGGGCCATACAAAATTGGGATTTCGAGTGGAGAACCTGAAATTGCTCAATTGGGCTGTAACCAGGTTCGTTGGCAATGACATGGCCATACTCTCCCAAGATGTAACCTGAACATAAATTAGTCACTGACTGGTATATGCATGCCCATAGACCCACCGCCAACTTTCACCATGCTCTCGTGGGAAGATGGTGACTTCAAGTACTCGAAGACGACTCTAGCAGCATACGGTTGGAGATCCTCAGTGTTCGTGACGATCTGTACGACACGGTACCAGACTTCGTCTCCGACGTGATCGCCCGCAGCGCTGATGAGCTCTAGGATAGTATCTACATACCACTTGTATGTGCTTGCGTATTTCTCCGTGAGGATGGCTATCTTCAGCACCATTTCCTCCCGAAGACCATAGTCAGCAACCTTCAAATACCGAAGTAGTTCGCCGACTACCAGCTCTGAGTTATCCACGTCGCACATGCTGTACAGCAGATCAAGAGCCCGCCGGCGCACGGATATGTCTTTGTCTCGTAGAGACAAGATAATGGTGCCTTGATGCCTTTTGATGGCCTCCAGGTGATCCGTGCGGGCCGCAAGGTGTGCCATCGTATCCAAGCCTAGATATCGCACGTTTGTTTCCTTGGAGCTGATAAATCGAGCTAGCAGAACCGTGGCAGTCGATACCAGAGGGGAGTTCGAGTCCAGATGAATGGCAAGACCGATAGCCTCGAATAGTACGGCATGTTGGGCGTTGTTGTGCTGAACATTCCGCGATTGTTCGGCACAATTCTGCATGATGGTTTGCAGGACTTCGAACAGTATATTGCGGAGTGTAGGATCGTCTACTCAGGGAAATAATGAGCAGTGTTTTCACGATGAGGAGGTATGCATACCGGTAGGATGATAATACTGCAACAAGCGAAGCAGCTTGACCTGGAGCCACGGTGAAGGTACCTTGTAATACGCGTATGTTGCGGAGTACTCGTGTTCCACTACGAGCTGTCAACAGTTTCCAAAGTTAATGGAAAGGGGGCAGAGTGATAGATATTTACGTACTCGGTTTAATCGGTCTACTGCTTTTTGATAACATACGGCGTATGCGTCTAGATGATCTTGGGCTAGAGCCATAACTAAGCTCGTAACGCAGAGAACAACTCCCTGATCACAACGTAGGTCATCGGAATACTACTATTATTTTGAGATGTATAACTTACCAAGTCCATGTCATCCATGAGCGATACGATTCGCAAGGCCCACTCTGCCGCCGGTATGACTTCAGGATGTTTTCGGTATAGACGGAGTAAAGTCAAGGCCGCCTTCTTGCGGACGAATGTCGGGGAAGTGCTGAGATACGTCAAAACACCTTATGACAACTTTACATGAACTATTAGCTCACGGTGATATCAAAAGTCGATGGACGTCTTCCGCCAGAGCTTCTGCCATTTCTTGTCCACCAACATTCGCGATTGCGTGGAGTGCGAGACAGTTGTGGATCTCGTTGTTGTCGTTCAAGTCTTTCCTGATCGAGTTTACGACGAGACGGAGAAAATCAGAATTCTCATGCATAAGTAGCGTCACGGCAAGGTAGCCCTATACATGATGTCAGATTATGGACCCATAATCTACGAGCATATATGGTATGGATGCTCACAATCTGCTTCTCGCTATATTTCGAGCTTGAAATGAGGTTTACAGCCTCCATGTGCCCCACGTCCACCTTGTAACCAAGGATGTAGGTGAAGATGACCTTTGCGACATATCTTTCCGGTGAAGTGAGTTCAGATGAAGATTGTCTCCTAATGTGTAACAACCTATATGCTCACTTCTTCTTCTGGTATCCATCCAGATTCCCCTCTTCAGCGATGGAAACCTAATTAATCATATTTCTGGACGGACAGTGTGAGCACGCACCTTTGAACCGCTTCCTGATATTTGCCATCTCTTTATTTATCCTCTTTTCTTCCAGCTCTCTGACTCTTGCACCACGTATGTCCGCAATAAACTGAATTCATTATAAGTTAGTAAGGAACGTAGAAGTATGACCATACGCGACTTACTTGCGTCAAACCTCTCATAGAAGTTGCCATCTTTGCAACGCCTCAGCCGGTCAATGTCAATGTGGAAGTTTGTAGCGCGTTCGCGCTCAGAGTGAGTATTGAATATAAACAGATCCACAGCGAACCCAGAGGGTTGAGGTAGTCGACGTGACAGTCAATGTTATGATGCTTGCACCCTGAATGGCGGCAGGCTGGCTGGCTGTGTGCGCTCGGAGATGCGGTCAAGCGTCTCGATCACCCACGTGGGAAATGAGCGCTTGAGCGACGACTTCGGACACCGTAAGCGGGCGACCGCTTTCCTACAAGGCTACGACAGACAATGAGAGTGAAATTTTGTGCGGTATTTTATTGAGACCTGGTTGTTTTGCACTCTATTAATCTAAGGGAAGAATGAGAATATACAAACATATGATACGCGATACAGACAGGCGCGTTAGAGTTGGGGCATAAAGAACAAATCGATAACGGTGTACGAACGATGGACTTTGGAGCTACAAGACGAAGTTACCTCAGTCGGCTTGGTGTGCCTGGTCGTGAATGGAACATGCCGCCGGCTGCATGGTGGGGTGTAGAATATCCAGAGCGAGTTCCTCCCAGTTGAGGCAAACGTCCGGGCCGCCAGCTTGGCGACCCAAGGGGTGTACCAGGCAGCGAATTGTGTCGAGATTGCATGGCGAGCCTATAGTTGTCGTAATCGATGAGAATTCGCGTAATGTCGCGAGTCATCAGGTCCAGCTCCCGTATCTCTGCCGTAGTTAGTGCAGACGGCGCTTTCCCGTCGTCTTCGTCTCCTGATTCATCCTCTTGCTCGTCGCGATAGCGTGTCACTGGCCTCGAAGGCCGTCGACGCTTAGCCGCTTGAGCGTGAATAATTCCTTCGAAAACGCGAAGCATAGATTGATCCATGAGGCCCTTGAGGCGTTGAAGATCGTCCAGTGCGTCCATGTTGCCGTAGACAGGCAACCAGCCATCGCATTCCAGACCCCTGCGAGTAACTTCGATATTGTATGCTCCAAATAGAATGTATGTAATTGGGTCCATGCGCGTCGTAGTCATCAGATATATATTGGCGCCGCTTCCTTGTTGGAGCGACATGTTCTGTCGTTTTTCGGAGAATGCAATGAGTTCCATCTCTTCACGGTCCTCTGGATCGAGATCGAGTTTCTTGCGGTTATTTACGCTGTTCGGGTGTATGAAGACCATCTGGAACACATGATCAGCAATTAAGACAGCAATGCAGTACTCAAGCTAACGTACCTTATCCCGGGACGTCCGTAGTGTTTTATCCCCAGTCCTGACAGCGAAGTTCGGTTGGGAAGCAATTGCGATGAGGGTAGCTAGTACCGGCAAGGATTTCGCATTCTCATTCAATACTGCAGGAATTTCCGCGTGTCTGCCAACCTGCGGCATCATTCCGGTCAGTGCACCGCCAGCGGAGACTTCAATGACACCAATGTCGAATAAAATCTGCAAGATTTGGCGGCGGACGGGCTCGATCTGTAGCATTGTTGGTTTCGCGAGGAAGTTATCCATACAGAATGTGTTCGCATTGACGTAATGTCCACGGCTTTGCCTTTCCCACCATTCGTTGTAGGCTGCCAACATCGCGAGGGCGTCCGAGCGGAATGTCTCTGGACAGAAGGAATTCTTGCGAGCGAAGGACTCATTCTTCAGATGCATGGGCGTAAGGAAAATGTCTCTGCCAGCCAATAAGGAGGCGAGGGTAAGGGCGGGACCAAGACAGCGGAAGAAACACCCATAGAGCACAAGCCGGCCCATCTGAACATCAAGAGGTAACTGAAGAAGGACACGGCCAAGCGACGTCAATTGCTTGTTGTCATCCAATGCGCCGACCATTTGCAAGGAGTCGATGGCAGCCTCAACCCGTTCAACCGGCGGCGGCTCTATCGTCGACGCAAGGACTTCTTCGACCGTCACACCTGGGAAGTTTAGCGCCTTGATGTGCATCACGACGTTGCTCAAGTCTACCCTCTTCATTTCAACCGTTTGGTGCGTGTGCAAGGCATCGGCGCGAGCACGAGACAAGAGACCATAGTATTCTCCTGGTCGGTGCCTTCCAGCTCGTCCCGCACGTTGATTGAGGTTCGACTTGCCAACGGGCGCAGTCACGATCGCAGAAATACGCTTATCGGGGTTGTACCTGCTCTCCTTGATTCGGCCAGTGTCGACCACATAAACCACGTCGGGGATGGTAACGGAAGTTTCAGCAATGTTGGTGGATAGGATAATACGTCGCTGGCCTGCCGGAGGTGGTTCAAAAATGACTTGTTGCTCTGCGACAGGTATGCTAGAGTGCAGGCAGTGTATAGCGTAATCACGCGATTTGTAGTTAATACCCATAGATGACTCGAGCAATGTCTTCTGTACGCCGGATATTTCTTCCCAGCCTGGAAGGAAAACCAATACATGACCTTCTTCGGAGTTCTTGATTACGTGCGTGATAGTGAGAGCGACGAGACTCCAAGGAACTTCCATATCTTCTTCCCTACGTTTCACCTGTGACGACGGACGAGTTACACCAGCGTCCTCATACAACGCAAGGAGGGCGGGGGGCTGTAATTCCGCGCTCAGGTAGTCCTTCACCTTGTCTTCAGCCAGCACTCGTTTAGCGATGGGCCCCGACGCGCCGATTACTTCGGCGACGAACTCGTCTAAGAACTGCTTCTGCACGGGATACGAACGACCCGGTACTTCCGTGACGCCTGCGGGTGTGCCCTCTGCATCGGGGAAGTACTCCTGGAAAAGCTTAGGATCGATGGTTGCGCTCATGAGAATGATCTTGAGGGGCTTTCCACGAGCTTTGCGGTCCGCCATGACACGTTTGAGTACGACGAGGAGTAGATCTGTATCGACATCACGTTCGTGCACTTCATCGACCAGGATATGTGTGATGTCGTCCAGGACCCGATGCTCGTCTGGCCTTTGGAGTTCGGTTTGCAATCGCCTTAAGAACGTGCCGATTGTACAGAAGGTGATACTGCCATCGGGTTGAGGAAGTTTCGCTTCGAACCGAACCTGATAACCGACGCTCTCTCCTGTCCTCTCCCCTCTCTCTGCTGCCACACGATTTGCAACACTGATAGCAGCGAGACGACGCGGCTGCGTACATATAATGTTGCATTTCGCGCCCTCTCCTTTGTCTATCCACTCGTCCAAGATCAGCTGGGGTATCTGGGTCGTCTTTCCGGACCCGGTGGCAGCCATACAGATCGTCACGTCGTTATTCCGAATGTGTTCCAAGAGGGGCTCGGCTTTGGTGTAGACGGGCAGAGTTTGACGACTAGTCCGCATTTTCTCCAGACGAGGGTCTTCTAGGTATCCTTTGCGATTGTTCAGAAGTCGCTGCGACTTGTCAGCCAAGAAGTCCTCGGTCGCTCTACGGCGGCTCGGAGGGACATACAGAGGAGCGGTCGGTTTGGCTTGATCAGGAGAGGCGATCTCGCCTACGACTGACGTAGATGACCGAGGCCTATTCTTGAACAAAGTGCTCCTTTTAACATCTGCGCAGAGACTCTCGATCTGATCTTCCAATCTGTCATCAACTCGCAGGAAGACTGGGGGAGCCAAACCAAGATCCTTCCCGGTCTTCGCGTCCTCCACAAACTTCTTCCACAACTCTGGGTCACAGCTCTCCAGGTACTTGGTGACGTCCACGTAACATGCTTGGATGGCGCCCTTCTTGTTGGTCGCCGTGCCCATACCAATACGTCTGTCGTTCACGGTCATGACTGCTTCCCATTTGTTGCGTTGGTCTGCGTAAGTGAACTCTGGTTTCCCAAACCCAAATCGGCGGCAATAGTAATCCATGAATTGTCGGGCCCGCTCATAGTCGACGACGCTGCCATCTGAAAGTGTCTCTTCCTTAGATGACAGTGTGACGTCTGACTTTTTCGGAGCAGTCAGCTATGAAACAGGGCATTGAGGTTTTATTGTGAGCGATGAAAAATGGATCACGTACGAGCTCTTTGCTTGATAAAATGTACAACATCCATAGGGATGCCAGCCGTTCTGCAGTTTTGGCTTTCACGTCGTCGCCATATGTAGTGTATGTTTCGCCTTCATACTCAAACGTCAATTTACATCTGTCGGAATCTATAGTTATAATCATATATTCATTCTACAGCTCGCAATGACGCACCGATTGAGCAGTCTTCCATCCGAATCGTACCCCTTTGACGTGTCGAACTTGGCCTCCATATTGCGCGCCATGAGCCAATTCATGAGCACCGACTTGGCGTTGTCTATCCATCCTGATTTCAACGAGCCAGACTGGTGGTTCTCTTTGATATACGCCTCGGTATATATGGGTGGAGGAATGGTCACTTTGTGGCGCTTGCCAAGTTTCGAGCCCTGCGACTTTGAGGAGCCAAGCGAGCGGAAACCTGAGGTCGGATGATGAGACTGACGGGCGAGAGACCCCTTGTGAGGTTGGTGAGGCATAGATTCCTCGAGTCGTGCAGCTTTTGCTGGTGGTTGGGCAGAAGAGTCGGAGCGCAAGCCGAAACCGCCTTTTGCGCGAGATGATGGTGAGTTGCCGGCACGCGATGGACCGGCGGATTCGTCGTAGGCGTAGGCTTGCTGGGCAAAAGACCGCTTCAGATGAGCGGAAGGAGCAGAAGACGAGGAGGAAGGCGGTCTTTCGAGGGGCATGAGGAGGCGAAGCCTTTGACGGGGTAAGAACAAGCGCATAGGGAGTGTCGATGGCCGAATATCTGCCTATATATGCCAAAGGTCACTGGCCAAAGCCAGAAGTAGAGTAAACAAGAGAGATTGACCTCGTCCGGCTTCAACAGAGCAGCCCCTCCCTCAGCACTCTCTGTCGACGTCCAGGAATTGCAGTTCGAATGAAAGAGCGAAGAAGTTGAAAAATACGACCAACCTCTCGAAAAGCTCAACCGCCGCACCAATAGCGTGTGATCAATCCAGCTGGGCGCCCAAAACGACCAGCCTCGGCAATTACCGGAGCGCGGGGACCGACTCCGTACACGTTAACGGAGGCAAGAAACTAACTATGATTACAATCGCCAGTTAACGATGTGAAAAGAGTATTGTATCTAGTGGTCGAACGGTTGATTTGGCCATGCTTCTGCTGCCAAGTCTATCCCCTGTAGGTACTTCAGCCGGACAGCATACTCTTTCACCGAGGTCCAATCCTTTGATGTCACTGCTGCAGCTAGCACCGGAAGTAACTCCTCGATCTTGGCTAAAAGAATGTGAAGATGGTTATTCAGATATGAACAACGTAAGGCGAGCGTTCGCGTACAGATATTTTCCTGTCGTATGCGCTCTACCTCTTCGCGGCTTTCTGCGCTCTCCAGTTCTTCTCGTGCCTCCATAACTTCCATGATCAGTGTTGGATCCTCGAGGTTATCGGACTCTCCTATGGTCATGCCTTGGAGTTGCAAAAGATACTCGGCCCGCGTATACGGATTTGTGAGAGTTCCGTACGCCTTATTCACGACACTAGACAACTCTGCAGCGGTTGCCTGAGCAGCCTATGTGCATTGAGGTCAGATAGTCCAAGCTTGAGATAAATACGGACTTACTTGGCTTTTCCCTGACCATTTGTCTGGATGCACTATACGCTGAAGGTCTCTGAACCTATTCTTCAAGAGCTTTGTATCAACGTCAAATGCATGGTCGTCCTTGGAAAGATCAAAGATGTCGTAGTGAGTGGCGGAAGGCGGTAGTCGTGAGATGAATGAGCAATGTGGGCAAGCTGGTAGAGGAGTCGGTAATGGCGAAGAACATGATGGACAAGTTCTGGACAACGTTGTCAGTCGGCAAGCGGAGGCACTAAATAGTCGTGACTCGGGTTTGATGAGCGTAGGATTGCGATGCGCCTGCACACAGGAGCGAAGCCCTTGTATTCGAGCTACCTTGAGCACACTCAAAGTCGTTCTAGTCGAGATACTAGCACAGAGTCTGGAAGCAGATGAACGCAACATCGCGAGTCGAAGAGATGATCTGCTCGTCTGACGTAATGCCCTACTGAATGAAGTGCTAATCGTAACCCCAGGCTAGGGTCTCTCAAGACCAATGAGATCACCGAAGGCGTCTGATTGAGTTAACCAAGAACCATGACCGACTCACCCGATGCCAACGCAGCTGCAGAGGCCGGTCCTTCCAATCTCGCCAACGTTGTACCTCTACCTAACACTGTGATACACGATGATTCGTTTACAACCGACAACCTGCGTGCGAAGTTATCACCCAAACGCTCTTTTTTCCACCTTTCCCCACGAAAGCGGAAGCGAAGCTACCCACTGAACGACCACGAGCGAGGCTTATTGCAGCAATCTCTTGTCGGACCAGAAACAATCTCAGATGAGGCGGAGACATTTAACATGCCATTTGTGCAGCTAGGTGATTCGATTATGTACTCCACTGCCCTCGAGGAAGATTACAGTAAAGACGTGTACAAATGGGCTGTCCTCTATGAGAATCAGAGGGGGTATGTTCTCATCTATATAGCACTTGAAATTGACGTCATCAGTACCACAGGATAACAATGTTCTCTACGCCGTATTACTCTTACCTGTCCCTTCTGCCGATAGACCCACCGCCGTTTACCGTACCCTCTACTTCGAAGTCTATGCGGCATAGCCAACCAACGGTCTCGTTAGACTCATACACACTTCCCGACGGCACCTGGCGGTGGGTCTCTCGATCATGGATGGTGGACATGCGCGGAGAAGGCCAGACACAATACGATGGCTTTGAATATAACTGGTTCTTCCAGCGCAAGCACTGGCGTGCCGAGGTTGGGTCCCTCAGCACCGGCGGCTGGGTGCGCAGAAGACGTTGGGTGAGGTTGATGATGCGCCCTGCGCTGAGTACCACCTTGCCGGAAGGAAGCAGCGTGGCACCTACACCCCATATGTTGTTCCAAAACATTATGCACGTGGAACATCATGAAGCAGGGATGACACGCCCGCCATCCGTTGTAACGGCTGAGTCTTCAGAGAAGGGCGAAGATGATGAGGAGACTATGATTGTGTGGCAAGGAGATGCACAGCTGGACTGGGAACGCTGCCGCGCGGTCCTTAAGAAACTTGGGACCGACGGACGACAACTCGAGCTATGGCAACACTGGCTAGATACCCCTTCGCTTGACAAAAGGAAGCAGCTCCGGTGGACGGAGGATGAGAGTCCATTCTCATCGGAAGTCAAGGATGATCTGACGACAGATCGATCTGGTACTGTCATGGAAAACATCCATATCATTCCGGACAAACGATATGTCGCCAAAGTTCTCCGCAATCATGTAAGGTGTTCACGATCCTCGTTTTATGCTTGTCTGATTTAAGTCATCCAGGTCGGGGAAATATTGAACTTATTCATCTATCCTGATTCGCGTGCTCAATTCCTAGAAATTGTTGGACTTTGTGGTCTTTTGCCTGATCTGGATGCTGGTTTGGGCCTTTCTAACCCGAATCAGGTACTTGACTTCTATAGTTCATCACAGAGCTTCCATGACTTGCTAGCCACAAGTTCGTGACGCGTTCCCTAGACTGTGATATCGAGATTTCTCGTCCGTCCGGTAATCTTATGCTGTCTCACAGGCTACGTTCATATGTTATCCGCCGTAAACATTCTCACTCTTGCAGTCGTGCTGTGATGTTACTTCGATGTTGCTGAACTTCAGCCAAGCGCGTCTAACGTGACATTTGCATGTGATATTTGCGCCAATCATAGCACGAACGCGACAAAACACCGCAGGCAGCTGCCGCACTCTTCACTCACAGTACCACCACCAGACCGTAGTATCGTCATGGACGAAAACGACAACGAGCTGCTCCGCAGTCGTAATAAGTACCCTCACTTCCAAAGAGTTGCTGACTATCTGCACACTTTTCCTAATGACCATCCCCTTCAGATCACCCTCAGGACCTACGCGCTTTCCTTGTCTCTTTCCCTCGTGCCGGCATTGTTCTCATTATTGACGTCAGGAAGACTGCGCAGGAACGGGCCAAAGAGCCTCCTTCGAGTCCTCAGGCGCGAACTGGGCGCGTCCGGGTTTGCGTTTGCAATAACTGTAGGCGTCGGGGGAGGTGCGGCTCTGAAGCATCTCTGCGACATTTGCCAGGAGGACGATGCATTCCGACTGCGGAGCGAGCAGTCCAATCAGAGCTTACCCGTGTCAACGAGGGTCAAATTGCTCCTAGCTGCGCTGAAGGACTCCCAAAAGACGTTCATTGCAAACGCAGTTTCGGCATTTGTGGCGATCTACCTTCTTCAGTCACGAAAGCCGTCACGGAAGTCATACTCCAAATCCAACACCCTCAGATACGATTCTGGTGTTTCTCCCACGCTGGACCTGACTCTCCTTCTCTTTGTCCGAGCAATGGACTCTCTCGTGCGGACCACATTCTTTCCAGTACAAGAGACGTTTTACGCAGGTGAATCAGCGGAGAGCACGAAGCAAGGTGTCAAGTTGCGCGAGAGACGGCAGAAACTCACTTCACGCCTCGACTCTTTCGTATTTTGGGCGTGTAGTGCAAGGTTTGTGATAGACCACATTGATTCAATATGATCACAGTCCAACTAAAACTTCCGTAGGATCATGTGGTGTTTCTTTTACAAGCCTGAAAGGTACGCCTATATTCGCTCAATGGATCCCTCAGTAAGGCATACTCAAATGGTGGCTTCCTAGGCTGCCACAATCATATAATAGATGGTACTGTGGATTCTGAACTGTTTGCCGCACATAATAGCTGAAGCGTCGTCTACAGGATCATGGCGTTAGCAAATATCGATCCACGAATCCTTGCAGCATTGCGTGCAATCCGTAGCGGTGATCTATGTTACACCAAGGGCAGCTGTACACCTCCAGATCTACTCACATCCTTTGCGGGCGACTTGGGTTATCCTCCCGAGTGGGGAGATGTCTCCCGTTTACCGGCCTATGGTGGCTCTCGAGCGAACGCGGCGTGGAACGCCATCGGGTTATCCACTCGGAGAGGACTGGGCGGCATTCCCTGCGAGCTTGTGCACGGCGGTGTTACCGGCGGAAGTTGTACTTCAAACGTCCTTATCCGGGGAGCACAAGCGTTTGCACAAGCTATTCTCATATATTTACCAGTATGTCTCATTGTTTATATTGGCATCGGATTCTAACTTTCATGTTTCTAAAAGGTACATTTCCTTCCCATCCTGTTAACTCGACCTCGTCGACTCCTACGGCCTTCACATCTTATCAGCACCATTCTATCCGTATGCCGAAGCGCATCCTTCTTGTCTGCATTCGTGTCATCTATCTGGGCAGCGGTCTGTCTAACCCGGACATTGCTCCTTGCCCGTCTCTTTCCGTGCATCTCACATGACTTTTGGGATGGTCCTCTCGGCTGCACGTTCGCAGGAAGCCTAGTCTGCGGCGCCAGTATCTGGATAGAACAAGGCAGAAGACGGGGCGAAATTGCGTTATACGTGCTGCCCAGGGCTCTCAGATCGCTTATTCCAAGTCACTGGCTACGAAGTGGACCCATGATCAAGCTGATGGAAAGGTGAGTGAATAAACTCTTGTTCTTGCACGGAGATATTGAGACATTCGACAGAGCTATCTTCGTTTTTTCATTGGCTACGCTTTTGACAGCCTCAACCTTCCAACCGGAGTCGCTGCGGGGGCTCTCCAAATGGGCACTATCATTTGTCATGTCCGGTCCAAACGCTGGTTTCTGGAAGAAGAGACGTGCGGAGACCACCACCACCACTCCCGTCCAGCCGCGGTCTCCAAACGAAGGCCATGACACCAATAATACCCTGTCTCCTGAACCCGTCTACTAATTCGAACTTGGAAGGACACATAGCTTGGTTATTGTTTTGGATATTGTACTCTGTATTGTACTTGAATACCCTACGTTACCCACGCCACATTTGTAACAAATGATCGTAAAAGGAACAGCTGCCGATGAGCGTACCGCCTTGAGATGATGCATGTAACCATGACCAGTCGGCGCCGTAGGCCATGGACTCGTGCTTGTCAAAGCGTTTCAATAGCGAGTCCGAGCGAGCTTGGAGTGTCTTTTCGCTCCCGAAGGCTAAATCGTAACGTGACACCTTGCACCCATCGTGCATGCATGCAACAAGGAGGTCGTTTTTGCGTTCAGGTGACGGATGCCATTTGACGCGCCATGCGCCACCTCCGACATCGGACTGTATGAGAGGCTTCAGGGGATTTCGCATGTCGAACAACCGGACAGTATTGTCGTAACTGCGTGTGTTCTTCAGCATGTCATCCCGGACGAGGCTAATTAACACAAAATGTACCTGCCAACCGCGACAAGATGCTCCACGAAAGGATGACTTTGTATGGTCGTCACACCTGCATCAAATCTGAGGAGCCTCAGCATTGAGAACATGGCAACATCGGTTGAAGTACCTCTTGTTTGTGAATATCGACTGAGAAAAGCCAGCACGGATGTCCCAGCCTCGAAGCTTTAGATCATCGCCACCTGTGAATTTAATGGTAAGCGTCGCGGTACTGGCAGGAATATAGTTCTGAACTTCCGACCTGAATACACAACATTCGTATCCCAATAGTTCCATGCGGCAATCCACGGCTCGTAGTCGTGGGCGTGCCAAGTTTCGGTGACTGCGAGTTCATGACTATCGTTTGACTTGAGAATAGACAATGAACCGTCTGAAAGCGAAACTACCAGGGAGCCTAGGGTCCTGTGTACTGCGCATTAGCGTAAGATTGACGAAATTACGGACTTGCACACGATGTAGGATGTATTCTGTTAGACCAGTCAAGGGATAATACTAGTATATCAGAGGGCGCGCATTCAATATTCTGCACTTTTTCCAGCCGCCGCTTTAACGGAAGTCAGTAACTGAGTATTAGTATAGAATATCGACCTACCGGTTCGGCGTGATATGTGTGTAAGGACACATTACCCTCAGAGTCAGCTATACCCAGAAGAGGGGGAACTTCTGGCAATCGATGGCACCTACGGCCTTCTCTATTAGCCATCGAGCCTGTTTATTCTATTACTGCTTACCATTTCATATCCAGGACAGCGGGGAGATGAGTTTCATGGACCAGCGAGCTATGCTGACATCCTGTCAATGACTTATTTAGGTAAACAAATGTCAAATCCGAGTACTTACGGCGTCTCATCGCTCTCTGGATCGATGGTGAAGAGAAGACATTTCCCCCTTCTCGTTTGCTTCGCAGGAGTACTAGATACCTGTTCATCTTCACTTGGCTGGCCTTCGGCGGAGGACTGCTCTAACTTATATGTTCCGCAGACAAATACATCTGCAGCCTCTTGATGCGGGCAGAACTCGACCGAATCCGCAGGCCAGATTGTATCAAAGCTTGAACTTGAACTGGTCATGGCTGCAGAAAAGAACGTTGTGCTACCGTCCCGAGCGCTTCGATACAGTCGCGATCAATTGATCGCGGCGGCGACTGCAGCTCACTGCGCTGCGTGCTCGCTTGCAGCTGGAACTTTCTTGTCCAGAACCACCACACAGCTCACCCCACTGCCTAATCCCTCCACCGGTCATCGTCGAACGGCCCAACATGGCGGACTTCGTGCAAGCATTGGATCCTGCAAAGCTGGTCCTCGTGGAGACAGTGAGTGACACGCAGTTGTGGGTGCTCGTGGGCTCAGCGTTCCTACAGTTCCTTTCGTTCGTGACTAGTGCATTCGATGCGCCAGTGTACAATCTTCCCCTCTTTCTGTTCGGGACCTACGCGCAGGAGAGTGCAGAAGCCGTTCAGTCGTCCCAGACGGTAAGTCACCGACGTAATATTACATCCCACTCAAGCTCAATACGACATGTTCAGTTCACGGTCCTTCTTGGGGCCTCCATCATTTATGATATAGTATGGATGGCCAGACATGAGCAAAGCTGGTTCATTAGGATGGTGACTATCATCATACAGATCTTGAAGGTACGTATGCCCGTCTCAAGCGCCACAAAGCACTGACCTCCCCCCCTTACGGCCGTAGGTCCCTACTGCGCTTGCGTTCGCAGCAGCTATCCGCCAGCGTGGTGCGCAGTTCGCCGGTCTTGGCTTCCGTGGTAATGATGTGCAAGGCGCGACCGGTAAGTTGTCCAGACTATCGGAAGTCCGACACTCTAGTCTAAGCGCTCTCTCTTCCGCAGTATGGTCTATGCCCGGCGGGTTCACGTCTGGCGGTGCCAGGGAAGGCTATCAGAGCGTGGACGAGCCTGCAGAAGTGCAAGTCGCACCGCCCAAACATTCCGCCCCGCCACCTCAACCTGCTGTACAGCCCACACCAGGGGCATACCAGTCGGTATAAAGTTAGGAGTGTATAAGCCCGGAAATCCAGGACTTTGTCCAGACTATATACAAGGTTGACTCTACCCAGGGTCAACTGAACTGGGAGCTATCGTACCGAATAATATTTACAGGCTCATCATCCGCAACCCAGATGGTCCCGCTTTCTTTTTCGGGCCCCGTGCACGCCTCCCAGTCGTCAGACAGTTCGAACTGTGTACCCTCCACCCAGCGTCTCCAAGCTTCTTGGTATGCCTTCTCTATGTTTCTTGTCCAGCGTACTGTGTCAAAGAGCGGCATTGTATCCCTGTTGAGGAATATATTGCGGCGCAGGTCTATCAGCTCCCCTGCACCCCGTATAACGGGCTTGCCGTTTTCATCAGTTGTTGTCGAATAAGTCAGACTTTGAGCAAGAGCGACTGCGCGATCTTCGTACTCTTGCAGGCTACGGACCACCATTTGGTCGCCAAAGCCCGTTGCGTTCACCATGCTCGCCGCCACTCTGGAGCACATCTTGTGGCGATGTTTGGGGTATGTAAGGATGGGGGTGCCCGGCCAGAGGACGCTGTCAGATAAGCTTGTCAACCGCGAGTTTGTATCTGAACAACACAGGGACCTACTCAGCCGCGATCGTGTGCGCGTTGCACTACCGTTCTTCGCTTCAGCGTGTCATCAGCGAAAAATACAAATTCGCCACGGACCTCTGCGGTGTCCAAAAACAGGTCGGCCACTCGCGCGCGATGGATGTGGGTCTCCTTCGGCGCGACGTCTGTGAACCGCACGCGCGAGGCGACTTCTGCCCCCGCCCACAATCTCGCGCTGCGCAGGAGGTGCTCTTCCCCCGCGGCTGGGAACCGCAGGAGCCAGAGGATGCTGTTGGGTACTCTAGTTAGGATACGAAGCCAGGAAGCATATATACTCTGACAAAGCCATGAGTGGCCGACTTATTAATTTAGGTGATCACGTACCGGGTCAATCTAGGACATGGGGCCGTTACATGATTTAACACGGATAGGAGCGGTGAAACAAACCTTATACAACTGTACAATGTGAGCTACCTACCAACACGAGGATAGGACGGAGGGATTTTACCTGATTGAAGTTTGCGAAGATGACGGTATTACTAATAGTTTAAGAACCTTATGAGTATGAATCATCGAGACGGACGACAAGGTACTCACTAAGACAAATCAGGAAATACACGCCTCTTCATCTCCATCCGTCGGATTTCCTCGTCTCTCCACAGTGTCGTAGCAGGTGTCGCAGCGCGTTCCTCCGGAGTCAGGTTCTCATCCGATCTATAAGACTGCTTGTGATCCGTCACCATAAACGTATGCTGCAGATCCCCAAGTCAAGCTCAGCATCGCGACATACCGAAGCACTTACAGGCATGTATATAAATTTCTCCGAGCTAGGGGGAGTCAGTAGCAAATACGGCCGATCGATGCTAATGAATACGCACAACATCCAGTCATGCGTGGAATCCTCCGGGTCGGGATCTGCATTGAAGGTCAAAGGAATCTCGCCGTCTAGTCTGGGTGATCCGTCTTGCCGTTCGCGCCAGTACTGCGTAGCACACAGGTCTTGCGGACACGCCGTGGGGTCACAAACCAAATAATCGCACCAGCCTCAAATGCAAGCTTGAATCAGTGAGAATCGAAAGAGAGATGTCAGAAGTAAGATACCAGCTCCTAGGGTGCCCGCATAGCCAATCAGCTGCAGCTGGATAGGACAGGGACGTGCCGCAAAGACGTCGTTGCGGGCGCCTTTAGTGTACCCTCCCAAATTAATTACTGATGCGTTGCAGACATGAGCTCACGGGGCTACGTAATCACGCTCAGAAAAAAGGACTTACGGACGTGTATCTTGTTCTGCACGACATGCTCCACAATCTGCTGCGATGACCAAGCCGACGCGTCCACAAAGACGTCTACGTCTTTTGAGATCTTCGGACGGTACGAGGAGCCGTCCCACACACTTGTCGTGTACAAGACAATCTTAAACCGACTCTTGTCGTGCAACGCAAATACCGACAGCATCAGATGAGCCAGCGGATGATTGCTGCATTGGGTCAGACAGTTTCCATTGTCTTTAACGTATCCACTCACTTCACATCATTAGAGATATATCCGATATTCAGCACCCCGTTTACAGGAGGCGGTGGCGGCGGGTATACATGGCTAGGCAACCAGGGCTGCGAAAGAGCAGCATAAGATATACGTAGCGCGTTCCGATGAGAGATCAAGCGGATCATCCGCGCCGGCAGTGGGTATATGAACTGTATGCAACCCATGAGAGTTCGAGTTCCCGTGCACACCCAGCCTAAAGACAAACTTACCGTGTTGAAGGGTAGGATCGACGGCACCACGGGCGGCGTCATGGTCCGCGGAAGCGACGGACGCGAAAACAGCTCGCCATAGGCCTGACTGTCCGTCACCAGCTCCCGGTCCGCTGCACGCACCCTCCCGTACGCGCGGACGTACCACTGGCGCTGTAACCGCGGCTGTATCCAGTTAACAAAGCGGATCGCGAACCCGCCCTCGTTCACGCGCCGCCCCGGCGCATGCCCGTAAAATAGCCCAAACAGCGCGCGCCACCACCGCGCCTCGTCCCCGCGCAACGCGCGCCCGCACGCCGCCTGCACGCTCGCGAGCCACTCGTCGACCGTCTTCGAGCTGCGCACGCAGTGCACGTTCTGCTGGTACGCCACGTCCAGCTGCGCCTCACAGATATCGACGATCTTCCGCATGTAGCCGCCTGCGCCCCCGCCTGCACCGCTGCCTGTAATTGCGCTCGAGCCCTCCCCACGCCCCCGCGGTTCCGCAACGACATTCCCCAAGTCGTCGATGCCGAACTCGCCCTCGCCGAGCGCGTCCCGGCCGCGCCAGTCGCAGACAGCCGCCATGGAACTCACCAGGCCGCACACGGCTTCGGGCAGATCAGGGTTGAGCTCCACGGCACGGCGGTAGTAGCCTATGGCTTCCCACGTACGGCCCTGTATCGACACCGTCTGTCAGCGATGGGGCAGCGTCATGAGATGATCCGGGCACGTGACCGTACCGCGTCCTTGACCGCGTTCCCGAGGTTCGCGAGCGCGATGTCGAAGTCGGGCTTCGCGGTTATGGCCTTGAGGTAGAGTCTGGGTCCGGTATTGGTATTGTCAGACGGTGGCTTTTGCGATGGAAATGAGGACGTACCTTATGGCTTCATCTAGATGTCCTTGGTCTTTGTACAGAGAGCCTAAATTCGTTAGTAGATGCGGATGAGAGGGGTCAAGCTGCAAGCCAACGTCGTAATACACTCTAGCAAGTGTGGACCCGCTGAGCGGTATCCGCTCGCCAGGGCCAGAAATATAGGTAGTAACCGAAGACGTGCACGACAGGATAATTCCCATGTTATTATACGTCGACGGAGAGGGGTTCAGTGAAAGCGCAAGGTAGTAAAACATAATAGCCAAGGAGTGGTTGATATTCAGAGTATCTTGAAAGCCGGGTATTGAGACTTCGGACGAAGGGATATCTTGGTAGCGTTTAGCCAGCGCGAGCAGGATCGTGCTTGTCATCTGGTTTGTCTGCTGTACGATGACATCCGACGGACGGAGGGGTGCCTGTCCCTGAGTGGGAAACGGGCAGATTGCGGGCAGGAGGCCTCCAGTAGATCGGAACAGCAGCATCGGAAGACGTGATACATGCTCAGGCAACAGCAAGAGGAAGGGCAGCGTGTTGTCCCCAACGCGCAGAAGAGCGCGGATGAGGCGGTCGCCCGACCGCTTGACAGCGTGGAATATGTCGAATCCGGAAGCGAGCATGGAGTCGATAGTCGCGTTGGCAGGCTCCCCAAGGCTCTCGAGGATTTCAGGAGGGACGGGGCCGTTCGTCGCCGACTGGATGAGGTACCCCGCAACGAATGTGGCGAGGATCAGTTCGCGCATCGTATATGCGTCATGGTTTGCATAGGGCGGGGGCGGCCGGATGACGAGTTCGATGCCACTGAAGTAGTCTATGACACCGCTCTGTGCGCTATGTGGCTGCATTGTCCGCAACGTCGCGCTTGTGAAGTACAGCTTTTGAAGTCGATGCAGCTCGTCCGTGGGTACCAGTATCTTTAGTCGCCCGTCTTCGCCGACAACTTGCCGCTGCACGAAATTGCAGACGTCCAGGGCTCGGTTGTATAAGATCGAACCTAGCTGAGAATCTGGGGTGTTTTGGGCCGCAGATAAGAGGGCACCGAATAGGTTTTCCTGGTCAGAACATAGTGAATAGGTGAACAGAAGGTGGTACAATTCAATGGGTCCCTACCATCGCGTCCCAGTATGTCGGGCGAGTTTGTAGAGCTTTCCACCACCATTCATAGGCTTGGTCATGGCGGCCCATCGCCCTCATCGTCGTGCCGATATTACTCATCGCTTCGGCCTGTCATCAAAAGATGTTACTGTTATGTTAGCTCGGCATGGACGGAAAGAAGCTTGCCGAGTTCGGGTCAATCTTGAGCATTTCCAGACTGACGGCAAGGCTCGCATCGTAATCGGCGAGGGCGTAGTGGGTGCACGCCATGAGCAGGAGCACCGATAAATCCCGAGGGTGCAGGGAGTGGAGGCTAGTCAAGAGAGGGAGTAGCTGTGTCCTGTAGACCTGTGTCGGGTCGGGGTGAGGATTCAGTGGATTGTTTAGAAGTAAATAAGTCATGCCAGAGGGCGACTCGCCCCCGACACCATAAAGATGATAAGCATAGGCGAGGAGAGCATCGCGGCTGAGACTGCCAGCAAATGGGTCTTGTCTAGAGGTTGAAAGCGTCGCTGTTTCAATCGGTGTTGCTTGTGAGGATACGGACGGGGGTGGGACAGACCCAACGGCCGTTAGATAGGCCGTGTCTGCTCCGTCGACAGAGGCATCTCCGGGACCAGCGACTGGTAGGACGTCGACGAGCGTGATCAGTGTCCAAACGGATGAGAGAGTGCTAGAAACGCACTTAGGGTGATGCTTTGGGCCACCTCGGGTTGGTCAGAGTGCTGGCTTTGAGAGATGGTACTCAATCGTTGTTCATGTGGCGTGTCTGTGGCACTGGGGAAGAAAGCGGTCGGGTCTGAGGTTAGAAGCTGCTGGTGGGCGCGTGATTCTATAGGGTTAGAAAGTGAGACACTAGGATCAGTTGCGGACGACGGGACAGGCGGCGGGCTTGCGGACATGGCTGGAGGGGAAGTGCATAGGGAACGCGCCGAAGGAGATGTCGGGATAAGACCAAGAAGGAAAGCCCGAGAACCTAGGTGAAGCCGATAAACAAAGTCAATAAACGAAGCGTGCGGGATGGAAAATAAACGAACGGAAAGTGGGAATAAATGGGGAGCCAGGACCAGTCTCCGCAAGCCAGCGCCGTGGACTGTTTATTCGGGCTGGATGACGTATCTGACATTCGCTGAGTTTGCAGCCTCTGGCCCAGCCGTCGTCTGTGCGCCGCCATGACGGGGCTGGCGAGAGAAAAGTGGCACCCTGGATCACCGAGTGGTTTGGATCAGGGAGCGGGAGACAGCCCGCCGGCGCAGTCTTCCTGGGCGCGCGTGCCCAAATCTGGGTTCCGTCTTCCATGATAGAGGGCCCGTTTGTTCGGCGGCCAATTGGTACCTGACATGGCTCCACAGCCAGCTGGTCGTGCTTGCCGAGCACAAGCCTTTCCCGCTGCGGTTCGTCCCGCTCGCCCTCGTGTCGCCGTGTCGCAGCGTGTCGCAGCGTGTCGCTCGCTGTGTGGCCCAGAGACCCGCAGAGCATCGACGACCAGTATACAACCCCCCGCGCGTTCGCCCACCCAGTCCCCACACGCCGGTTTGCAATGCACTGCGACTGACCTCATGTGTTTATCGCCGTGATGACAGGCTCCACATTCGGCGGGTCCAGACACGCACGCAGATCCATGGCTGCAGACGGTTGTGAGATGGACGCTCGCGTCAACACAACAGACCAGGTCAGGCTCTCGCGGGCGCACCTCTCGCTGCGGCCTGCCCACGCATGCCATCAACAGTTACACTCCCCAGCCCATCGTAAATTTGAAAAATGCCGGCACGACGCGTCCAAGTGGTGCGCCCGAAGCTCGAGCGCGTCGGAGAGCCCGCGCGGTGTCCGTTTTCCCAAAGTGTGGTCGGGGAGAGCGAGGAGCGTGCGGGGAGCGAAAAGCGTTTCGCAGTGCGCGTTCCGGATTAGGCAGGTTCTGTAGTTCGCGCTCGTCAGGCACGCTGCCCTTTGTTTGGGTCAGTGTATCCCCTGGCTGAGCCCGTGGCTGCTGCCCGGCCACGCCCTGCCCACACGGCCCATCTCTCCCCCGCCCACAAGCCATGCCTCCGACCCTGCTCGACGCCATCAGGGACCGCCTCACCGTCGATGTCGACTCGATGGACCCCGACGTCGCCGCCCGCCACTCCCAGGCGGGCCTGATCTTCCGCGATATGACCTCCAATCAGGCCATCGTCTACTCCGAGGCCGTCAAAGTAGAGAGGATCGCTATACTCCGTCAGGCTTGTGATGGCGCGAAAGCCACCGGCCTTGAGCTTGACGTCGAGCATCAGGTTACTGACGCGCTCGACCTTCTGGTCTGGACCCTTCCCTCTTAGTTACCAATCCTGCTTATCCAAACGCGACGCGTTCCTGTACTTAGAACGTCCTGCTTGCCCTCGAGGTGTATCCATACATCACTGGACGCCTTCTGGTGCAAACTTCTCCTTCGAAAGCGTACGACACCGAAGGCACCATCGCACACGCGAAGCGTCTTGTAGCCCTCTTCGAGTCCAAAGGCGTCCCAAAGTTCGTGCGCAATGTAGTGATCGACACGCTCGTCACTGATCGTCTGATGGTAATAGAGAACGCGTATGTATCAAGATCCCCGCCACGCCAGAGTCCATCCTAGCCTGCCAATACCTCGAGAAGATCGGGATCCGCACGCTGGCGACCTGCCTATTTAACCTCCCTCAGGCACTCGCTGCTTCCCAGGCCAAGTGCACGTATGTCGCGCCGTACTTCAACGGTAAGCCACGCCCGAATGACGCGCCGTGCTCGTGTCTTTATGCACTTTCACTAGAATTACGCGTCCACTTCGAACCCGGGATCTGGAAAGCGTACGAAAACACAGCAAAAGACCATCCAGCGGGGCCGGTGATCAAGTCCATCGTAGAAGCATTCAAAGCGCGTAGCTCGCAGACGCTAGTAATGCCCGCTAGGTATAAATCAAAGCCCAAATATTTTCATCGGTCCTAACTAGTTGCTACAGTATCGTTACGGCTACAGAAGTAAAGCAAACGAATGTGATCGGAAATGAATATACTAATGGGATTAATTCCAGGTCATAGCTCTGGCATCTCTGAGCCCCGATCACCTCACCCTATCCGGATCCGTGCTCGATCAGCTAGCTGCTGCGCCCGCCACCGAGATCAAGGTGCTGCCCATCAAAACGACCGAAGAAGTCCCAGGTAATCTGCTCGCTATCCACTGGCAGTTTCAGAACTGACCTTGACTTGCACGCGCAACAGACAACGATCCTGACTATCTGACGAACGGCGCCGCTGCGTTCAAAGAGGCGTTGGCGGCGGATGAAGAAGCAAGCCGCAAGCTTGCCGACGCGTTGAAGATCTTTGGCGAGATGGAGCAGAGGACGAGGGACCTGATCAAGGTCGAGTTGGGTTCAGTCTAACCGTACTCGTTTGAGGCGCCGTAAGACCACGTACCAAGTGCATTACGCATCGTCGCCTTCTGGATACACTGCTTCATCTTCATCTTCCTCTACATACGCATCTTCTGCCTCTTCGGGATCCAAATACTCCAACTCATCTTCTTCATACATCTCGCCTTCATCAACAGCAAACCCATTTTGTATCAGTGCTTCGTCGGGGTCGATACCCATCTCCACAAGCTCAGCCTACACAACGTACAATGTAAAGTAGACACATCAGCAAATAAATCATTATCTCCTATGATCGAACGAAATCTCACCGCTACCTGCTCCTCGACGACCCCGCTCTCGAGGTCTTCTATAAGGTCGCGTACGAGCTGCAGCGACTCCGTCCTGTTTTTGGTCTTCTTGCGCTCGTACAGCCACGGGCAGTCGAGCGACTCGCACCGGGTGGGCTCGGAGACTGGGACGCCCGAACAGGACGAACAGACGAGCTGGATGTTCCCCAGCCGCGTCTCCGTGCGGTTCAGCTTCGCCGACAGTGCCGAGATCGACTCGATGGGATGAAGGCGGCAGGCGTCGCATATAACTATCAAGACCAGACCATCAGTCTACCAAATACAACAAACCGTGAATTCGCACGCACCCTCCGCACAAAACACTCCGCAAACGACACACTGCGAGCTCGCGAAGTGCGCGTCGATCTGGTACCGCCGGGCGAGCGCCGCCTGCGCGCGCGCCTTCCGCGGCGACAGCAGCGCGGACTCTTGCTCGTCCGCGCGCGGCCCCTTCGGCAGCTCGTCGTACCACGCGCGCACGTCCGCGCCGACGAGGTTGAGGATGCGCGCGAGCGGCGGGATGAGCACGCGCGTGATGTAGTACGTCGCGTCGGGGAATGTGTGGCTGTGGGCGGGCGCGTCAGGTTAGTACCGCATAGAGAGAGGGTAACGGGGACGCACGGGTCGTTGAGCACATCCTCAGGGCGCACGGCGCGGTCGACAAGCCGCGTCCCCGGCGCGCCCCTCGCAATGACGTACGGGACGCGGTCGCCGTACTGCGGCTCGTCGTTCGGGTCCTCGGCCATCCGCCGCGCGGCGACGGCGACCCCCGGCGGCGGCGGGCCCTTGTCGCTGTACGTCCCCATGCGCACCTCCTTCGCGAACGTGAGGTCCTGCACCGAGACCTTGTTCGCGAGGATCTGCGCCCAGGTCGTGCAGCAGTAGTCCTTGATCTTGCTGAGGTCTTGCGTGCGGAAGAGGATCCTAAGAGAGGGGGTGAGACGAGGGGAAGGAGGCAGGCAGGATGAAGGGATGCGTACTTCAGAGTCGTTTCGACCATCTTCTGTTGCGCGGGGACGCCGTCCCGTCTGACGGTCTCGATCCCCTTCGCGTCGAACACCGGTTCAGTGTCGTCCGGATTCTCATACTTGAACCCTACGTATCTTTTCTTCGCCATTAACACACAGGGTAAGTACACCTAGTATCATCGATCAGTCTCTACGGCAATAAATATAACTCGAGACATGCTACCTTTTCGAACTTGAGCTTGATCGGGGCGGGGTTCATCTTCGTGATCGTCTCCGAGATGTCATTCCCAATTCTGAAGGCCTGCTCCTTGGTCTTGCCGCGCAGGTATATGAACAGCGAGTCGGTGTCGCCGTATACGACCTTGGCACCCCATTTCTTAGTACCGTCGATAACCCGGATCGCCTGTAGTGCCATGATCATTAGGGCTATACATATGTCCATTCGTTCATGAAATCTAACCTTCTCAAGAGTCTCCCGCCCAGTCTGCACAATAGCATCAGCGATCTCCACAGCCGGCATGCGTCCAGAGTATGAGGCGCTTGTGTAGCCGTACGTGACATTCGCGATGAACTTGAGTGACAGCTGTCTAGCATCGAGGACCCTCTGCAAAGCCTGCAAAATTATTAAGCATCGTACTCAGTGAACCGGAAGATCGTACGCACTCTATCATTGACATTCTTCATTGCTTGCTTGACCATAACACGGGTATCCAAAAGCTCCGTTAGCATACGACCGAGGAGTCCCTTACGGACTTCCGGCTTCACGAAAACCATTCCATTCGGCGATACTATTCGAAGGCGTTAGCGCGCTACCAGCATCGAGAAATCGCGGCTCATACCAATAATGTGATCCTTCAATGACTCCAGAAATCCAGGCGGGTATTGCAACTCCGTGACTCCGAACTTGTTCTGTCCCTTGAAATCGACCACGCGGCCCAAGCAAGTAGAATAGCAATAATTATACGCGATCATAACAGAGGGGTATAGCGACTGGAAATCCAGAACCAGAAGCGGGCTAGTGTAGAACGCGGAGAGAGGCTCCATGATGAGCGGCATGCACTCCGCCGCGTTTTGTTTTCCGACCTGTTGTGTGAGTGAGGGAACATGAGCCTCGAGGCGCAGGAAGGGGGACGGAGATCAGGGCTTACGTCTTGCTTGCTTGGCGAGAGCAGGAGGAAGCTCTCGGGCTTCGCGATGCGCGCCATGAACGACTCGACTTTGAATTGGGAGCCTCTGCTGATGACGGAGTAGAAGTCCACGCCGAAGACGCGTGCAAACTCGCTGTGGGGCCGAACATCAGTGTCATGGAAAATGGTGTACCAATTCCGAACCACTTACGAGGTCTTGGTCACGATCTCTGCGACTTCTATCATCTCCAGCACCATGGTCGTGCGATTTCTGTAGTATCGGAATAGCCGAGAAGCATGTCCAGGGACATCGCTGTGGTACCACTCGGTCAGGGTCGATGGGTTATACCGAGGCGTCCTAGGATATGTGTCAGTCCCACGCAGATTACGATCGTATTAAGACCCACCGGCGACGAAGCGTGTTGAACACAGCATTCTCAAATGTGTAGTTGAGCAAGCTCTGCTCTGACCGCATGATGCGCCACAAGTTGATAACATGTCGCCCGATGACTTTGAACGTGGACGTCGTCCGTATCCCCCACTGGTCTGTTCCACCGGCAGTCGGACGGCCTGGTGCGCGGGATATCTGTTCTCCGAAGTCCAAGCCTAGTGTATAATGAGCCGCTAAACTAGTGTTGTTCATCAATCAGAACACATACCGTAGGTACTAGCACGCGCACTGAGGTAGCCCCATGACGCAGCCTGCACTTCCCAGCCGGTGACAATATCGGGGTCCAGCTCGTTCACCACGTCTATCAGCCGATTGATCACGTCGAGCTCCGTGTCAGCGGCGTCGATGTCCCAGTCTCGTAATTTCTTTGCGTCGAGCCATGAGTTGTGTACCGCTATGACCCCACATTCGCACGCGAATGGCTGGTCGTGATCGTCGCGCTGGAGGTTAGAGTCGTAGAAAGACCAGAAGATAGCAGCAACTTCATCTGTTCCGGGATCTGGGAGATGCTCTCCGCGGGATGGCGCTTTATCGCTGTTAGCAGCCCATAGTTTGGAGGAAGTAGGCGGAGCTTACCGAAAACCTCGACAGATAGCACGGTCATATTGCCGTGCTCGCGGGCGGAAACAGGTACAGAGGATCCGCTACTTTGGAGCCCGTATGGATTGAGTTGAGTCGGCCCCATGATCTACAACGAGGTCAATCCTAATTCATTGATTTGCACGGCTCAGACGTGCCTGGGACGATTTCTTCTTCGTTGTAACAGTTTCCTCCTTGTTCTCTGCCAGCCATCTCTTGGCTTCCTTTACACTAGGAGGCAGGCTGGCATACTCCCAGCCATAGACTCCGGCGTTGCTCAACTTGGAACTTCCGGTGGGGGTACCGGCAGGAACCGTACTCTGGAATTCTTCCAAGACAGATATACCTGTCCCACCCTTTAAGTGGTAAACCAGGCCAGCATACTCACGCGGCCTCTCCGGAGCATCGATCTCGACAGAGTAATACGGGACCTGATAGATCTTGGCAGGTACATTGTGGTACTCCATGGTCGATAGGAGCTCTGTTGTGGACGGTGGCGGTAGTACATATTGAAAAGATCTCGTATTCTGGCTTGTTCGAGGTGGTGCACGTGGAAATAGCGTTGCAGGTAGTCCACTCCCTAGCGAAGTCGGATGGGAAGAGGATGGCTCAACGGGAGCGGCAGAGGACGTGCTGAGTTTCCTCCTTTTTGCAGGCCGTCCGTTGAGTGCATCGTCTTCCTCGGGCGCATCGGCATCCGTAGCGACTATAGCGGGCGATAATGAACGACGTTTCGAAGGGCGGGGAGGAGTTGAGTGATCGATAGCATTATTTGGAGTTCTGCACAGCACGCGGGGTCAGACGCGTCGCTATCCTTCTATCAATCGAAGAAAAGACTCACAAATGGACATCGCTGTCCAGGATTATACTAGATGTTTGTGTAGCGATTTCGTTAGCGAACAGCCCTCGAACTCTACCGCTGAAGATGCTATAAGCTTGTGGACTGATTTTGTGAATAAGTTGGCATACCTCATAGGAGGAGTGGGAGCAGTATCCAGGAAAGGGTTCTCAGCTGTGTCGAGAATAGGTTTCACAGGAATGGCATCGTTGGAGCGATTTTTGAATGGCCTCGGCGTGTCCTCTTCATCGTCCGGATCTTGATCGCTCGCCTCTTTCGTAGGTGTCTTGAACTCATTGGACCAAAATCGGGACCTAATATGAGGGTCAGTGGCTGATCGGCTTGGGAATTGAGCAACTCACCGCGTAGGTGTTGCGGCAGCACTACTAGGTGGCTCAGATGGACGCACTCTGATTGAGTTCTACTGAGTTTGTCGTATGCAAACAGGGGAAGCAGGAGACCTTACCCGGCTAGTTTCTTCAGTGCGCGCTGATATGCCTCTCTGAGAGCGACTTTGGTAGGGGACCTGAGATGCGGGAACAACATGAGTGAACGCAGTGTATCGAAAATCGGAACTGACTTAGATGGAGTTGGCTTGGGAGTGATCTCGTCTTCCGCCAAAGGTTCAGGCTCGGCCTCAACTAGCGCAGGCTCTTCTGCAGGAACATCATCAGCGTTCGACTCTCGCTGTCCTTGCTCTTGTCGCGCCCATTCCAGTTCTTCTTGTTCCACGATACGGCTCATTTCTTGGGATGTTAGCATAGACTCGTCGACGTCAACATCAGGCTCGGATCCCGATTTCTTGCTTTCTTGACTTGACATTATGTCTGTCGCAGCAGCTTCATACGGATTGTCTTCAGCCTCAGGTTGCTTGATAACCTCTTGCACGGCTTCACGCTTTGCAGGTTTCCATACCTTCCATTCGGGCTCCCACAAAGCTTCGACGCTTTCGAAAGTAGTCATAACCCATCTCTCCCATGACTGACTTGGAGGTGGTTCAGGCTCTTGATTTCGTTCGCGCTCGATCTTCTTTCGAAGCTGGTCCCACCAGTGCGTTTCTGCAGACCAATCTCCGCCTTTTCCTCTGGACCGCGCACTGGGGTCTGGGGGCAGTACTGGGGTGAGGGGAAGTCCTCTTGCCGCTCTTCGCCTACGTTCGTCTTCCCAGAGCTCTCGAACACCAAGCACGACAGGTTCGTCAGAAAGATTTGGAGCTGGTATCGTTAATTTGTGGTGAACATTGCGCGCCGAAAGTAGATGGCGGTTCAAGATTTGATGCGATGCGACGTCCAATTCCAGCGGCATGCGCGTTTGCCTATAGTAAGGCGAAGGAAGGAAAGACACGTCCGGAGGAAGTATAAATATCTGAGAAGACTCGAAATGCGTTTCTGATGATGGGTCTTGACTGTCCCGTTGCCATGTCTCGGCGAGGTCGATCCAACCACAACCGTAAAGACCAAAGTCGCTCATGAATTGCAAGATGTAGCTGAGATGGCTTTCATATACGCGAAAGCGCGTCTTCATGACCGTACCTGCTTGAAGAAGCGTGACAGCGCGGTTCGTAATGGTTGGATCCGTCAGAAGGACTTTGAGGAAAGGCGAGTACGAAGAGTGAAAGCCATAGAAGTGCACACCCTTGACCAGTATGATAGCGCGGACGAATCGCGAGTTGGGAGAATTGGGGTTCCGCCTAAGAGACACAGCAATCGCATGGTTCAAAGATATAGATAATTTAGCTATATGGCGGTTCACTTGTATGTTCAAAGTCAGTAGGGGTACTATTAGGTAACGGTTGAAACACACCATCCTCAGGAGCCATCTTTCCCGCATACTCAACGAAGAAGTAGGGGTAGACTTGATGAATGTGCACGCACGCCTTGCTCCCGGTGGATGATTCACCGTAGATTCGTATGACCGGGGCGCGTGGCAAAGTTGTATTATCGAGGAGACCGGATGGTTGAATCGTGTAGTCGATTTGATTCACTCGTACACGTAATGTTGTGGTCTGCGAAGCCATAAAATAACATAATCTGCAAGAATAAACTTATGTACACTGTGAAATCAAGACGGGATTGTGATGGGTGTCAGAACCAAAGCAGGTTCTGACGCGTGACCGCCACGAAAAGTCACAGCTTGTCACTGTCACGCGTTTGGCTTACTTTCTATCATCAATTACAGTCTGAGTCTTACAGACTCTTGGATTTCCGATAGTGCTTGAATTCTTTGTGTAGTGTACATTATTATGCTTCGACCTCATCCCTCTTACACTTTCGAGCTCTGACCATCCGTGACGGTGATAACTTGATGGCCGGTCCACGTCTGGCCCGCCCTGAGCTTGATAAAGCCACGCACATGGCCTGGTTCAAGGCAAACATATCTCTCCCTAATAGAAAACGTATGAGAGAGCTGTATGTGAGACATGCTGCAACAGACGTACCATCCCCCATCTTCCATGTCTCCAATCTTCGAACCTGCCTCAGCCTGCGGGTTCCAGACGACTACGTCCTTCAAGTTCTTTGCGACGACATGCACGCCACCGTTAGGCCATGTGACGTTGTACTTTCCGGGCGCGTCTTCGTACACGGAATCGGTAAATTTGAGCACATCTACAGCCGCCCGAGATTCTACTTTGGCCTGCGCTTTCAACTCCTCGGTCGTCTCAGTCTTGTCATAGTAGCTGACTCCTTGAAGCGGCGTAATGTGTACGTCGCTAGACGGAGCACGGATGTATGTATGGAACAGAGCTTGGAATTCAAGCGGACCAGTTGTGGAAAGCGCTGGATTCTTGACGTGAAGGTCGGTGCTGATCTGATGTTCCGCGAGGGTCACGACGTATTCCAGTCCGAACGGTTTGTCGAATTTTGCCTGGATGTTTGGCGTCGGTTCAAGGACTGTCGTCCTCCGTCAATTAAGGGACATTGATAGGCACATACGACTTACAGAATTTAACGGAGACGCCGGCCTCATTGTCCATGACGATGCCCCCAAACTTCCAAATTTCACTTCGGGCAAAGCCATGCTGTGGGAGTTTAGCATGGTCGGGGTGAGATGGGGGACCAAAAGCTGGGAAGACAACGGGGATACCCCCTCGAACGGGTTTACTGCCATCCAAAGCGGCTTTCGCGGACACGAAAAGTCTCTCCTTAAGTTCCGAGTTCAAGGGAGATGGGGATTTCCAGGAGATTACAGTAGCACCGTAGAAGAGTATCTCCGCGGTAGCACCCTGCCAATTGAGAGTCAATATCTGCCTTATCGGAATCGATGAATCACAACGTGTCACCCTCACTTTCGGGTGCTTGAGGAGAACTCTGTCCTGCTGTTGATCGACTGGCATATTTGTCTTATTACACGAATACGTAGAGAGTTGGTGAGAGCTGTGGGTAAGCGGTAGTCTGAGGAAAGAAGAGAGGAAATCTCTGAAGGACTAAACCCGAATTTCGGGTGTGAAACTATGAAATGCGGCGCTCCGGACCGGATCCACTATGACGACAAGCCTCGAAATTCCCACGCACAGCCCTCCCCATACGGACCCTTTTAAGATCCTGAGCTCGACCCCTGTGTGTAGCACTCCTTTTGCTCACGTTGACCTCGACTTTCATCTCCCTCCCTCCTTTCTACCTTTCTTCTCAAAATCTCATCTTCCTTTTCTACAGAATACGTTTTCATCCGAGGTCAGCCGCGGCAAGAATAATATCAAGTCCTTCAAGCTCGTACAATTCGTTTAAGCATGCAGACACTATTTCGTTGAACTGTTCATCCGTTCACCCGTTCACCCGTTCACCCGCACAACTGTTCACCCGCTCGTACTGGCACAGCGAGATACACGCATACGTTCTCCGTTCCCATAACTTTCCGCAGACATTTATCGTTGCCACGGACCGTAAACGAAGATGCAAAGAAAGGACAAAGCGAATATCGAAACGAATACGAATACGAATAAACTCGATGGTGCTCTTGGGCCCGATGTTGGAGGATGTGATCTTGCATCCATCTTATCCAACGTCGTCCGTGCCACTGTGTGGCGCGGCAGGAGAAACACCATCACAGATAGGCAAATGACTTGTGTCCAAGATCTCATTCTTTGAAGTCCTCAGGAACAAGTACATGACGCTGCACACGAGCTTTCACGAGCACATGACGAGCATCAGTGACGAGTTATACTCGGACCGAGAAGTCCCATTCGCTATACGATCCATTCGTTTCCGACGATTGGAGCCGATCGCGATATGGATTGAAAGAAATAAAGACGACGGCCTGCATTGGAAAGGTCCCTAGTGGTTCCCAGGTTTTCTGGCGTTCCCACAGGTTCCGTGTGCTTTCGTGGCGCAACCAAGCATCAGCCAAGTCGCGTATTATTGCCGTATTCCGGATCCTGCAAGGGGTCGCGGGCACGTACATGGATCTTGCAAGTTGCTTGCATACGCTGTGACGAAATGTTTACGCGGCCGACGACGAGCACCCTGTCTTTGGAGGCACGACCACGTCTTTTAAGATATGGTTCACCTTCGTGCGCGTATTCCTACGCGTGGCAGATTGTGTTTTAAGGCCGTTGTTTTTCCCTCCCGTGGAGTCATGGTACGACACGAACAAGTCGTCCTCGTAGGTGGCATTCGGGATCGGTTCTTGCATACGCCGGACCGGTCTGTCGATGCCACAGGTGTGCCCTTGTGGGCTGCGCCCGAGGTCGGCATCGAGTTGAGTCCTGCTCAGAACCGTCAGTATCTTTGGCGTTCTAGTAGTGATTTGCTCACGGATGGCGCACATATGGATCAGCAAGCCCGCGTTCAATAGGTCTACGTTCGATAGTGTCTCCGTAGAGGATGCCCAATCAGTACAATGAGGAGGTGCGTAAGATGACCCACAGTTGCATGACGGTTTGACGTGGATTACTAGACAGTCTGGACTTCTTCAAGTACAGTCGAACTACTGGTTTGCGGCGTCAGCAGATACATGGAGCGATTTGCTCTTGGATTTGCTGAACGTGACTTAGCTTCGAGCTCTGTCACACGCTCCGCGTAATTTTTGGACTATAGTCTTCTTCGTGAAGACGCCTCGAGTTGGATTAGCTATTCTTGGTTATCTGTGTCGTGTATGCGAATGTTAGTCACAATTATGAGAAAGTTTTTGAGCCCAACAAACGTTGAGTGAATTGTACGAGTGAGAATGAGCGCACGAGCAGGCCCCGATGAGGAAGAGATCGCGATCAAGACAAAGCCATCAACAGCGCACGCCTGGCTTGTTTCCTGACTGCATCTCAGTTTATTCTCGCAATTCCTCCACCCCTCTTAGACCCTCGCGAGAATAAACGCTATAATTCTCACAAATAATCCCTGGAACACTACCACGTCGGCTTGTCCTGACCACCTCCCTTTAAACGTCGTCACATAAACGGTCGTCTAGCATCCAGCCGACCATGGATCCAGGATTCTCTGTAGATGAGGTTCGTTTGCCACATCTTTGTCCATCGACCGACACGATGTGAATACGCCTGTCCACCTAGATTGCGCCGATTGCCATCCTTATGGATGAGCTCCGTTCAGAAGATGTCCAGTTGCGCCTGAACGCGATTCATCGCATCTCGACGATTGCGCTCGCTCTTGGACCCGAGCGTGCACGCGACGAGCTAATACCCTTCCTGCAAGACTCAGTTGACGATGAGGATGAAGTGCTGCTCGCCCTTGCTGAGGAGCTGGGAAGGAATTTCGACGAGTACCTCGGGGGGCCTGAGTATGCACACCTGTTGCTCGGTCCGTTGGAAAATCTGTCCGCCGTAGAGGAGACGCTTGTGAGAGATAAAGTGCGTATTATTATCACTACGTCGAGGAGGATACCCTCTGTGGTGGCGATGCGTCTTGTCTGCCCGCGCTGACACGCTGGATGCCAGGCGGCAGAGTCCATCACCAAAGTCGCTGCCAAACTCAGTCAAGCACAGCTCGAGCAATACTACATTCCGTTGGTCCAAAGATTGTCTCGTGGGGAGTGGTTCACCTCCCGGACGTCCGCTTGTGCCCTCTATGCGCCTGTTTACGATAAGGTTACCCCTGCCATCCAAGACGAACTGCGTAGGGGATATACCAACCTTGGCTCAGATGACACGCCTATGGTTCGACGTGCCGCAGCTAAGTGGCTTGCAGTACGTGTAACCCATATCGCGTCTAGTGACACGACCGATAACAGCTGGCTGTCTTACAGGACCTCGTCAAGAAGCTATCGAAGCAAAACGTACTCAATGAGGGCTTGGCTATCTACCGGCGACTCCAGTCTGACGATCAGGACTCTGTTCGCCTACTGACCGTACCAGATCTCATCGCCATCGCACAGCAACTGACGCCACCCGAGGTGAAGGACCAGCTGCTCAAGCAGATTCGGCAGTCCGTCACTGACAAGAGCTGGCGCGTGCGGTACATGGCAGCATCAAATTTCAACGAAGTACGTAACCCTCGTTGTATTCAACGTGCCGTATGACCGATTGTTATGCTTCTATAGCTTGCGGAAGCAGTTGGTCAAGATCTGGTCAGAGAAGAACTCATTGGCCATTACGTCCAACTACTCAAGGACAACGAGGCTGAGGTCCGCACGGCGGCAGCTGGTCAGATACCGGGTGCGTATGCTTCGTCTTCCGTGGTAAGATCGACACTCAAAGTCGCCACAGGCTTCGCCAAGTTGCTTGAAAAGGAGGTCATCCTTGCTCGCATTGTACCTTGCGTCCGTGATCTCTGTCAGGACGGATCTCAACACGTTCGTGCGGCTGTTGCAACCCAAATCGCTGGCCTTGCACCGTTACTCGGCAAAGAAGCGACTATTGAACATTTACTTCCTCTCTTCCTACACTTGCTGAAGGACGAGTTCCCGGATGTCCGGCTTAACATCATCAGCAAACTGGAAACTGTCAATCAAGGCAGGTCTACTACAGGTTATACTGATGGCATCGCTCACATATATTCTCAGTGATCGGAATCGAGCTCCTGTCGGAGAGTCTGCTCCCAGCGATCATCGAACTCGCTGAAGACAAGTCCTGGCGTGTCCGTCAAGCAATCATCGAATATATACCCCTCCTCGCGACCCAGCTCGGAAAGCCCTTCTTCGATGAACAGCTTGGGAACCTCTGCATGTCCTGGTTGGGAGACAACGTATACAGCATCCGGGAAGCTGCAACTGTCAACCTCAAGAAGTTGACGGAAGTGTTCGGCGTAGAGTGGGCGAAGGTCCAGATTGTGCCAAAAATCGTTGGTATGGGTCAACATCCAACATACCTGTACCGTATGACAACGGTGCAAGCCATCACGGTGAGGATTTCCGTTTAGTGCGTTTGATACGTTCTGCTCACACGCCACATCTTTCTCAGACTGTTGCGCCGGTGCTTACGATCGACACCGTAGACGGCGAAATTATTGAGACGCTTTTGGCGCTTGCACGGGACCCCATCCCCAACATCCGCTTCAATGTCGCGAAGTCGCTGGAGGTTCTCGCGACCACCTTTGGGAACACACCTGAAGGCAAGCAGATGATACAGCAGAAGATCGCGCCAGTCCTGGAGGCACAAAAGGGTGATCCGGATGCGGATGTCCGGTTCTTTGCTACGAAAGCTCTCCAGACTGTCCGCACCATCGACGCCGGTGAGTAGATGCCGTTCATCGGCGGAGCGCATCGATTAATTGCGTAACTTAGCTTGAGGTATAACACCGGGCTCCGGCCACACCAAATCGCGGGCCTCAGAATAATCTTGCCCTTTTCTTATTTGTCCGACCTCCGTATATTTTCGCTACGAACAGTATGTCCGGGAGATGATTCAGAATACAAATGTAGTTTTAAATTCGTATCGTACCATAGCCGAATCCTATCGAGTAGGTATCTGTCTATGGATTCGACGCGTTCACATGCTGTCAATGTAGGCCGTAACGGTGGCCTTCCCGCACGCGAAGGGGCCCCTTGCGAGAGTGCTGGCGCGTCGGTACCGCGATTTCGAGGGTGGGTCACCTGGCAACGGGGCGCATTTGTGCTTGGCACATCGGTTCAATCGGCAATGGGTGGGAGACGAGCTGGAACGCGCCGTGTAAGAGCGCTTTCCATCATTCGTTGCTTCTGTGACGACGCGCCCGCTTGACCGAGGCGAGATGGAACGTCCGACTCTCGACCCCGCTGTCCCCGCCGCTGCCTGTAGACCGCAGCTCGTCTGCAGCTGCAATGCCCGCCACTGCAGACTGCAGTAAATGACATGGTCCACAGTGGTCATAGGTCCCGGTCCCGACCGTATGTCTCCAGGTACAACAATTAACAAGGGTGACTAGATTACCAGGCATCATCTTTGATCCCAGAACGTTATATCAGGTTCTCCACCGTGCTGATGCAATTTCTCTAACATAACCGAATTTCTTGTTTGTTCCCAGATCGTCCGAAGAGATCTTCCGTCGTTTATAAGACCACGCCGGGTGCGTCCTCCCTGCCCTTCCCCTTCTCCTCCGCTCTCACCGTCCTCTTTGTGTGCTATCAGTGTCATTCTTTTTCGATTCACGTTCATTAGCCATGGCACGCTTCAGCTTCCTTCTGCTCGCCGCTGTCGTTCCCTTTGCGCTCGCCCACAACGGCGGCTCGAACCTACCCAGATCCGATGCGGATTGTAATGAGAGCGAATTCTTGTACGCATTTTATAAATTGACGCGTTCTGCGTGTACTGACCACTGCGCCCCACAGCTTCGAGCAGAAGTCGTGTTGCTTGCCCTACGGCGGTGTCCCGAACCCTCCCACCCCTCCCAGCGGCGTTACATGCCCGGTTTCTGGTTGGTACTGGCACAACACCAAGCAATGCTGTGTCCCCCATCAGCCCACCCAGCCTAGCAGCCCCAGCCCCCAGTGTGACAAGGACTGCTTCTGGAGCAAGCTCGACCTGAAGTGCTACCCCGGTGGTTCTACCTCCACCACTCCGTCGACGCCCAAGCCCTCCGGTAACGCTAACAACCACTACCGCAGGCGCGACGACCACAAGTCTCGCAGTGCCCCCCTTTGCCCCAACGCCATGGAGGCTTGCCCCATTAAGGGTTTGATGGGCACCAGCGGTGACTATGAGTGCCTTGACACCAAGACCGAGCTCGAGTCGTGCGGTGGCTGCGCCTCTACTGGTGCTGGCCAAGACTGCACGGCGATCGAGGGTGCTTGGAACGTCGCCTGCAACCAGGGCAGCTGTGCGGGTAAGTTGTTTACGCGTCCTTCGGTTTGTAACGGAACGCTTAAGTCCCTTGCCACGTAGTTTACACTTGCCAGCAAGGCTACAAGGTCGCACGCGACGGCAAGTCGTGCACCAAGCTCTAGATGCTGTCCCGGGAACCTATCGAAAAGACGCTTTGTTTGTTTCCATGAGACGGAACTTTTGAGAACGACTACACTCGCCATCTCGCCACATCCACAATCGTTTCCCTATACGCTCTTTGGACTGTTCATGCCGTGGATTAGACTGTTACTGGGGCTGCTTATTGCTACCTTTAGTACCTCCATAAAACGGACTATTAGGCCTGGAATCTTATTGTAGGCTTTTTTATTCGAGAACACTACCGGCATGCTCTACTCTACCTCCCTGTTTGTGCTACTAACACAGACTTCCGGTATTCGTAGGTATATTTATGTTTGTTTTCTGCACTAAGTATTGGGCTGTTCGACGCGTCGCTCTAGCAACACGCTTCTATATGTCGCTTTTTCTCTCGAAGTCGTTCCAACACATACCTCAACGTCCCTCTCACGTTGCAAGGTGGCGGAACACGTCGTGCATGACCTGCGTCGTGTTGAACACGCGCTGAAACGACAGGTGTGGACACAATCCGAACCTTGCGGGTCAACGTCAACACCTGATGTGATACGTACTCGATGAGTGATTGTCGACTTGGTATCTTGCTTTACTAACACGTATACATAGGTTCCTGTCTACAGTCGCTCTTGCCTCTCTAGAGAGCCCTTGTCGACGTGCCCGCGGCGTCGGGGAACGTGCCGAACGATGCCGCCAGGATGAACGCGATCACGTGGCTCGGAATAAGGTTCGGGGAGGGTATAAAGATGGTTCGTTTTTGAACTTGGGGTGTCGTCGCCACTTGTTCGCAACCACCGTCTCGTCGCGTCCTTCGGACAGCCTATCCTCGCTCCCCTTCTACTCTACAGCCTTATAATACAACGCTAGTCGTTGCTGGCCCATCCTACCCTTCATCAGCTGGAACTGTTCCTCTCCGTCGACGCCGCCAAGATGCTCTCTCCGGTTCGCGCCTTCGCCTTTGCGCTCCACCTCGCCGTCTTCGCCCTCCTGGTTCTTGTTGGCTCAGCTCCTCTTTCTGCGGTCCCTGCCTATGCCGCGCCGGTCCCCTCACCCATGATCCACGATGCGGACTTCGCTCCTAGACCGCCCCAAAACGCGACGATGCCTGTTGCACGCGATCTCCTGACTAGCATTGAAGACTTTGACGCCATTCCTCTTCGTCGGGATGGTGAAAAACGCGACATAACCACCATCCTTGGCGACTTCAACGTCCTCAACAACTACTACCAGGGCATGCAGACGCACGCGAGCAACTTCCGTATGTTATCTACAATGCGCTTGACCGGATTGAGCTCATCTTTGCTCCGCCCCCAGGCACGCTTGCACACCAACCTGCCTCTAGCCGTGCAGCGAACTACCAGGAACAGAGTGCTGCAGAATTGAACGGCTTCCAAACAGACCTCCTGGGCTTCCAAACGATACTCGACCAACTGGGGTCTGATGATGGACTGGCGAACTACGACAAGACCAACCAGATCGAGACGGTACTCAAGGACATGGTGAACTCCGTCAAGTATCTTCTCAGCGACATCGACGATATGGTATACGCCCTTCCTGCAGTCGGCCCGACGCTGGGACCGAGTAAGTCTACACTATGCTCAGTCTCTGTATGCGCTAAACCTTCCATCCAGTTGTGTACGAAATCAAATGTGTCCTGGACAAAGTCTTGGATGCTGTGGAAAATCTCACCGACGCAATTCTCAACGCCATTCAACCTTTACTGGCTCCCGTAATCAGCGCGGCAACAGATACAGCTTGCAGATCTGGACTGCAAGTTGTTGGGTTGTGCTTGTTATTGTAGAACCGTTGATTTCCTCTTTGATTATGTACGACTACAGGCTGGCCCGTGTACTTGTAAGGGACATTTTCTAGCATCGATGTGTATTCTGTCGCTTCGTGTTGCACACAGTCTATCGCACAATCTATACCATTTGCAGTCTTCATATCTTGGGCGAATGTCGTTTCGACTGAAAGCAAGCACCGCCTGAGTTAATAATAACAAGGAAGTATGATATCGAGAATGCGTGGACACCGTATGATATAGATGAGAGCAAGGATATCGTCGAGGGTATATGCTATCTGGGCAAGCTCCAGCGTCCTGGATAAATACAGCAGTTCATGTGTTACTCCTCCGTGACCCAACGGTCGGCTAATGGTCCAATTACAGGAAGCTGGAATCGGGTCAAGCCTTGTGAAGCTGCACCGACATATGCTCGGAAACTGCACAAGTCAACGCAAAATTCTCGATGACAGTGGGACAACTGAACTTACGCCATAAATATAGTTGGCACGATAAGGAGCACGGTGAAGAGGATGAGCAGGAACGACGGAAATCGCAGAAGAGATACCAATATCCGCAGCACCACCAATGGAGTCGTTAGCAAAGCGCACTGGTATGCTTCAATTCGTTTCAGCAGGGTTCTCACTGGGCAGTTGGTTCTGAAGACTTACCATGAAAGCGCACATAGTCATTATGCGTCTCTAAAATGAGGAGCAGAAGTGCTAATGGGATGGTGAAAACGTGGACTTTAGACTCGGGGAAGGTACACGCACCAGATATTGGCCCTAGAAGATATGCACAGGCTGCCAATACGTCTACCCTCATACCAAATCGTGTCTCCCACGCACTCACTCCTGATTCTGCTTCCGCCTGCTCCGCTGCAGCAAGACCGCCTGCCTGAGAGGTATTGAAAGTGGGGAGGCCACCGGCTTGGTATGAAACTGTGTTCTGTGAGGGAAACCACGCTCTGCTTGAGCTTGTCGATATTCTCGAGGATGAAGCATAGCTCGGGTCATCTGGTGGTGGTGTCTTAGAAAGTAGGTGAGCTGTACTGACGCAATGAATCGAGTATAGTAGAGGGCGTACATAGGGTGCGAATGTTGAGGCAAATTTCGCATGACTCATGTTCGTATATCCTGCGCACTTCGCGGTATGTTGCCCGTAATGAATGAAAGCTCACAAGTGTAGACGACCTGCAGGAATAGCGAGGAGTAGACTGTAGCGGGAAGACGTTGACGCCCCGGGCCACTCTGGACGGAACGTCCGTAAAACGCCCGACAAACAGAGCGCAACACTTCCGTAAATGGAATCAAGGCGTCTACCGTGGGCATCCACGGGCGCTTGGGGAAGCGACACGCCAGCGACGACCTCAAGAAAATCGACAGCGGGCCCATCGACAACATGGTCAGTGGCAATTTCGACTCTATGCTGAAGCTATGCCGGTCTAGGACTATGCTGGATGGTCGGGACTGTTGGATGGCGCGGTAGGAGGGGTGGAATAGGCTGGATGGACTATCTCTGGATTGGATGTACTCGGCGGCTCGGGTATCTTGTGAGCATTTGGCTGACCTCCGTTTCCCCATTTCTCCACGCAGGCCGACGCACCAGTAACAATCCGCACGCGCAAATTCATCACCAACCGCCTCCTGGCCCGCCGTCAGTTCGTCATCGATATCCTGCACCCGTCGCGCGCCAATGTTTCCAAGGCGGAGCTGTCTGAGAAGCTCGCCAAGATCTACAAGGCCGACAAGGAGCGTGTCGTAACCTTCGGTCTCAAGACGCACTTTGGTGGTGGACGGAGCACGGGCTTTGCGTTGATTTACGATGATGAGGCGTCACAAAGGAAGTTCGAGCCCAAGTACCGGTTGATTCGGGTGCGTATTCGTCAAAGCGTCATATATTCTTGACATATTAAAAGCGTATTCCTTCATATAGTCTGGCCTCATGCAGGCACCTCCGAAGACTAACCGTAAGCTACGGAAGGAGCGTAAGAACCGTGCGAAGAAGGTGCGTGTGATCGGCTCTTATCTTGACGCACCCGACTCATACCTTTCTGCTCCTTCAGCTCCGTGGTACTAAAAAGACCAAGGCAGCGGAACCTCCGAAGAAGGGCGGCAAGTAGAGGTCTTACGCCGTTGCTTGTCTTTCCTGTCTGTCGTCGCTTCGCTCTGCATACTGCATACCATCGTCTTCGCAAAAGTTGTTTCGCGACTGTATCTTACGCGTATGCCCGCTTTTTCTCATCATCATCGCCCATGAATATTATGCGCATGCGGAAACAGCTTGGCAGTCTGGACATGCGGATGCGTGGGTACGCGACTTGGGGTGTTCGGTGCGTTCTAGCAGAACGCACTTGACTTGGTGTCGAGTGGGAATAACCGTATCTGATCCTTGTATTATGCATGCCGGAGTCTACATGAAAGGGGTATCATACTACAAACAAAATCTGCCGTCGAAGTGATGAAGATGGCACTGGCTGGCGAAGCATATCCTCAGAAGCCCAGCTTCTTATGGATGATATCTGGATCTTCCTGGTATTCTTCTGCAGAAACCCACATCTATGAAACGCGGTCAGAGGGAGTGCAACTCGGGCAAGTCAATCGCTAATTCGGTCTCACCTTCTTGAACGTATTCAAACCCGCCAAAATTGAGCCTCCAATCCAGGTTGAGTACTTGCGTTCTGGTGGTGCATAGATCTTGATCTTGACGTCTTTGAGAGCGAGCTTCTTGACCTCATTAAGTAGCCTGTCACCAAAGCCTGGGAGGATATTAGTACACTAGCAGCTGCAATGGGCAATTCTCGTACCTTTACAGAGTGTACTTCCACCGCTCAGTACTATATTCGAGAATAAGCTCTTCCGGAGGTCGAGGTCGACCCGGTTTATGGCGTCCACAACGACTTGATGTACGCCGGCATACTCTTGACCGATTAGTTCAGGATTGAATAAGATCTCGGGAGCACGGAACCGCTCTGGGCCAAGCTGTTGGGCCTATTAGCCAAAATCATGGAGCCAAGCTCAACAAAGTTACCTGAACAGCATTGCCGTCAGGCAGCTTGAATTCCTCACTCCGTCCTTGGGCATCTTTCTCCTCTTTCGCGGGGTTCATCGCGATATAGCAACATTTCTCCTTCATTGTCCGTACGATTTCCCGTTCGGCCGTTGTGTGTAGATGGTGACCGGACTTCCGTAGAAGGAGCTGAAGGTGGTCTGTGACGTCGCTACGAGAATATTCAATATTTGGACGTAGACACGTGACGGTTAGATCTTACCGTCCAGCAACGTCTACTCTGCGAATAGCGTGAGGCATGGAGAAACCCTCAAATACGGGTACGGCATGAGTAACACCATCCCCGGAGTCTAGTACGATACCCGTTGTTCTGCCTGATGAATATCTGAGTCAATGGTCAGTTTCTGGGTATAAGAGCCTAGTAACAATGATAAACACGTACAGTGAGAGCACGGCTTGAACAGATATGAAAAGAGCGGGAACGTTGAAAGTGTCAAAAAATATCTGTGCCGCAACATCACGGTTGTGACGAGGGTTCAGAGGTGCTTCTGTGAGTAGTACGGGGTGCTATGCACACGTTATTTGGTCGTTGTCGCCAATAGATGGACAGTACACGTACTTCTTCACTCAATGTCTGCAGCTCTTCCGCGTAGACCCAACTCCATATCCGCTCCATATCATCCCAGTCTGTTACAATGCCGTGTTCCATCGGGTACTTGATTTTCAGCAGCCCGCGAAATTCTTGCGCTTTGCGTCCAATAAACACGTCGCCCTCAAGCGCACCGGCCATGACACGTATATGCTTCGGCCGACCAACACTGTATGACACGTACCGAAGATATTGAAAAGGTCATCAGCAAGAGGGAATGGCGTGTTATGGGATGTCCCTAACCGTGAAGACGCACAAGGACGGGAAGAAACATTTTGGGTGCTCCTGGCCGGCAAATCCTGCTTTGATTGTACCAGAGCCCTGCATTTACGGATAGACATGTAAGTACGCCTCGCACATGGTGCAATTCAGCTGGACGACGCACATTGTCGATCACCACTGGTTGGTTGGTCAATACATCCTCAAATTCGGTAGCCATCGCGTTACGGTTGAAATGGGGTATTCAATACGGGTAAGACCTATGATAGAACCAAATTTGAGGGTGAATCGCCTCCAAAGGCGACTGAGTTCGAGGTGCTTGCCACGAGGAGGATGAGGGTACGGGATAAACGCGTCGATCTACTTGCGCGTTAGCGACAGTGCGGGGCGCTAAAGCAACTCAACCTGCGACCGCCATGCCGCTGTCCAGAAGTCGGTGGCTGCTCATAGCCTTGTTCTTGCTTTCTTACACTGTGAGTTTACCCTAGTGGATCGAACTTGGAAGAATCTAATTTTAACAAGTAACGGCACAGTTGTCGGCTCAAGCCATCCTAGGGCACAAATGGGAGGCGACCAATTTCTGCAAATGTATGGACTCATAGCCTGCTGCTTGATGCTCATGCTGAACCACTGTTGCAGGCATATGCTTCGGCTCCAATTACACAATTTTGCAGATGGCGATACCAGACAACCCCAATAAACCGTGTCTCTCATGCACGAAACAATGGTGTCTCAATCAGAACTTGCCCATGTGCGCAGGAGCACAGATTGGGGATACAGACCCAGATACCGCTACAGGAAAAGAGGGTGATGTTGAGGCTCGATGCTTTCGTACGTCTAACAGGGCCGTAGTCGCTCAAGATACTGAGAATTGTTCCCAGAGCGCGATTCACCGCGAGATCAACTGGTGGTCACTCTATTCCTGTTGACTGTCTTCGGGCTTCTACTCGGTGCAGGTGTCAAGAATAGGATGATAAAGGCTGGCTTTGACACGAACCTAGCTTGGAACAGGGGGAGACGTTGGTGGGAAGTGAGCACGTTCCCTGTACCCTTTGCATCATCCTCTCACGCCTTGACTGCGATAGGCTTGGGTACCCCAAAGGTTCCCAGATAATCTTGGTCTAGGAGATAGACTGTTTACTCGTCCAAGAGATGACAGAAGAACAGACACTTACGAGAGTGTGCCTGAGTCTCCTGCGCCTTAGCTACCGAGCACGCCGAGCAGTTGAGTTTGGATTTTCTTCTCCTTCCATACATTCCACGTTCTTGTACTAGACTGTGTTATCCCTCTTATCTTGGACTCGGGTGCTGTGTGCAGAACCACACACGTTTCGTATCGTACTTACCTCGGATCCATGGCAGTAGTGTGATCCCACCGTAATGAAGATGTATGATCTGTCCGATGTAGAGCCACATAACTGTAAACCTTCCATCCTCGATTACATACGGCTGTTTTCTAAGCGGGCGATCCTTCGAGTGTCGGTCGCTGGCACGCCGCTGCTTTACCTGCTCAGTGCAACTTACACCGAGTTTGCTGCGGGCGCTCTTGGCGTCTGAGCGGGTGTGCACGAAAACTATAAAGGGTATTCGGCATAGACCCGAGCCACAACCGTACATACCACGTAGGATTCAGCAGGATAATGGGTTCCCTATGTTCCAAGTCGGGGACGCACACTTCGGAGGACGTCGTCGTTTCTCGGGGTCAGAATCGACTCGGAGAGCCTCCACGGACGAACCAGAGCCGCCCGGCGCGGGCTGCAGCCTCGCAAAAACCGGCGGGGCGCAAATCCGGACAAGCACACACACTCGGTGGTTCGACAAATGAAACCCCTGCAGACCCTCGTGCGGCTGCGGCTGAAGCGGCCGAGCAAAGAATGAAAGCGGTATGGTAGCTGTATCATCTTACTTTCCGGAGTCTTCTGAATAGGCGGTGCCGATACCTGTCAGGCCCAGCAACGAGGTGTCGTTGCCAACAATCCCAACCGTGGCAAGCTTGCGGCACAATTAGAAGCAAGCAAGTCTGCTCCTCGGGTTCCAGAACCTCGTGAAGAACAGAGGCTCGTGGTAAGTGCATGTTTCATACTTACACGCAAGATGTGAAAAGAAAATGACCGTGGACCACACACAGTGGGATTGATTACCCTCGTTGTTGAAGTGCAATCGATCAACAACGTTAGTATCTGCCCCCAGGGGTACATTAATTTATGGTTAGTCCGCATCTATCCGTAACCCTTGGCCCATTGGATTTTCAGTAACGATGCATGCATGCAGGACCATTCATGGCAGATGCCGCAGTCTACCGCATTGGATCGACTTTACACTATTTCAGATACCTTAATTGCATGCTTCTAGTCGTACACACTAACCATGGAACCTGGCGTCACCGTGTTGAATATAAGTTGTCAAATGCCGCCGTACATGTATGTTGCTGCTGCGGCAAGTGTACAACAATGTAAACTGCAGATCATGAAGCGAGATGTAGATAACAGTGCCCTGTATCGGTCGTTGTATTTTCTACTCTTCACTTTCGAGCGGTCATCAGCATGCAGCTCAGCCTCGTGGACTTGCGGAGTAGACGTGTGGCAACCCCGCGTCGCTTCGGATCGCGCCAAATTGCCTTATCGAGTAAGATCCCGCCACTTGGCGCTTCTGAGCGCCGATCAACCTAACTACGTCGCGCTTTGAATCGCACTTTTGATTCCTACTCCGTCGCGGCATTTCGACACGCAGCTGCAGCACTCTCCGAAAATCGCATCATGCATGTATGAGGAACACTGGGAACGGGTGTTGTGGAAACGGAAACCGTACCCCGATAATTATGTCCCAAAGTCCTTCCTTTCGTCCCTAACAAGAAACCGTCAGTACTCCGTCTCCGCCGTTGACTACCGTCTGACCTGCTGGCTGCACAGCCAACTTCAAGCCGTACACATATTGGACACTTGTGTCCGCGTCATGGTCCATTAGCCAGCACCTAGGGGCCATATTCATCTTCCTCGCGGTCTTCGTCAGGCTGAAAGAGAGGTACTTGGATCCACGCATACTGGTGTGGTTGACCGCTCTTTCTTTCATCCTCGGTTATCTGGTTTGGGACTTCCTGCTTGCCAAACAAGACAAAGAGTCCCGTGGCGTCTCTCGTACGTTCTCTCTTGTTCGTCGATATTTTCTGGAAGTCTGATCGAGGGGGTGTTACTAGGCACGAAAACAGTCAAATCCTCCATTCTCGTTTTCTTAGCATTAATCGGGCTGTCACCTATTCTGCGGACTTTGACTGCTGCTACTTCCTCCGACTCAATTTGGGCGTTGTCGGCGTGTCTGTTCATCTTGAACGTGCTTCTAGCGGATTTCAGTTCCCTGGAGCCCGGGAAGCAGCCCCGAGAGAGGTGAGCCCACCTGTGATCGAGTGCGGTCGTGTCCACACATGCGAGACACTCATGCCGATTTGCGACTTACCAGTCTCACGTCGGTCCTGTCCATTAATGCGGCGATCTCTGCCTCCGTCGTTCTTGCCTCCAGGCTGGCGGACGATATCTCTGTGTTCGCCCTCATGCTGTTCTCTATACAGACCTTCGCGCTCTTCCCTACGCTGCGTCGAAGATTACAGGTACACTCGTGTTCGATCTATGGAGAAATTCTGCTTACACCGCCTACACAGGTCCTTCCCGCCCCCATCGCATTTCCGCTAACGGCGGCCCTTCTGGTCCTTTCGATAACCCTCACAGCCCCTCTGTCTATCACCGTCGCGAGTGTCTATTCAGCAGTCTTCATCTTCGTGACCTTTCTCGCGCCGGGCATCCTTGTCTGGGCACAACGCTACAAAAAGTACGTCTGCACAGCCGCCCACCGCGCCTCATCTGCACAGTCACGCTGACGCCCCCATCCAGCGAGATCCGTGGCACATGGGATCCAGCGATCCCCAAGCTTAATGCGCCTCCGTCACGTCACCGCGTCCCTATCAGCTAGCCCAGCCGTCCCCGCACACGCGCGCAGTCGGATGACACCCTGTCCTCGCGTGGCGCACGGGCGGCGCGCCAGCACGGCCTTCGTCCTGCGTGTCCGCGCATATGAACTCAGCGGGATGATCAAACTTCGCACGTCCGCTGTGCCTCACGGGAGGGTGGCAGCTGGAAGCGACGGGGGCCGCAGCCGCCGGCATCGCCTGCGCCGTTCTGTGCCCGGGGCGTGGACGGCGCAGACGCGAGATCGTTCCCAGCTCGCCTTCTTGGCTCTTCCCGCCGACGAGGGGGTGCACGGAGCAGATGGCTGGGTGCCATCATTGCGCAACAGACGTGCGACGAGCGTCATGAAGCCGCTTTGTATTTTGATAATCGCCAGCTTCTCTAAATCAGCCATCGGACTCCATCGATGGATTCTCTATCTTGGTAGCGTCTTCCTCGAGCAAGTCTATAGTAGGCTCTGGCTGTGACGCAGGCGCAAGCTGCGCGTGGTGAATCTGGACGTCAGGCGTGCCCGTTTAGGGGAAGCGAGGAGCAGCGTTCATGATACAGTTTAATATGACAGAGGCGTGCGCGATGATTGGGGATCTCGAGTGTGCTCGTGCACGAGCGAGATGATAGATAGATTGGTATTATGATCTATTAAAGCATGGAGCACACATACGATCTTGAGAGACATTGAGGAAAAGGTGCCGAGTAGTCCTACAGTGAGCCAATAGTACAAGACCGAACCAGAGGAAAGCTAAGACACAGCAAGCAGACCAGGGAACGAGACGTTACAGAAACCGTAATACGCTACATAAGTCAAAGTCATTGTGGAGAGACGGGAAAATTAAGCCTCATAGGGGATATACGGTCTACGGTGCTCAGAGAAGACCCACTACATTGCATGCTAGATAGAGAAGAGAATACGGGAACGAGGAGCATAAATGACGGCTAGTTTTGCGTCCCTTCCGCACCACCGTGTAAACGGGGTCGTTTACTCGGAGGCCCGGTAACGAGGCCGAGTCCAAGTCCCTGCGACGCCAAGGCTTGTACGGCGGCTTTCGCAAGCCCTTCTGAGGAAGGCCTTGTCCGCCCCCTCGTCCGCCGCAGAGCGCCGAACGTCTGCGCTTTGATGATGGCTAAGGTGCCAGAGATATGGGGCCCCGGCGATGGCGACCGAGAGTTGGGCGGGTTCGACAGCGCCTCCGGCGCCGTGTTGCGCCTAAAATGGGCGGCGGGCGTGGAATGGTCGGAAGACGGGTACTCGTCTTCGGCGCAGGACGAGGACGGATGGTCGTGGGAGACATAGGGAGGGCGCGCGAGCCCGGGCATGGACCGATTTGCTAACTTGTGCCGTAGCGCGTCGCCGTGGGTCTCGGCGGTGGCCACATTGGCCTGGCCGCCGCGGAGAGTGAATTGCTGGCGAAAGGAAAAATGTGGATGGTCTTGCATCGCGGTGCCCTCTGGGAAGGTGAACGGGTAGGAAGCCATAGAGGACGATGTGGCGGAAACGGAAGAGGTGGAGGTGGTAGAGGCTTGGGTTAATGCTGGGGATACTGACCGACTCGGCGAAAAAAGGTAGAGAGACTGCTCGGTGGTATAGGTAGCCTCCACGACGGCAGGGTGGTAGATGGAAGTAGAGTACTGAGTATTGTAGGTCAGTTCAGAGGCTGTCGCAGTTGGCGACTCGACGAACGTGGGAGATTGGGTACCCTCGAGGTGCGGTTTGCAGTCTTGCACAGGGTACATATCGGGCGGGGACCAAGAGGCTTCGCGCGACTGGTCGTCCGCGACATACGGCGCGCAGGCCGTATAGGCTGCGGAATCCGGGGAGCCTAGCGGCTCGCCTTGGCTTCCAGCGACGGTTGCCGTCGCAGATGGAGACGCTGAGGCATGTGAAGGATATTCAGCGGAGAGGCCGTAATTCGAGGCCTGAGACGACGCCATAAGCGTCGCGGTGGGGGTTCCTGCGAATCGCATGCGACCGTCCTGAGTGGGATCCAGCGCAGTCACGGTCGGGCTCAATAAGCCCGCGGAGCCACTGCTCGTGCTGCTCGCGGGGGACGGGTGCGACTGGGCGTACGAGGGAAGACAGGTAGCATCGGCGGGGTCTGGCGGAAGACCGGTCTTCCTGGCCTGCCACAAGGCCCTCCAGAATTTCTCGCGATCGCGGGCTTCGCTCTTGAGGCGGGTATTTTCTGAGCGCAATTGAGCGGCGTCTTCGGTGGCCTCTCTGCAGGAGGCCTGGAGGGTCACGACGACCTTCTCCAGGTTCGTCACTAGTACGAGAGCACAAAAGCGCAGCGAGTGAGTCGACCGTTGCGGGCAGATAGGACGAGGGTGCTCACCGGTTTCCTCGAGAGTGGCAATATAATTGGCGCGGCGGGCGCGGAAGGCAGCCTGAGCGTCTGCATTCTTCTTCTTGCGCTGGGCAGCGTCGTCGACGGCGAGGTCCGGGCTGTGCTTGGAGGCGATGGGCGAGAGGGAGCTGGGAGGCATTGGCGGAGGAATGGCAGGAGAGAAAGAGCGTCCGCGGGCGATATAAAGTGTTTGCGAAGCGTGTGCGGACACGAGGGCAGGGCGGACTCCGATTGGATCAAGGCCGAGCTGGTTCAGAGTGACGGGATATGGCTAGTTCGAATCGGCCACCGCCAGCGCTGCCCATTGGATACCCACGGGGGATTTTCCATCCACCACAGATCTCTTCTCGACAGAACGCTTTTCTTGCCATACTGGGGTTGTTGTCCTAGTCTGAGTCCCCGACGAGCAACGTACTCTCCGACGTACTCTCCGACCTACTCCCCGACGTAGTCCATAACATAGTCCGCAACCGAGTCCGCAACATAGTCCGCAACGGCCACAACAGCGTTCACAACATATCCCAGAACTCCGCCCAGTCTGTCTCGCATCGGGCCACGATAACCTTCCTGTGACTCCCACGCGCCAAACGTCTTTATCTTCCCTCTTCCCATTCCCTTCCTCGTAGCCGCTCGCACCGGCGTCCTCATTTCCATCACTTCTCTGGACGCCCGCGGCAGGCACTGATTCAAAAGAAAATACACCTTGTGGCTCGCGCTTTTCCCCTTCAAGTCCCCGTCGTGAAGACGTTCAGCAGACACCCAACAGAGTTTGCACGTTTCATCGTCATGTTCGTCCCCAGTACCAGCATCGGCTGCTAGTGTGAGAGTCCAGTACAGCGTGGCAAGCCCGATGCCGTCACGCATCGTCCATCTCCTCCGTCTCCTCGTCCGACGGCTCGACGTCCATTATTTCCAATGTAGCCTCCCTCTCTCCCAGCACACACGCTACCCGCCGCCCGACTCTCCCATTGACAGCCAGCGCTACCCTCCCTTCTCGACAACCGATCAATGCGCGCGACTCCATCACCCTCAGACCCACGGAGGAAATCTGAAAAAGGAAAATCCCACATGATAAGCGTCGAACCCGCACTCCTTCGTTCAATTCTGCAGGACCCATACCTGTCCATCTTTCACCCGTCCCAACGTCTCTTCGATCACTCCTTCTCGCGTACAGCCATCGCTCGTGGCTACGATGCTCTTCGAATACTCCATCTCGGCGTAGCCGACCGTCGCAATCGTCGTCGGTCCTAACAAGGTTTAGCCGTGTCAATGGTCTGATCGCGTCGACAACAAGGGACGCGCTTAGCGTCCCACAACGCACCGTGTTCCCTTTTTCGAGGCCGATAGACAATCATGAGAATATTCTCATCAAAGAACTGAGCATCCAAGACATCGACGGGCACCATGCCTTCTTGGGCGCTGGTCGCGACGCTGCACTGCAATGCAGCTACCTCCACAGACTGCGGCGGGCTAGTAACGGCATTCTTGTCGTACAGCATCTTCACCAGGCATACTGAAATTTTTATGAGCAGCGCAGTCAAATTCAGAAACCGTGAGCCACGTACAGAGATTTTCCCCGCCATGAGGCACGCCTATCGCCAGGTGCTGCATGAAACAATTGGTCTGCAGGCTCTTGAGTGGAGGAGCTCGGATCATATCAATAGCCGTACCTCGCCCGTGGCATCTACAGTGCGTTCGCGTACGAAAAGAGGTGCGTCGTGTTTCCCCCCAACGGAGCTGACCCCGGCGCGGAATGATGTTACTGCTGAACGTGCAGATGCGTTCGCGGCTTCGTTGAATATCGAGTGACACCGCGTGCACACGTCCTGTATCAAGGAATCGAGGTTTCTGTCCAGCCCCGACAGATCATGGTGGCGCGCGGCCTGCACGTTCGAGGTCGAGGGGGTCGCGTCTTTCGTTAGTTTTATCGCGTTTATGGACGATCGGGTCCGTGCTTACGGGTGGCCAGGTCAACCCCTCTGGGTCGTCGAGGATGGCGCGCACTTGCTGCACTGATGAGGTCAAATCCTGCGCCATCGGCACACCGAGGTCAGCCGCCGAGAACTTGGGGACCGGTCCCATGAACCACTTGTCGATGGAGCTCACGACGAGCCCAGACACGAGGTACTCGTTCACCTCGAGCAGGTCATGCTGGGCAGGCTGTGCCTCGGAATCCGACTTCGATGCCCGAGACGATTCTAGTGAACATGCACATCGTTCGATTGAGCCTCCCGGGACGAAAATACAACAATGTACCGCACCGGTTCTGATCCATGCAATGAATTCTTTGAAGCGTGTCCACTCTCTTCGCGTCGTGGCGGCAAGCCAGTTTGCGCACACGATCGCTCGTCCTATGAGATCCAAGCACGTCTGGATTTCGGATGTTTTCAGCATGCAAAGCTTGTATTGAGGTCTGCGCGGAACGGCTTCGTGAGATCAACGTAAAGATGGACGAAGGCGGCCCTACAGCTGTGACCACCCCAGGACCTCCTGCAGGAGGACATGCAGCCGCTGGCACGCCGGGACGATTCTCTTGGTCGCAAAGTCGCGCAGCTTGAACAACGCCTCCGTCACGCCCGTCTCCCATTTCTGGAGGCTCTAGAGGGCCGGCGATGTTAGCGTTTCAGCCGCGAAGTGATGCATGATGCGCGCACCCTCTCGCTCATTTGCTCGCTGCTTCCCAGGAAGTCGCTTAGGGACTCGGACGCTCGGCCTGTCGCGAGCAGGACGGTCAGGTCCAAAATAGCGTTAGGGTCCTCGACTGCAATGCGGCGCGTCAGCGCCGACGTCCACCACCGAGAGGAATGTGCGCACCGCCGAATTTGGTCTTCTGCCTCATCTGCAGCGCCCGCAGCCATTTTGGCCCCGCTTCGCGGGCACCGCTTTGGGTGTCGGACCCAAACCACGTTCCGCGCATCTCTTTGACGACGCGCATGGCGTACCAAGCCAGCTCTCTTGCTGACGTCGATACTCTCGCAATATCCCGCACTATTCGACCGTCGAGAAATGGGATGTCCAAGGACACGGGTTTCAGCAGCGTTTGTTGGACATCATCGGTCGTGAAACGAGGATGGAATAAATATTTAGTGTTGCTGCTCTTGTATATCGAGCTCACGCCATTTTCTGCCGCAAAGACTTCAATGGTACCTAGTGGGTAACTTCCGTCGAGGAAGGCATATACGTTTCCTGTGTCGTCAGCAGCCATTAGGATGCTATTGACATTTGAATCATCAACTTCGTCGAGCTCTTCGCCCGGTCTCCGTGCTTGTCCGTCATTTTTGGTGTCGAAACCAGCGGCAGCTGGATCAGCAGGTAATGTCGGCCAAGATGTGATAATACTAGGCACTGAAGATCCTGCTTTAGTTCGTGCAGTTTTACCTTGAAAGGCAAAGAGTTCAGACGTTCTGAAGGGACTAAGTTAGAACTATGCTCATTCCGGAATGGTCCCACATACGATAGCGGCTGAGAGTCGTCATGAAGAGCGTCAAGGAGTGGCTGTGTCTTCAATATTGAATGGGCTGACCCAGTCTACTGCATCTCAATACGACGAAGTCTAACGGAGTCCTGCGAACGCCACTTACAATGTCGCCTTGTCTTCTAAAGACGTCAGGTATTTCGGGCCTCTTGTCTGGCCTTATCTCGCTGAACCACCATAGGCCGGTCAATCGGATGGCCCGACCGCTGGCTGGAGCCGGGATGGTAAGGGTCCGATCCTGGTGGCCGTCCTGCAGTGAATGAAGCGTAACGGCAGGCGGATGGTGCGATACAGCAATGCTTAAGCCTGCACAACTGAGAACTTAGTTCGTTGACTGTACCCCAACCTTCGAGAACCGAAAACTGACCGTCAGGGCTCCACGCGATGCCAGTAGCCTCCGCTCCCTCGGACGCCTCCAGATCGACGTCAACCTCCCACATCTTCCGGCCACCCTCACGAGGCCATAGAGCCAGCCTGTCCTTCCCAGCAGCGCGCGTGATAACGAGCACCAGGTCTTTGTCCGGGCACCACGACGAGGGCAGCAGGCGGGCAGCGGAGGAAAATTTTACGGTCGAGCATGTTTTAAATCCATGCGAGTCCATCGGGGCCGTCCTGATGCAATGATAAACCCGGTCGTTGTGAGGATACCTCCGTCGTGCTGAGTGAGATTGCCGCGGGCCTCAAGCTGTAATGCTGCAGATTTACCGCTGCGCAAACGCGTGCATTAGCGTTCAAATGAGAAGATTTGCCACGAGAAGCAAGCTTACTGCGTTTTTCTGCCAAATGTGGTCGTCCGACCGGTGTCTGCGTCGTGCTTAGATGGTGGTTGGGAGACCCTGAGGGCGGCACGCGTAGGCGCCGCGGCATTCTTCAGGCGGCCCGACGCGCGCGTTATGGGCGCCGACGCGACGTCGCGTGAACGCGCCTGGTTGTGTCCAAGTGCGCATTGGGAGAGTAAATCTTCCAGAAATGTATGACCTACGCCCTCAGATAGCAAAAGCAGTGGTAAAATACATGGCAGACGCTCCAGCTAGGTTAGCACCTCTACTGCCCCTTCCGCTTGCCCCCTTTCTTTTTTCCCATACCTCCGATGATGTCGCTCTTCTTAGCCCTTACGCCCTCTCTGACAGGCCGCTGCCCCATCTCTTTGTCAAAGTTGCCCTTGCCCTTGCCCTTACCCTTAACGGAGCTAGCAGGAGCTGCGCTCCTCTTCTTCGAAGCCTTCTTCTTATCTGCTTTTGAAGACGCTCTTCGTTCAGGCTCGCCGATCTTGACGGGCTTGAACGACTTTTTCGCGGCTCTTACAGCTGCTCGAATCGCGACGGTTTCCCCAACATCATCCTCCATAGCCATCTTCCGCCGTTTTACCCTCCTCGACAGGCCGGAGTACTTGTCACGCTTCGGCTAGAAGTGGGTCAGACATAGTCTAGAAAGGGCGGTCTCAAACCTTACCTTATCCTGGGAATCTTTACCCTTTTCTTTCGGAGCTGTTGCTTTGAACCCAGCCTCGTATTGGGTTTTACTCAGCTCTGTTCAAACTCCTCAGTCTCATGACAATAGGATACCGCGTTAATTCTCACCTTGTGCCTTCGACTTTTCTTTCGCCGACTGGAACCATGTTCTTGCCGGACGTGAATGAATTTCCTCCTCATGCTCTATCAGATTCTGTCCTTTCCGCAATTCCATCTCTGCTTGCCGTAACTATTTGAACTTATCTTTAGCATCACCATGAGGGGACCAGCATGTCACCTGAGACTGACCTGTTTCTCTTCTTTCTCCTCTTGTAAAACTTCAGTAACTTCTTCCTTCATTTCCTCAAGCTTCTTAGACCACTTTGCTACCGCCTCGCCGGGTATCTGACGGTGCCGGACCTGATCCTCGCCAGACGCATGCTTGATGGCAGCCTTGAGCATCTTCCGGTCCGCCTCCCCAACGAGGGTGACAGATCTATGCATTGTCTTGAGCTGTTACTAGGCACAAGAATATTTGTCCTTACCTTCCTTTCTGCCCCGCACGCGCTGTTCTACCCACGCGATGCAAGTACTGTGCAAGTTGCCCTGGCATATCGTAGTTAATGACGGTTTCAATACCCTTGATGTCTAGACCGCGGGCAGCTAGATCCGTTGCCATAAGAAAGTCGACAGCGTTGTCTCGGAATTGTTGCAAGGCTTTCAAACGCTGAAATGAAGCGAATAAGGATCCCGTAGTAAAGCAACGCATATGAGTCTCACCTGTTCCTGCGTAAGGTCTCCATGCAACTCATCACACTTCATACCGAGTATACTAAAGACGATGCGCATCTGGTGCGCTAACTTCTTGCTGCGGAAGAAAATGATGACGCCAGTCTTGAAGGTTCTCTTGCACAGCGTGGCCAATAGGGCAGAACGTTCTGACTCTTTCCTAACGCGGACGAACTCTTGAACGAGTCCACGAGCGGTGGAACGCTTGGGATCCACGAATAAACGAACTGGCTTGTTGAGCGACATCTTCACCAAGTCATCGACGGAATCTGTCATAGTGGCGGAGAAGAGCATAGTTTGTCGTGACGGTGGGCAGGATTTGATAATCTCGGTTAATTCGTCCGCGAATCCATCTGACAACATCCTATCCGCCTCGTCAAGGACGAGAATATCCAATGCATCCAAAGTGAACGTTGGGGTATTGCGAACATGGTCAATCAGACGTCCGGGCGTCGCAATAATAACGTCCGGTCGCGTACGCAGAGCTGTTTCCTGTGCCTTGAGTGAAAGACCACCTATACAACGGCTCTGAGTTACAAAACTTTCGAGACGGTTCAACATCACATACCAACGACCAAGCAGAAGCGTATGTCGGTGTGAGCTGCCAGCTTTGTGCCGACATCATAACACTGGACACCGAGCTCACGTGTTGGAACCAGTACAAGACATCGTGTCGCTGCTGCATTTTTTCCACGTTCGCGATAGAGCAGGCGTTCTAGCATGGGTATAATGAATGCTGCTGTTTTTCCTGAACCTGTCACGGCGTTGCCGACAATATCCTTGCCTAAGAGGGCGACAGGGATAGTAGCGGCCTGGATCGGGGTAGGTTTGGTGAAGCCAAGGGCAGAGATTGCCTTTACAATAGGTCGCGACAAGTTCATCGTCACAAAAGACTTGTGATCACCGGACGCCTCTGTCCCAGAATCAAAGAATGCAGCCTTTCGGTCCTTTTCTGCTTGTGTTTCTTCCTCGGAGTCCTCTGAAGAGTCCGACTCTTCAGCTTCGTCGTCGTCGCCATCCTTGCCTTCCAAATCACTATCCTCCGGCTGCTCAGCTTCCTCGTCTTCATCCGATGTCGCCAAAGGATCTTCCTCGTCCTCACTGTCCTCTAACCCTTCTCCGTCTTCGTCCACATCGCCCTCTGAGAGTTCGTCGGCCCCACCCAACTCCCCGTCAGACCCAATATCACTACCTGAATCCTCCTCGGAGTCATCGTCCTCGTCTTTAGGCGCACGTTTCCGCTTTAGTTTTCTCCGTTCGATAATATCGTCTACGGATATTGGTGCCTAACCTAGAGGGTCATTTACCACGTCCCACATCAGTCCCGGCTAGGTACTCACAGGCTTAGATCCGGTCTTGACCAAGTCCTCGACGTTAGAAGATGCGTCCAGGAACTCCGCATATGGATCACCTTGTAAGTCGAAAGTGAAGTCGGGGTTGAGCTGGGCTTCATCGTCTTTGGACTTTGAGGGTTTGGCAGCATCATCTTCATCATCTGAGATAATAGTCATGACAAAATCGTCGTGGGCCATGGTGATTATAGGCCCTTAGGCTGTGGACTGTCGTATGGGGTTCGGGATACAGGTTTAGAGGGCGCTACCGCGGAGGAGACTCGAAGCGCACTCAGAAATTTCGGTGATTGGCGCTCTAACTCTATTCAGTGTCAGTCCCTAAATGGAAGGTGTTTAGGTTGGAACAAGAGCCGGCGGTAGCGGGCCACATATCGGTCTGGCTCAATTTTGGAGTCAAAACACGGTCATCCAAGAGTGTAGTATTGTAAAGAAAGAAGATATGAAGAGCAGCCATCGCAATACAGGGCGGCGTAGCTAGATACGCGAGCCAACGTCACCAAAATAGGATCTTCTTCAACCCGTTCGCGTCCCGTAGATGCGACTGGTTATCTCGAGAAGTCATTCGCGGGGGAAGGGGTCGTGTACTATCGTCAGCTTCATATTCTTCAAGGCCTTGTTCATCCTTGGGTTTTGCGTCCATTTCAATGCGTTGTGCGAGAACCTCCTAAAGATACTATCAGCGAAGGTTCGGTGATCAAGATTGAGAGCGCGTACCTCGTCCTCAAGCAGTAGACTCCTTCTATTCAAGAGAAGTAGCTCGCGGACTTTCGAGTCCTCTTCTTCCGTGTAACCCTGATTCTCACGAGCAGTGTCCTCCCGGCAATTGATCTCACGGCAGGCCTGCTGGCATTGGCTAATGCTATCGATGAACCGCCCGATCATATTGAACTTCTCCCAGTGAATCTTGGTGACATCGTCATCCTGGAAGTCCTTGTTGCCCACGTCAGCACGAATAAGGTCAGACGTGTGGATTTCCCTGCAAAGACGTCATTAGCGATCCAGACGCGAACGTAGTCCAGGCTTACAAGGCGGGGATACAGGGACCCTTGCTGTTTCTAAGCGCCAGCCGATATTTCGCATGCGAACCTCGTGCTTGCAGCAGCTGATCGTATGACTGGAACAGCTTGTACTGCTGCGTGTATTTTGACCTGAAGATTTCCGCAGACATTCCGTTCCCGTTGAACACCGCCGCGTTCAGACCGGCAACCATCGCACGCAAAGCGGAGTAGTTGTTTATAAGGCGAAGCCTCCCCGCGATCTCGACAAACATGAGGGTGAAGCGTGCTCTGACCTTCGGCTTATCGTGACAGAGAATCAAGGACACGGCCCTATACATCGAAGATCAACACGCGAATACAACGCCTCACACGCATGACGCACCAGTCCGCAAAGTGGTTGGATATATGTCCATACCGCACTATTGGGTCCGAATCTGGCTGTTGCTTGCCATCTTGGCCAATCACGTTACGAAGCCAGTGTCGTGGCTTGAGTGGCAATCAGCGACTGTGGGAGGCATATATGACTGTTGGACACGTACCTGTATCTCCAAGAAATATTTGGACTCAATTCTTGTGATCTCATAAGCGATTGTTTGTGGGTCTATTTGCGCCAATGCCTGCGCAATTTGAGCCAGCTGCTTGATCTGATTCTTGGAGGAGTGATCGTCCGAGATGTGAGTTGGCGATGTCATCATGGACAGCTTCGTGGAAAGCGGTAAACTAGCTTTCCTCTCCCTTGTGGTTGGCGGAGCAGGTGCTGGCTCTGGTGGCCGATCAGCCTCAGGCAGTGACTGTGATGTCATACTGGACACAGGCGATGCAGGTGTCCCCGATGCGGCGTCAGCGAGGCTGGACTCATCGCTATCGTCCTTGGGCTGCTCCACTTTCATCGCCCATCCAGTGTCCTGATCCTTCAACATGGGTAGCGTATCCATGAAAGGGATGAATTCGGAGCCGTAGTGTAGGAGGTACGTTTTACCAACGACTGACTTGATCAAGGCTGACAAAGCTCCTTCTGTTCCTGGGACTGCAAAGTCGCTAGGATACAGACGTATCCACTGATCAAGAAGCCAGCATATCCTGACGAGGAGCTTGTGAGCTACATTTTGCCCGGGTTGAACGAGAAGACAAACCTCATCTGCGCAAAGCAAGAAAACATTGGATCTCCTGAGGGCTGATCAAGGGCGCGCATACGCTTCTGCATGGACAAAAGGATGTTTCTGGGTGTCGCAAATCGGCGATAGGTAAGGAGGAAATGTGATATGAACGTGGGATCTGGGGAGGTCAGCTTTAGGACGCACTCTCACGCGTTGTCGCACATACTCACCATCGTCACTAACAGCCAGGAAAAGGAGTTTATCCAGCAACTCATCCAAGGTCATCCATGGCGGTGGCTTTCTACATATCCAGAAATAAGCTCTCGTTCTGCCGCAGACATGTCCGTTCACTCACGAGTCACGCGACGCAATACTGCGGGTGGTTTCGTTGGCTTCGTCCAAGCTACCTACGCCTTCAGTGGCGCCAGAATATCGGGTGTTCGAGGACCCTCGGCTTCTTGACCCCGATGTGTCAAGACTTTGACCTCCACCGTTGGCTTCCCACTCCCTGTCTTGTCTTTCCCTCTCAGACAGCAAATCACTCATGGACCGTGTTCGAGTAGGGGACATCGGTGTCCGGGGTGTTCTGGGAGACTCCTCCGAAGCCGTGGGAAGTCTCGGTGACCGGATTCGGGCCTGAGAGCTCAATGGAGAGTTACCAGTGACCGTAGACGATGCAGTAGGGGTCGTGGATGATGCTCGAGAGATATCCCAATGCATCGGAGAGGATATGACGGCCGGCGACGCTGGATTTCGGAAGGTGTCCCTAGCGCCACCGTTCACTATATAGAAAGAAAGTTGTTGTATGCAGTATGAGCGTGAATGTAATAAATACTGACGTTTGTCGGAGCCTATAGCTCTGAACAGCCATGCAAAGGCTTCTCGCATTTTATCCTTGCCAAAGGAGTTTGCCACGGTCACTTCCACCAGCCCAACGTCATATCGCGCAAGCACGGCAGTGGCGTGGTTAGGGTCAACTCGATGTTCCAAGTCTGACTTACAGGCTAGTACGATGGTGGGAAGATTCAAGTGCTCCACCGATTCTGCGATGTATTAGTGAGAGGCGCGAATAAACTGAATCACAGTGCTTACGTAGAACAACCTCTACTTCTTCAAACGAAGAGCTATCAGACGAGTCGTAACAAACTACTAAGGCATCTATAGGAGGTGCGCCCTCGGGTACGATGCCTCGGCCATGTCCATTTGTCAGATTCAATACCTCGGTATCAATCTCGAGCACCCGCAACATGTGGTCATGAGCCGAATGACTGAAGTTGAGCCTGCCAACACGGTATACATCTACATGTTGAATGATAAGAAATGGTCAGGGCACGCTTAACATTGTCCATCGATGTTATAACTCACAACGAAAGTCATCGCTCCCCGTAGCTCCCGGTGCGGGAGTGTAGGATGTTGCCTCGGATAGCTTGTGGGACTTTAAGCCTTTCCTGATGGCGGAGGACTTGCCACTACCGGATGTTCCGACTACTGCTATCGTTATATCTGGTGACTGAGATGGTAGCTTTGGGGACTATCAACGCGTCAGAAGCTCAAGATACCGTGTAGCTGTAATGAAGACTTACAGAAGGGAGATGTGTGTTCACGGACATGAGAGAGCGCTGCTTCGTCAGTTTATGTGTTAAACTGCTACTACGTTCTGGAACGATGGGCTGTGGTGGCTTCCCTGTTGTCGGCGAAGAGTTCACAGCCTGCAGCCGAGAGGGTAGGCTGAGTTCTCCAGGGGGTAGCATTGACCGCAACGCCGTTTTGCCTTTGCGAGCGGCGCTCACGAAGTCTTCGGCGAGCTCCATGTCCGACTCGTCGTAGGATGCTGCCTCGTACTTGTCGTCACCAGCGGTCGTGCTGATGCTCGCTCCTCTGCTACGAGAAGGACCAGCCCGGTCGCCACCTCTCCAAGCCGACGAGGCCGTGCCCGACTGCCTACGAGCTGCATCGTTTAAAGGACTGTGCGCACTGTCCTTCTGCGCGGAAGATGCTGCATTTCCGTTGGTAGTGCATGGCGCCGAATCAGACGAGTGCTTGCTATTAACGAAGGAATTCGCGGAAATAGACTGCCTGGGAGCGGAAGGCGGAGGTAGCGAGTCTGCATTACTGGGTGATTGGGCGTGAAGACTGCTGGGTGATGGGCCCGGCGAAGGGTATAGAGAGGTTTCTGCGGTCATGAAGGACTCTTGAGAGGGTAGCGTGGAAGAGGAAGGGTTCTGGGAGGGATGTGGGCGAGCGCCACTCATGAAGTTAGAAGTCTTGAGGAAGGAAGAAGTCTCAGGTATCTCAATTGGAGGTAAAGAGGGTATCGTGGGCAAGTCGATCTGCTGTTTGTTGGTCGTCATGCTGAACTGGAGGCCGCATCCGTGTGTGAGGTTGAACTAGAAGGAAAACCACGACAGAAAAAATAGGACCACCCAGAGAACCAGAGTCGCAGTAGATGGGAGGGTAGAATGAAGGAGAAAAAGGATGACAGCGATGTCGAGCAGAAAAGGTACACGGCGACCAAGCAACGTCCCTCCCTTCAGCCTAATTACGGGGTGGTCTCCGTTGGACTGACCCCATCACCGCGATCCGGAGATGGATTAGGACATCCCTATGTACGCCGGCCCGGAACATAACATCTGCCTCCGGAAATCCTTATGCCTCCGGCACAACCGGCGCCGACCCGATTCCAGGCACGCTTTTGACGATCTTTCCTCAAACCTCTCGCACGACGCAGAACCAGATCGCTTCTTGATCTTACTTCCTGGACTAGGCTAGCCATCTCCTGTAGACCGTCTCTCGTCTCAGGAGGATCCGCGGACATGCAAACGCTAAAGTCAACCAACCATACGACCTGGCTACGACGGACCTCTCGCCATACCCGCCGAATTCCCTGGTTTCACGGACTCTGATTGGAATCCCATGCCATGGTCATAGCATCAAGATATACTGCCGTGAAGATGTGACAATATGCTTCCATCTTCCATAGGGCTAGTGTAAGTGGCTCTTCGGAAGCATAGGGGAAATACCGAAATTACTGATGACATCTTGTCCTCCAAGTTGCACCAGATATCCGATTATCTTGTCAGCAAGGCAGTTAACGGACTATAGCCGTCAAAGAACGGTGGAACGAGGTACTGTGGCTGAAAGCACGTTACAGTGCTATTATCGACACCCCGCCCTTCGACAACGTGGATCTCTCGTGGTGCATGCAAGGTTAATATGGCGGCCTTATGGGCAGGGCGCACACACTTCACCCTACCCATTCTGCCATCATGTTCTCCAAGAGCATGTACTCGCCAGAAAGTATCTCGTTGTCCGAGTTCTCTTTGTCGCCACTGACAATGAAGCCCAGGCAGCGACGCTTCCCTGGCAGTATTCGCTCGAATACGCATCCCTTTCTCTTCACCTTGATGACTCTCATCGCAGCAGCGGAGCTAGGTCTCACTGCATTCCTCATCAGTGCTGGAACTGGTTTCAGCACATGGTCCAGCCCACGCTACTATTCACTGTGCGCCGTTTATAGACCTGATACACCGAGCTCTCACTGATATGCATAACATCTAGTCTTGTCCTATTGTGCTTCGAGGCTGCTTGGACTTTATTATTCACAACGGGCTACATGCTATGGGTATTAGATGGCTCTGTCCGTCTTCTAGCCAACGTGGCTAGCTCTGTGATATGGCTACTGCTTACAGCCGTCCTATGGGTATGTAAACTATCCTGCCTATCGTCCAGTTATTGACTCAGCGATCTTGTTCATCCAGGGCACCGCAGCTGGCGTGATACATAATGCGCGCACAAGCCCAGATTGTTTTAACATGCCTTCCATGTCAGGGTACGTCCTACAATTGACTCTATGTAGTATCGCCACTGATTTCGGGTTCCAAGGTGCTCTCAGTCCTTGACAGTCGAAGCCCTCGGCTGGACCGAGTTCAGTCTAATCGTGATTACACTGCTGTCCACGATACTATGGTTATGGACCGGACGCAAACTCCGTCTCAAGGACTCGAGGACCTACGTTTAGCGTGGACTGCTTCAGGGCTTTCATTTACCACACGGCGCAAGCTCGAGTATTTAGACGCCTTCACGCGGCCGTCAGTCGGCCGCGTGTCTTTGCTCTTCCGGTGCACGCATGTACATATGCTATGTTGATGTTGCTATGCACCTCCCACTACTCTCGCCTCGCGTATCATGTCAAAAGTACCCTCTCTTCGCCTCCTACACAAACTCGCTCCGGGAAATAGGAGTCATGCGCTCACACCCGCCCAACGACTGATGTACACATCAGAAAAGGCGTCCAACTTCCGCGCAATTGCCAGGATTTGTGCGACGCGGTCACACTACGTCCTGAGCATCTCTGATCTTGCTTCTGCAGAATTGCAACTCGAACTGGCGGAGCTAGGGCAGTTCGCGGAGGTTTCATATGCCATATTGGATCCCGTCTTCGTCTTCGAACATTTAGATGTACTTTCGAAGGCGGACTTCCCTCTAGAAGGTTATGATGCCTTACCCGGAACAGTCCCAGTCTCGTCCTTTATAGGACACACAGCTAAGCTACCTGGATATGTAGCCTACCGTACAGGCACGCGACAACTTATTGTGGCATTCTCCGGCACAAGATCTATACGGCAGGCACTATACGACTTTGATTTCGCCAAGCACAAGTACCCAGCTCACCACGAATGTATGGTGCATCACGGCTTCTGGAAACTGTATAAGGGGTGCCGAGCGGATGCCATCGAGGGTGTCAAGAGAGGTCTTAGGGAACACGATGTAGCGGAGTTGGTTGTAACGGGGCACAGTTTGGGTGGTGCCGTCGCGTTCTTGCTGGCGCTGGACTTTCTCGCAGGTGCTTATGTGGACGTGGTACCTGATGATGTGGCGTTCAAGATTGTGGGATTCGGAAGTCCCAGGGTTGGGAACGCTAAACTGGTGCAGCTCTGGCGTGATACCCTGCGGGCACAGGGTGAGAAGGGCCGCACAATAAAAGAGTATGCAGTGAAGGCCTACAATGATGGTAAGTCCAGGCTTTCATCACAGGTCTGTACAGTTTCTCACCGGCGTGGTAACAAACATCAGGCGTTCCCGCGCTACCTCCTGCAAGTTTTGGGTACCGTCACCTCACTGAACAGCCCCTGTACTTTCATCATGGACGGTTGTTTCACATCCCATCTTCCGAAAACGAACACGGTGTTTTCGATGTGAAGGAAGAAGCGGTCTGGACAAACGATTTACCACAACACCCCCGTGGTGGACACAACTATTACAACGGCAGAGATCTCGAAAGCGTTGCTCGCCGTATGGAATGGATCGGTGACATGATGAAGGGCGGCACGGAGTGGGAGAGCAGTTACACAGCAAAGGTGGCAAAATATGAGCGCAAACTGAAGCGTAAACTAGAGCGTGTAGCTAAACCGTCGTCCGACCACGTATAGACCACGTATTCAGGATGACCTGCGACAAGCTATTCAGCGGTGCTACATTCGGTGGGAAATAGCAAAGGACGCACATCAGTCAAACGGGAATCCGACACACGGTCGTAGAACCATATGCCGGCCAGAAATAGTCTTAGTCACAGGTGAACACAGCAGGCATTGCAGCGCAAAGACGTCAGCTGTCGACTAAGTCGCAACGAAGGTGAAAGGTTATGATGAAGGACGACTCAGGATGCTGACCAAAGAGGATTAGTACAGCGATATCGACCGTCTAGAACCCCGAGACTCGCTCAGCGATCATTAGGGGATAAGATTGGCGCCCTTTGCCGTTAGTTCTTATCTGATAAGGGGCTCCTGAGCGCACCGGAACAGCGTGAAACCTGATCTAGGCGCGCGCTATATGCTATCTGATAAACTGCCCCACCCGAAAGTGCTTTCCGCCGGATCCGCTCCTGCTCCTGCAAAGACCTTTTCACTCTCCTCTCTCCTTCTCCTCTGGACTTCTTCTGTTTTCAATCTATTTTCGGTCGCCGACCTGATACCCATTTTATATAATACACCCACCACGCCGACCTCGCTTTCTCTATCACCATGGCCGACCATTCGTATTACCGTTCCCCATCCCGTAGTCGACCGGCGTCCGCGGCGTACCAAGACCAGGACGACGACCTTGTCGTAGATGAGGATAACGAGCCTTTGCACCTGGAGTCGTCGTCGAACATGTCACCGACACGCACGCACCTCATCCGTGCGCTTGCGTTGCTGTGTGCATGCTCGCTGAGCGTGGGGAGTCACTAGTACGTGAACGCAACGACTTGTATCCCCACAATATACCTGACTTCGGATGCCCCGTATAGCGCTTCTTATATCTTAGGGCCGCTGAAGTCACGTCTGTCTCGCGAGATGGGCACAAACAACACCGAGTTCTCATTGCTCATCTCCGCTTTCTCGCTAAACAGTACCTGGACACCCCTGGTGGGCGGCGTAATGGCTAGCAGACTAGGGACGACGTTCACTAGTATCCTCGCTACCGGTGTTGTATTTCTTGGTGAGTTGCATTCGCAAATTTCACAAGCCTTCTTTTCACGTGTCTGTAGGTCAGCTATGTCTGCTTGTCGGGAATCTCTCTGGCAGCGTGCGCTTGATGGCTTTCGGAATGTTTGTCTTCGGACTTGGTGTCAGTCCCCTTGCAGTTGTCCAGGAGTCCATTATCGTCCGGTTCTTTAAGTCCCATGGCCTCGGTGTCTCGCTCGCGCTCGGTCTTGTAGCTGGGAAAGGCGCATCCTTCATTTCCGCCCGGACCTCCTACCCTCTGGCCGAGAAGTTCGGTCCCCACGCGCCTTTCTTCGCTGCTACCGGCCTTGCTGGCCTGTCCTTCATCGTTAACCTCATATACCTTTTCGCATCCAAATGGCTTGTGCGGGGCGCGGGCGCTGAATTGGAAGCCTCGGAGCTGGAAGCCGAGGCGGAACACCATGCCGTTGAACACAGTCGCAACGGTTCCTTGCAAAGCCTGTCGGAAGCGGAAGCCTTGAAAGAGGTTGCCAAAAAGCGAGTGGTCCGTTTGAAGGACATAACCAGGCTTGGCGATGTCTTCTGGGCGTAAGTAACAGCCTGACGCATCGAACTCCTCGCTCACATGGTCGATTTCGCACAGGTACATGGGGCTGAATGTCCTGTGTGGTGCAATCTGGGCGCCGTTCACTCATCTTGCTGCGTATGTCATGTTGGTCGCGTCGGTGACACATAGCTGATACTCATTCCCAGTAATATCATCGAGCGTCGTTACGATCTGTCCGAGTCAGACGCAAGTATCAAAGCGTCTTACGTCCTCGCTGGCAGCGTCATTCTGTATCCCATTGTGCGTTTTCTTCTCTCTACCGGGGGCATATAGCTCATCTCAGAGGTTAGACTGGCTACGTTGTGGATCTTCTCCGCAAGCATGGCATTGTTCTTCGTCTTTTCATGCTCTCATCTCTACTCACACTTGGTTGCTACATCTGGCTTTCTCTACCTCCCTCGGTGACCGAGACACCTATACCCGCTATTGTCTCCTTTGCTACGGGACATGGATTCTCACCTTGTAAGTTCATGTAACCGGTTTCCGTCGCATTTTCTGACATACTGTAGTATTGTTGGTCGTCATCGTACCTGAGATCGTATCGTCGAAATACATTTCGACGACCCTGGGCGCACATAAAGCTGTAAGTAGTTATAGTTTCATAACTGTGACAAGATAGCAATTTAACTATTCTATGCAGCTCGAGCAGACAGGTTCGACTATCTTCCAAACCCTTGCAGGCCTAGCGTTGGATATCAAGAGCAAGAAGGCTGCCTCTGAATCAGTAGACACCAACAACGGAGACAAGAAAGACATTCAGTATCTGCTGAACGCCTTCTTGATTCTCAACGTGATGCAGTTCGTTGCGATCGTTGGGCTTGCTAGACTAGACCGGAAACAAAAGCGAGCGGCGGCGCGACGCTTGTCAGCCTTGCTGCCTCCTATCGTGGAAGAGGACGATGAGCCGTTCCTGGACATCCCTGCCACCCCGCCCAAGGAGCCCGGAGACGAGGATGAGTGGCCGCACCAAGACCAGTCGTCTCCTGCAACGCAGACGAAGTCGCTACCTGGTACCGTTCGTAGCTTGCGTGGTGTACAGGCACCGTCAACCGCAATTTCGCCAGAGCAAAGCATACCACTGCTACGCTCTGCTTCACAGGCATCTTCACAGCGCAATAGTCGATACCTACCCGGGCTGGTCTCACCTTCTACAGCGCCGAAGATTGTTAGGACCAGGAGCGAGGTGAAGAGAGGCAAGGCATTCTCGCTCATGTCGGGGTGCTTGATCGCGTTCGCGTGGGTCCTGTTCATGGGTACGGCTTACTTGAGGCTAAGGTCGAAGGAGGAGAGGGACCGTCGCTAGGACTTTACACAACAAGATCTGGATTTTTGCCGCATCTCTTGAAATTCTTGTATGTTAGACCGGAGACTGGAGTTGTATTCATATCACGATGTTCACGATTTCGTACTTCTATGTATCATTAAGTCAATAGAAAGGACAGGTTCCATTGCATTTGTGTGTGAGGGAGCGGCCCTGCAGGACCTCAGTATCCCAAACGTCGTCACCTCAGGATTACTGGTGCATAGAAGCGTACCAGTTGCCCATGTGCTCAGGGCTCCTGCATGCTTTCCTACGGAGAGCCGGTGAGCACGACGAAAGACGGTGCTGGTCACAGGTCTGTCGCATGACTGACCTGCCGCGACTGCATCCCACCTCAATGAAGGCGGGCCGCGATGAGAAAGGTTGGTTAACAGAACCCTAGATCGGACGCGAGATGGATTGTCATTCTGAGCGAACGGCACACATGCTGACGGAAATTGTATTCGGATGTCGAGCACCGGTTGCTATTTGCAGCAAATGGCTATCGTCTAGCTGAACTAGTTGGATAGGGCAGGAATATTGAAGCTGTACTAGTTAGTAGGTGTAAAGAGGATCACTACGTTGTGGTGGTGTCCAATGCTGTTGATCGTGTTGAGGGGCTTGGATGTTACATGTGCACACATCCCTGTTTCCAGACGTTTCAGTATGATCGGAGGTCCTTTGGTAGCGTACGGGTGATGGTGGAGGGATGCAAGCCTGCACCGCAGAGGCTGCCGATCCCGAGCGCTCATTATAGTAGTGGCGTCTAACTGATCTAGGCGCCTAGCCAGAGTTTGGGCGTCGAAGGTGCCCCAGTCAACGACCAGCCCGCCGCCAAAAGCCTCAAGACATCAAGAGGTGAGCATCCAAATACGCCAGAATGCTGCAAGACTGTATGAGAGGGCATGTCCGGATGGTTGTGGAGGCGAAATCTGGGCGGAAGGGGGTGGATGGCTGAGGGAAAGTTTGGATGACTTAGATGACATGCCGTCCTGCGGGGTGCGTTCACTTGACTGACCGAACCCTCTGTTCCAGCTCGCAACATGGGCGCATACAAGTACATTGGCGAGCTTTACAAAAAGAAGCAGTCGGATGTCCTCCGCTTCCTCCTCCGCGTGCGGTGCGTGTTACAGGATCGCCGTTAACGGGTCCGTTTGACTGACTTTTGCGCAGGTGCTGGGAGTACCGCCAACTGAACGTCATCCACCGTGCTTCTCGTCCCTCGCGCCCCGACAAGGCCCGCCGTCTTGGCTACAAGGCCAAGCAGGGCTACGTTATCTACCGTATCCGTGTCCGCCGGGGTAACCGCAAGAAACAAGTTCCCAAGGGTGCGCATATTTGCGTCCACTAACTCGATCATGAAACCCATATCATCTCATAGGTGCCACCTACGGCAAGCCCGTGCGCCAGGGTGTCAACCACCTCAAGCCTCAGCGTGGTCTGCAGAGCGTTGCGGAGGAGCGTGTTGGCAAGCGGTGCGGTAACCTTCGCGTCCTGAACTCCTACTGGGTAAACCAGGACGGTGTTTACAAGTACTACGAGGTTATCCTCGTTGACCCAAGCCACAAGGCTGTAAGTATATGTTTTCTATGTAGTGCGGGATGGGTCTTGATTGCTTCTACCAGATCCGCCGGGACCCCAGGATCAACTGGATCGTCAACCCCGTACACAAGCACCGCGAGTCCCGCGGCCTCACCAGCGTCGGCAAGAAGGTGGGTCATTTGCACAGTCTTTCTCGTACCTGTGAACGAGTATCTGATACCCATTTTTTCAGAACCGTGGTCTCGGCAAGGGCCACAGGTACAATCACACACCCGGCTGGTCCGTATGGAAGAAGCACAACACGCTCAGCCTCCGCCGCTACCGGTAAACGGCTGTGTTGTTCCATTCTCTGTTCATGCTCTCTTTCGCTTTCCGCCTGTTCTCTCGATGCGCCCATGTCAATCCATGTCATTTTATGGATTTGTATGTCATAGTGCGAGTTCGCCGAAAGAGTGTCGTTTCTGTGGGATGTGCCCATGTTCGTTGCGTGAGGTGCGTCTTGTGTATTTCGTTTACATCGGAACCACTTGGATGTTCTTTCAGTCTGCGCTTTGACCTGCGTGCGTCTGTCTTTCGTAAAACTGCTCGCGTCTATCAAGTCAAGTGTCCAGACTGGTCAAGCGACCCAAGCGCTATCATTGCAACCCTTGCCCGGCACCCCCAGCTTCCTGGAGGCTATTCTCAGCAGATCCATGAGGCTGCCGCAATTGTACTGCAACGTGATTTCAGCGTGCCAAACTTGGCCGAGGGTGAGTACATCAGCTGCTAAATGGGCAGCATTGCACAGTTTTGCACACGCAGGTGATGGATGTCTAATCGTCTTCGAACAGAAATGATTCGTTGATCCGCTCGCAGAATGAGGACCTGGTGGTTCGACAGGCCTCCCCTTACCGTCGCACTCGACCACCACTGCCTCCCACCGCACACGGCAGACTCGAGGTGCTCGTCCCAGGTCATCGCGGACGATCCGTGCGTGTCCTCGGCGTTACTGTGCTCTAGGGAATCATCTCGAACAAGTTGGAGTCGGAGCTTCGCTCAAGCTGTTTTTAATCTCCAGTTCATCTCGGACACAGTGCTGCCTCGCTCTCTCCATCCTTGCTTGTCGTCATCCTTCCTCGACTGCTCTGCTAGCCATCGATTCTCTCACTAGTGATGCATTTCCAGCTCCCACCAAAACTTCTGTGTCTTCTGTCGCTAGGTCTGTTGAGCGCGGCTCAACCGCTACACCTCCGACACGGACATCCACACTGGCATTCAGCTTTGCTGCCACTACTAACGTCAACTTTCGCCCGGGCGGCAGGCCTCGGCGCACGATCGAACGACCTTAATACGACAGCAAATGTGACGGCGAGTGCTGTATGGACCATCGAGGACACCTATGCTGGTAAAACGTTCTTTGAGTGAGTTCTTGATATGATCCATGTGGAGAAATATGTCTGATATAGTTCTAGAGGATTTGGTTTCTTCACCGGTAGCGATCCAACACAGTGCGTTTCAAAATCCGAGGAAATGTAGACACAGAGTCGCTGATTAATGATGTTCGTCTGGTTCAGTGGAACGGTTAAGTGAGCACGATGTGTCTTATAAGCTGTCCCGTCTGTTGATTATAATTTAGTTACACGACGCAAGACTTTGCCTTTGCCAATCAGCTTGCTTATGTGCAATCTGATGGCATAGTTATCATGAAAGGAGATAATACTACGACATTACCGCTAAACGTCAACAGGAATAGGTACGTCGCTCTAATTTACCAGTTGCACCGACGCCAACGAGTTGTATAGTGTCCGTATATCTAGCAACAAACAATATAATACCGGGCTTTTCATCCTGGACTTGAATCAAGCGCCTTGGGGTTGCGGTAAGGGTCAAGAAACAGTTTACTGAATTAGTCTCACGAACTTGACAGGTGTCTGGCCTGCCTGGTGGACTCTGGGAGGCGGCCAATGGCCCTACGTGAGTGTAGACTTTCGAATGCCGCCTTAACGTTGTTGAAACTTATACCACAGACGGGCGAGATAGATATCATCGAAGGCGTACACGATAATGAACACAACCAAGTGACATGGCATACCGGACCAAGTATGTCTTCTCGTACTATCATTGTTCTCTGAATCCTGACATCTATCTCCCAGATTGTACGCTTACTCCGACTGCTAATTTCACTGGCACCGTCGTGGTAAGTCCATATTTATAGCTGAACCCGTAATGTCCTCATGTTCGTCGCTAGCAAGCAAACGGGCAGCCCAATACGAATTGTGATGGTCTTGCGAATGGCAACTCCGGCTGCGGCGTCACTGAATGGAGCCGTGCCTCATATGGACCGACCTTCGACGCTCAAGGAGGCGGTGTCTTTGCTATGAAGTGGGATGAGACGGGGATAGCAGTCTGTAAGACATGTCTTCACGCTTTTGCTGCATCGATCCTCATGGGATGGATGTAGGGTCATTTTACCGCGCTGCCGTTCCGCAGGACATCTTACTCAGTGAACCGAATCCTGACAACTGGGGTGTACCGGTAGCGTCACTCGAACCAGGAGGGTGTGATCCCATAGCGAACTTTGTCAATCATTCGATTGTTTTCGGTAAGCCCCAACAGGTCAAGCGCTTGAACCTCGGCTGACGTTCCATCTAGATATCACATTCTGCGGTAAGTACCTACAAATATCTCACATCGTACCCTCTGACGTATAGGACCAGGTGACTGGGCAGGCAACTCGTACGCAACCTCAGGCTGTCCGGGGACATGTCCCACGCAATTGCAGAATCCCGCTAACTTTGACGTACGTCCCAAATACCTGGTTCTGGATTTCATCTGTCTCATGGCGTATGGTTCGTTTCCTACAGAACGCCATCTGGTCTATAAATACGCTGAAGGTCTACAAGAAGGTGACCCTTACACGACCCTCGAACAATACTAGCGGTGCGTCAGCATCGCGGTTGTTCAGGGTGTCAAGTGTCGTGCTCTGGCTGTGCGTGTATGCGGGCATGTTGGTGGGTGCAGGTGGCCTTCTGTAGAAGTGTAGTGCACACAGCGCGTCGGCGCGTGTATCGATGATCATGTACAACATACGAAACCAATTACACATATACGACTCTATGTTAAGCATCACAATTTGACCTTCCATATGAGCTGCTCTACGTCTTCCAGCGCAGATTCGAGGATCTCGTGCTCTGGTTCCGCGAAACTTGCCCGCATCGGCGTCACGCTCGCGTACCCCTTCGCGATCGCCCATCCGTCAGAGCCCACCGGTACGTTCGCCAACGTGGGCCTGATAAGGCCCGAGACATCCGGTGCAAACTTGAAGGACAGTGCAGGTGTAGGTGCTTGTGCCTCCTTCTCCCGCTCTGCCTTCTCTGCATCCGTTGCGCTTTCCTCAGGCGCGTCGGGTCCTGCTGGCGGGGGAACCTCGACGTGTGCGGTATGCGGGGCGAAGAGGCGACCGTACGAGTTGCGCCAGATGCGTGTCCAGCAAATAGGCATACCGTCGTCTGCGAGCAGGTCCTCGATCATGGGGATGTTGACGTTGTAGAGGTCGATCTCGCCATTGCGGATCCCGCCCTCATCGGCGCCCCAGTTCTTCCAGAGGTGACAGATGATCCTCGAGCTGAGTTCGTGCGCGGGCTCGAAGTATTCGCGTGGTGTAGGATTCTGGACTGTCCCGTATGAGAGTGCGATGGATCGTATTTTGGAGAGTGAGGAGGAGAGGGCGGCGCCGATGGTCCCAGATGAGAGAGCAAAAGCGGCTGAGAATCAGCAACTACGTTAGTATAATGAGCCATTCGAATCGTGCGGAGAATCACCAGAGCTGTTTCTCCCTAAATTTGGTCCTGAGAGCTAATGCAAAATGCGTCAGGGTAAGTCTTGAGATAATGTGAGCACTAGACACAGACCAGTAGATCAATTTCTCCAGGATACAGGTTATGCAAGCCAATGTTGGCACACGTAGCTGGGGTCTTTTAAGGATCATAGTTATCAGTATACGCGATACAAGCCGGAAAGAAACCTATCGCACACCGTCCAGTAAGACCCATTCGGCAAACTCTCCGTCCTTTAAGGGTCTCGATATTTCAGATATCTCGCCCTTTCCATCTATATGTGCGCGCACATACGATCTATTGTTGATATTTTGAGACAGCGAGTGAGATCATAGTGCGTACCTGGATCTCGTGGGTAGTAATACCGGCCATTAATGATCTCCTTGATCTGATACGCTTTCCCTTGAGATACAAGACATATTTGAGTATGATCAATTTCGTACGGCAGATTGAGCATACCTATCCAAGACTTCTGTGAACTGGGTATTACTACTTTCACATCCCAACCTGTACACAAGCACGACAGTCAGCGATACAGCAGGTAATAGGACCGAGAGTCCGAAAAGTGACACACCTAAGTCTTGCGTCAAGTGCTTATATAGACCAAATATGTATGGCGAGTCGCGTCCCGGCGGACCGTCGTCGTTCTGCCAAGGTATGAACGTAGCTTTATGAGTCACAGCGACCGAAGGCGGTGAACGGTTATGCGTACTGTGAGCAGAACGCGTAGTTTAGGTACTTTGTTTTCGGACATGTCGTAAAGTAGTACCAGTAACCTCCGTAGCAAGGAGCAGAAGATGACCTGACGGTTTGTGGCAAGGTGAAGAGCGATAGTCTCGCCCTCTCGAAAGTCGTGCGGGAAGACGGACCGGAGTTCCGGGCATCACGAATTATTGGCCCGTAGCCCCGAATCGTGCGACGGTGCAGTCGAGGAGCTCACAACGAGGATCATGATATTCCAGTGGCACTGAAAGCCTTCGGTACAGTAGCTACAAGTACACTATAACTGAGACGCTAACATGAGACGTAAGCACGCACGCCCAGCCGTGCCGTGTTTGTAGCATAGCGTGCGAGTTTGTTTAGTGGGCGTTTGCCCACTGTACTCGACACTGCCGAGTTGCTAGTACACAAAGTGTACTCTGTGTCAGGTCAAGACACAGAAGAAACGCATGTCATCGCATGCGTGCCTCGCAAAGGAGGCTTAAACACACCCTTCGGGTGTGTATACTGACCTGTCGGTCAGACACGGCTTCGCCGCACCAGTTCCGTGTTCCGTATGTTGTTTTTCTTGCATTTTGACATCCCTTCTACCTTTAATCATTGCATCGTCGTCACGAGTGGGGCTGCGCGGAGCTTTATATGGTCAGCGCGAGCTTCGCCAGGGTCAGCGCGCCGTCCTTGGTCTTGTTACCTGTACGTCATGGACATGTATCAGCTTCCTCATTCTCCCACATCAGTCCGGGGCCGAAGGACGAGCAGCACGTCGGCCGTAGAGAAGCGGCATCAGGAAGGGGATGGCTCGGGAGAAGGATGGAGGAGGAAGGGAAGTGCGCAATGAATGAATGAGGGGAAGCAAGAAGGGGCGCAGAGCCCAGCCCCCAGCCCCACATCAAACAACCCAGAACGCCGAACACATAATTTTGAATACTCACCGCCAATAAACCCGCTCGCATGCACGAACACGCACTGCGGCACGCCCGAGGCGTCCGACAGAGCTTCGTCGCGCAGCCCGCGCCACACTTCGGGCAGCGCCTTGCGGCTCGCGAAGCTCTCGGGCGAGACGGGCACGGCCTGCACGCGCCATTGCCCGCCTGTCTCGTCGGGGTAGAGCACGTAGACGGGCTGCTGGGCTTCGGGGATCGCGAGGTCCGCTTCAAGCTCGAACAAGTGTTCCTGAAGGTGTATAGGTACGAATGAGTATGAGAGCGAGTATGAGGCGGAAGCGAGCGAACCTTCCAGGGAGCGAACTGCTCGAAGAGGACAATCTTGCCGCTGGGGTCGACGGAGGTGCGCGCTTTGAGGGCCGCAATGACGAGGTCGCGAGCGGGGAGCCACGCGTTGGCGTAGTAGTCAAGACGTCCGACGAACTCGTCGCCCACTAGCTTGGAAGCCTTCAAAAACTGCGCCTGTAAAGCAGATCCAAGTAAATACGGAGACATTGATATCTAAAGCGGAAACATGAAACCCGACTGGTAAACTCACGTCGACAGTTTGAGCGTCGAAGGGCTGGTTCCAGGCAGGGTTGAGGTGCCCGACGCGGCTCGAGATGTCGGTGCGCATGCGGTAACGCGCGGGGACGTCGGCGTCGTATTGCGAGATGCCGTTATCCACCGCGTCGACAGCCTCGATGTATTCCTGTCATATGTAAAGAAGTCATATTGTCGGTATTAGAACGTCTGTATCGGTGGACACAACCCGAACCTTGTACAGCTTCAGCCACAAAGTCATGACCTTCGGATCTTCGATGCTCACACCGAGCCTGTTCGCGACAATCTCCTGGCCGAAGTGCCTACACTCCACGTCAGCCCTGATCTTGAACGACGTTGAAGATGATTATACGCACTTGTACACGAGACCGGCCGAGGAGAGCTTCGTGCTGAAGCCGTGCCCGAAGACCTCGGTGAAGCCGCGCTGGTGATGGTCGAAGCGCTGCTTCGTGACGTCGTACACGCCACCGACGTCGACGACGATGGTGCAGGTGTCGAGCGTCGCGGGGTCGCGGGTGCGCGTGAGATCTAGCGATTCAAGCCGTTAATATGAACGAGTGACAGGAGGCAGGGCCGGCGTGAAGTAGAGGTGTGGTCGCAGAGCGGATGTCAATCAGACAAAATTCACAACTAGAAGTGGAGGCAGACTGACCAGCGTTGGTATAGGCCTCGGTCAGGCGAAGGAGGTATACAGCAAGGGCCTCGTCGCAGTGGAACGTCCCATTGTGCGTTCCAATGACCTGCCATGCCAAAGTCGACTGTCAGTGCTTGACGTCCCAATGCGAAGAAAACTTTTGTGAGCACCTTACGCTCGTCAGATGCCATAACTTTCTGTCTCTTTGCGGGGTGATCGTCAGATGTCGTCGTGGTTGCGGACATGAATGCGCGGGAGAAATGAGTGCGTGGACCTAGATATAATCGATGGCAGCTGATAGAGTTGCGATACGAGGATATTAGGCGTGGAATATGCAGTGACCTGAGTCCGAGGAGAGAACGTTGCATGCCAAGTTGAAAAGAGCAGAGCAGAGCGCTCACTGAAAGCGTCAACCACTCATAGTGCTCGGATTTCGCCCGTTGCTCACCTCAATGTGGACGTCGAACTCTAGTAATGAAAGCAAAGACTGCACTGCAGTATGTACAGTAGATCGAAGTCAGATCGTCTCTCATTATACTTGTCCTAAGATGGGTCCAATAACAATAGATCGCGGAGAACATGGAGACAAACTGTCTGATGTCGTGAGGCATGTCGATGTGTGTACATCGTCCCGCGTGATATGCTATGTAAAGCAACGTCCGTGTGCTATGCAAAGTCCCTGGTCATAAATCTCTCTACTCCTAATCATCTAATATCCCTGTCCCAAGACCGGCTATGAGAGCACCAAGGTGGCGCCGAGGGCAACACCCGCGGCAAGAGCGAAGACGGTATTGACGTGAGTGACGAGAGCGCCGGCGGTGTAGCCGTCGTCAGGCCCTAAGACACCTCCTGAAGCAGATGTGCCGGGCGAGGGCGCACCGTTGTCGCCGAAACCTCCGCCTGCGAGTGTGGTCGGGGCGGTGGACAGCGGTGTGGTGGACGTGGAGCTACTAGAGCTCGAGTTGCCGCCGCTGCTACTATTTGAGTTTGTGGGGGAAGGTGTCGGTGTAAATGTGAAGATGAAGGTGGAGGTGAAGGTGCTCATGACACGGCCTGAGCCCAAAACGACGCCTGTACTGAGGGAGGTCGAAAAGCTGAGGGCAACGCTGCTACTGTTCGTCGACTGGGTGCTATTGCCAGAGGCGGCTGGTGCGGAGGTTGACCCTGTGTTCGTGTTTGTGTTCGAGCCAGAGTTTGTGTTCGCCGGCTGAGTATTGGTAGTGCCAGTTGAGTTTGTTGGCTGTGGCAGACGGTGAGAGAGCGGGAAAGAAAAGAAAGCTTGAAACGTACATCGGCTGCAAGTGCCAGGAGTGGGAGCAGTAGTGAGAGGAAGAGGCAGAAGAGCTTCATCACGGGCTGCAGTTGTTGAGACGAATAAAGAGTGAATAGTAGACAGGCAGGGAGCAGCGGTGAGAGAACGTCGTCGTCGTCAACGACGGCCTCGCCATCCCGCCGGGAGCTGTCACAGTCACCTAGTCACGCGCTGATGTGATCCGGTCACGTCACGGGCGCAAATGACCACGTGTGAATTTGAATGAAATTGATATTCAGATCACGGTTTAGATCAATCCAAGTCTAATTCCGAGTGGTAGTCGCGGAGAGGATTCCTTTCCCTTCCCATCCCTTGGGACTCTCCTGCGGCTTTCCTAGCTTGCAGCTGTGCCTCTCATGTGCCCCTGTTCGCTATCCTAGCACCCTGTCATTCCCCCGCTTACCCCGCCCCGCGCCTTCTTATACCCATGCATTTCCCCGCAAACCAAGACTTTCCTTCTCGCCCTCCTTCGCCCTCCCTTTGCCCTCCTCCGCCGCCGCCCTCTCCTTCAGTGATGCCGCCTACGCCTATTGCGCAAAATACAGTCAACCTCGCCCTGACATACATAACGCCACCGTCCCAAATCACACAGCCGTTACCCCCGTTCATTCTCTCAAAAGCTCTCCTTCAGCGCCACCACTTCCTTTCCATCTCCTACGACGACCCCGTAGATTATCTCTCCTGGCCTTCGGATACCTCTTCAAAAGCAATTGACCTGCTCGAGTTGCTGCCCACGCCTGTAGAGGACTTTGCGCCGGCATCGTATCCCACCCACTACACGACGGATGGGGAGTATGTTTACGCCCACATCGGAGTCTTCCCACCGAGCCGCGAAGGTGTCCGTCTCGTGTTCCAATGGGATGACCCAGACGGCTGGAAGTTCCACGACCTGAAAACTATGCCCTTTCCAGAGGGAAGCTCGCCATCTTTACTTCAAGCGTTGACTGCTTCCGCCGCAGCTACTGAACCAGATCCTGAACCTTCGTATGGCGCTCAAATAACACATGATTCGTATACCTACGAGCGCGATGATGCCAGTGGCAGCGACGACGACGACGACGATTACTGGAATGCGTACGGTGCGGCTGACTCTGACGGCGGTTCGCCGAGGCAGCACTCGTTGCCTTTGAAAGACGACGGAGGCGATAGTGAGGACGCGTATTGGGCCCGCTACGCGTCGGTACATGGTGCGCTCTATTTCCATCAGACGTCATACGCGTCCTAATACTGCATTGCGTTTGCGCTTCAGGCACTGCGGACTCTACTATCCCTTCGCCCCGCGAGCAGAAGCGCCGCCCAGATCAGTCTGGAGGCACACACGACCCACACCCGCTCTCAGGCCCTACCGGAGAACATGACAGACACCTCATCTCCATCGTCCCCATGGACAAACAGGCTCCCGCATCGCCCACGACCCTCGCCCGCCTCCTCTCCGACGTCTCGCCGCGACGCAGCCCCGCACCATGTTTCGACGCGGAGGATATGCCCGAGTTCCTATCTGAGGGCACGGACGCATTCCAGGACTTTTCTGGGTACGGAGACTATCCCGTGCGCGGTGCGTTCAGCGGGGAGGTGGTTGGCCAGGAGGCAGGACCCGAGTTTGGGGCGATGGGGCTCGGACTAAGAGGGATTGGTGTAGGACTGGGTGGTGGCGAGGACCGCGAGCTGTCTCCGCCATGCGAAGGCAGTGACGACTCGGACGAGACACCGTCCCCACCGAACGAGGACGACCGTGCGCGGAACGGGGTAGGAGCTCTCGGGCTCACGCAGGACTTGGCCGACTCGTTGAGACAGGACGAGCCGATGTCTCTGCTGGGAACACAGACGGAACAGGGGGAACGTTTTTCAGCTGAGGATGGTGCGCTTGCGCAGGGCGCGCTGCGAGAGAGCGTGAAGGGCCTCTATAGCCTTTGGCGATCCACGGCCCGTACATCCGCTGGTGTAAGCGAGAAGGAAGCGTTCATGCGCGTCGTAGCAGACGCGATTGGCCACTCTGCCTGAGGACATTCATCCCTGTATTCACAATCTTTCCCCTTTTCACGGCCCAACCTCCATCTTTTTCTTGGTGCATGCTCATTTCGTGTATCTCTAGTCCCATGTTCATTCAAATCTGGAACACGCTTTATCACTGTGCGTTATCTGTACTATTGCCGTATACCTTAGACCCTTCATTGCATTTACTCTGGTCGATGGAATAATCATGTGTATCCTTTGGCTGTGTGTATGTTTTGCTATGGACATGCGTTGCGGTGTGACAGCTGCGCCTGCATGGACTGTATGTGGTTTTAGACGCTCGTTTTGACTCTTTGTTTCTCTTCCACTCTACTCATCGCAGACTTACTGCTTTCTTCCTACTACTAACACATTTTTGACAACGACTCAAAACATCTCGCCAACAAATCAATTCGTGTGGTGACGCGAATTGGATCAAAGACTCCTTAGTCGGTCTGACTCCTCCTAGGGCTTAGACAAAGACTATGGACGAGGATGAGGATGGGAGCATGACGAATAATCTGGACGAATGGTATGTAAAAAACCTATCTTGAACCTTCCTCTATGAACGTAACTTTATACCCTCCTTTCCATCTATGTGGGTTTTATTCTGTAGGGAGACACTCTTGGACAAGCAGACGGGTGCGTGCAATCTCTCCTAGATGCTGTTATCGCCGAGCAGGGATGCACATGCGCAGACATACACGGACCTCTGAACATCATGTTCCATCGGCTCGACCTACCACTCACGCGTCTGCACTCAATACGAAACTCTCGTACCACTCAATGATGGCTTCGATGCCCCTGGCGCCGCTTTTGGCTCTCCCACTCCTGCCTCTGGCATACACTCCGCTGTTCCACACGAATGGTAACTCTCGGCGATCACGATGAATCCAGAGCTCTTCCGGAAGACCTCTGCGCGGAACACGGCGCTCGCGGCCCGCGTGAAGGAGCTCGAGCGCGAGCTGCAGGTGTGGAAGGTGGCGTTCAAGGCGGAGGAGGACAAGAAGAACGACTTTGAGAAGATGGCAACAAGGCTCGAGCGTAGTATCGGCTCGTTGAAGGTATGTCCCACATGTCCTACACGAGCATATTCGGGTCATTGACTAAACCGACAAGGACGATAATCCGCTCCTCGTATGTCTCATTGACGGGGACGGTAACATCTTTTCGTCCGAACTTCTCGCACAAGGACATGCAGGTGGACGACGTGCCGCTGCACTGCTCACACAGAACCTTGGCGAGTATGCCGTCCCCGACGGCGGTGCCACAGGACGCGCGCAATTATGGCTGACCGTCTATTGCAACAAGCGTGGGCTCGCGGAGGCTCTTGCAGCGAACGGCGTGTGCAGCTCGGATGTCTTTGAAGAGTTTGTGCTTGGGTTTAACCAGGCGGCGCCATTGTTCTCGTTTGTGGACGTGGGCAGCGGGAAAGAGGCGGCGGATTCGAAGATCAAAGGTATTGACCTGTCTTTTTGACCGTAGCAGTACATTTGCTGATCTGTGGATAACTCGCAGAGTGCTTACGAGTGTTCACCCGTTTCCCGCAGACGTCGCGCGTATTCTTTGGCGGCGCGCACGATAACGGATACACTTCAACGCTGAATTACCTCCACAATGAGGGCTTGCACGAGAAACTCGTGATTTTGCGCGGATATAAAGAAGTCGCGTATGAACTTAGGAGCCTCAACCTACCTGAAATTGATATTGAGGGTTTGTTCATGGGCGAAAAAATGCAGAAACCCGTGTACAATCACAACCACAATAAATCCAAGAAGGACAAAGCGGTGCCTTCCGAGCCGCCCAAACCGCCGTCTTCGAAGACGAGCTCAAATTCGACATCGACGGCCTCGACGCCTGTACATGGCCACGGTAGGCCCCTTGTGCAGCCCCAAGACTCCGAGAAATACAAGACAAAACAAACGCCGGACCAGGGCGAGTCGCCGAATCCGAGCTCGGGAACTAGGAGGCCCACACCGGGCTTGGTGCGTGCTGTGTTGCTTACGCCCGTCTTCTGTCGTTGAATTATAGGACGACAATTATAGCCTCTCCACAAGCGTATGTCCGCCACTAGGGTATTGTTTTGCCTGCTGACATAGGATGGTTTGCAGATCGGCCTGCACCGTGCAATTTCTTTTACTTAGGCACGTGCAAAAACGGCGCCGGATGCCGCTTTGCGCATGATTACACACTCAGCCCTGAACATATCAATGAGCTGCGTACGAATGCGAAGAAATGGCCATGCTCATATGCGAATTCATGTGAGTGTTTTTCCACTCGTCTCGAATCCTGATAATGACTAGTCTTATGGCTGTACTAGCACATAAGTGCCCTCATCTTCCAAACTGCAGCATGGCTCATAAATGTCCAAGAGGGCCCAATTGCTATTATTACAAAGTCGGCAAATGTATATTCAAAGCGAGTGAGTGGCATCATGTGAGCTTAAGTACCGCTCCATTAGCTGATACCGTTGTCTGTGATCAAGGTGGAATGCACGACAACATTAACGCTGGGGATACGCCGTCAATGAGTCCTGGTCCGTCGTCTGTGACAAGCAGCAGCCCTAATTCGGGCTATGGTTTCTTGTCAATGTCTCCCAGCCCAACTAACCAGGTGATGTTCGGCAGTGTCAATGCATTGCCACATGGATATGTGCCGGACCATCCTATCAATCCTCCACCTCTACAGTATCACAGCAAGCCGCAATAGTTGAAATCGCGTCTTAAGAAATCAACCACGCATCGTAGCCGTGGACTACGATTTTCCAAGTTAAATTCATCATCCCAGTTAACACCGCAAATGCCATTAAAGGTTGTCACATCGTTATGCACCTTGCTGGCTATATATATATACATCCTCGTCTCAACCTCATTCGACACGGTGTGAATGTCAAGTCCAAACTGCAGGGCTGCCATCATCCTCGAGCTCGTTACCGCGCGGATCAGAAATCGGCCCGATTCCCGGGCCGACGCTAAGCTGAGAGCTCTGTTATCGAGGAGGTTGTGCGACGTGTCTCACTCGCGTCGTTCGTCGTCTTTTGACAATGCAACCGCTGAGTACTGAAGCGTAAGCATGCTGCCAATGGAACAGTATATATGTAATCCCAAATCATCGTAGAATTACAGAATGTCAGAAGAGACTTGCTTGAAGTTGTCCTGATGGCATCCGAATTGTCCACACACAAGTCCGCTACTGATGACTACGAGCTTCGACATCGAGTACTCACCGCAGATAAATCGTCTGATGTATCTTCTCAGTCAAAGCATCTCAACGGAAAGCGAATCGAGAGATCGAGACCCTTATAGCGACGCGACGCGTCCAGGCCACGTGACCCTGTCGGTGGAGATCCCGGAAATCGGACTTCATTTTTCTCTTCGACGACGACGACGTCGTCCTTCTTGCATCGTCTTCCCTTGCTGCTGTCAAATTGCCCCTTTGACCACCAATATTTCCCATGGATGTCCAAGCTCTGGCCAGCCCAGCTATGGCGGACATACGTACGACGGAAGATAGCGAAGACCGTGCCGGACTTTCATACACCGCCAGTCACCGACTCTTGTTCAGCATACTGCAGCGACCTCGTCTACCATAGACCGTCGGAAAGGAACTGGAAAGACTCGTTGTTCAAGGCTCGAGCTAGGTTGACATCGACAGCCACAGTCATCACAGGTCCACGGATATGAATCCATTGCGATGTTAGCGAGCCCTCGTTCTTCACCCGCTGTGTTACGCCGTCCCTGGGAGTGTATAAGGGTAGAACGTTTATGATTAGGTCCTCATCATCGAGGGTCCGAGCCATGCTTCGAGAGCGCCAGCAATGCGTACGTAGATTACCTCTTCGTACTGGGCTAAAGCTAACATCCATGAAGGACAATGCTCCCGGCGCATATTGCGGCACGCTCAGCTTCTGCCACAGGGCCGTTGGAGAACTTAGAACGGGTCACCGGTCATGTGTGTCTACCTTCTGGTCCTTGTGCGCTTGATAGCAATGGTGTCAAGCAAGAGTCCCCCTCTTCTGAGCCTGCTGTACAGTTCCTTCCCAGCTTGCGGCTTGTCGACGACGTCTATTGCAACGTTAAAGATGCAGATCCTTTCCCCAGCTGATGGCCCTGCACCCGCCCAGGACATTGAGAGGCTGGCTTGCTGGTCACGTGAATACGCGCAACTTCCGCCCGGAGATCATTTGGCTTTGATGAGCTTCAACGCTTTTCCTCTTGTCTTGTTAGGAGATGCGGGTCTCACTACAGTTCATCGCGTCTCAGGCTGTCTCACGCCCCATCGCATGAAGGGCAGTGGATACGACAACACCGGTGGTAGTCGTGTTGGGCATCTAACCGTCTCAGGCACGAAGCCAGCCGCGGAGCCAGCCTCGGACCATCCAAGCCTTAGCAAGTGATCATTTCACCGCCGTTAGCCCTACAGTGGGCGTTCCTTTGATGAGATGACGCCGTCGAGCGGTACGTCCAACGCTTCAAAGGTTTTCCCTTTCTGTACGTTATAACGCACAGGGGCTCCGACCTCACCGCCACATACACTTTATCTCCCAAATGGCCTCCTCAGCGTACGTGCCCGCAGACGACCTCGCCAATGCGCAAGGCATATCCGAACACACTGTCCTATACGGCGGTCGCAAAGCCTCGCTGCAGCTTCACGTCCTGATCGTAGGCTGTGGGCTAGGTGGACTCGCCGCTGCACACTCGCTCGCACAAGCAGGTCACCGAGTCACTCTTGTTGAGGCCGCGCATGCTATTGGCGACGTTGGCGCAGGTATCCAGGTCACACCCAACGTCTCGCGACTGCTCATACGCTGGGGCCTTGCGCAACAGCTGCGCGACATCGCTGTCACTCCCGAAGCCATCGTCTTTCGCCGCTATTCCACCGGGGAGCGTGTCGGGTATACGAAATGGGGCGACCGCATGCTCCACAATCACGGTTCGCCGTACTACAACATTCATCGTGCCGATTTCCATCGCATGCTCTTTGACCTCGCTGCGCCCTTCATCGATCTCAGATTGAAGTCTACCGTTGTCGCTGTCGACCCCGGTCCGGAGAAGCCTTCGCTCACGTTGGCCTCCGGTGAAGTTATATATGGAGATTTGATTGTGGGCGCAGACGGAGTCAAGAGTCTGGTTCAGAAGGTCGTCCTTGGGAGGGAGAACCTCGCGGAACCAACTGGTGATGCAGCATATCGTGCAATCATTCCCACATCAGTTATGCTATCGGACTCTGACCTCAAGCCTTTCGTGGACCTTCCCGAGATGACAGCATGGATGGGTCCAGGACGACATATGATGGCCTATAATATCGTGGGTAATATGACCTTTCCGCATATGACGACTTGCTGACTATGTCCTTAACAGCGCGCAAAGAGAGAATTCAATGTGGTTCTCATTCACCCAGACGATGGATCCGTTGAGTCATGGTCTGCTGAAGGCAGCGCCGACAAGATGCGTGCCGATTTTGCCGATTTTGAACCTCGGTGCGTCTGTCTCGCTCGTGTGCGCACTAATTACTAAGCGTGAAACGGCCCTCTAGCGTCCGGAAGCTGCTCTCACACGTCAAGTCGACGCTGAAGTGGCGCCTCATGGGTCGCCAGCCGCTCGAAACTTGGGTGCACCCCGCAGGGCGTGTCGTGCTGCTCGGAGACTCGTGTCATCCCATGCTTGTATGTTGCTGTTTCCTTCTGACACGTCTTAGACTCAAACTATCATTGTTTCAGCCTTACCGCGCACAGGGTGCTGCAATGGCGATTGAGGATGCTGCAGTTCTTGGCTCACTCTTCTCACGCCTCTCACACCCGTCACAAATTGCACCTCTGTTGAAGGCGTACGAGCATCTTCGCCTTCCACGCACTGCGGAGACACAGGCGTCGTCGCGGCTGAACCAGTATATCTTCCATCTACCGGATGGAGAGGCGCAGAGGGTGCGGGATCAAGATATGAAGCGTGCGATGGAAGCGGAGTTCCAGGTGTTGAAAGCGGAAGGTGACACAGCGGGTGTCCGGTTCGAGGATGTGGTCGTGTGCAAGAAAGAAGAGACGGCCGAGGGAGTGGATGTATTCCGCGAAAACTTCGACGGAGAAGGAAACCAAAACCAGTGGGCCGATAAACGGAAGAATGTGGAGCAATTTGGATACGACGCGGACGAGGCGGCGGAACGTTGGTGGGCGGAAGTAGGCGTGCGGGAGGTTGAACCACTTGGACATGCCAAAGGCGCAAGTACGAACGGCGAGTCGGGAGAAGAGGTCAGTGCGCGTCTCTAACCACTCGATTGTGAACTCGGACTAGACTGTCTTTGTCCTATGTTTTAGTGTCATTAGCCCTTGCCTGATGCTTTCCAGAACTACGGTTGGCCGGAGGGTCGCGGCTCAATTGCACTTTGCACTTTGCACTTCGCATATCGACCCTAACCCTTTGTCGAACAGCGCTCATCTCGAAAGCATCAGTGCGGTCCAAACAGCGGGCATTTTGGCACCACTGGTGATATTTAGACCGTTGTATCAGACCCTCATCTCGTATACGGACACATTCTCCCTGTATAATGCGGTATAATGGTCCGCTGGACCTCTGAATGTTGAATTAAGCTACATCTCTACGCTTGAGATAAGATCATAAGTGTTGATGATCTTATCTCTCACACGCGCAAGTTCGACTCCGTCGTGTCGACAAATACTGGGCGACCTCTTGTAACTCCTCAGCTCTTTCTAGTCGTCGCGTGCACTCAAATTATTGGTAAACTATGTTCCTACAAACATGCCCTGATTGATGGATTATGTCTGGGCTTGAGGCATCCTCACTAACATCACACAGTTTTGCAATACTTAAAGTGTGAATAGCGATACTCTAAAGTCTTGTCAAGGTCTTCGGGCCCTTGGATTCGGTTCTAATGTTATGATTGAATGTGTCTCCTTCTTTCCGTGCATTTGAATGATATAGAAGCACAACATTTGCCTTGAGATGATTAATGAGGACCTGCCAACTTATACATCTTTAAGGTGCAATGTCGAGCAGTTTTTGAGAATTATGGTATACATTACTGTTCACAAACGAGTTATACATCCAACAGGCATGCAGGGCTCCCTCAAACACTCTATCGGCCTTGTTTAATAACTGACTTGCGGCTCTCGCCGAGTACCTTGGGCAAGCGCTATTCAGAACAAGGTTAGGGTCAAACGCCAAAGCGTGAGTGCGAAATGCAATTGAGCCGCGACCCTCCGGCCAACCGTACAGAACTCTAATATTCTGTTTTCCAAGCTATTCGTCTGGTTTCAAGGTGGCATACTGTAACATTTCACTGTTCTCGAGCTCAACCTATCAATGTACTATCACTTAGTAGACTATGCATGTATCAACTCATTCGTCAGGGCGATGGCTACTTATACTATGATACTGTCAATGACCAACTATCACTGACATAGTCGTTACATCCGGCGTGAGAGGCATAAGAACCGGGCTTCATACTTGACGATGGGGTGACCCATACTCGACAACGGTCACCGCCTCTTCATAACGCTCCGAGAACTCAGCTTAAGAATGCTTGTAAACCGTGAAATTCGCGTCCCCTACAGCTTGAGCTGATGAGACGCGGTCACGTGCCATTCATAAGAGTAGGTTCGGCTTTGGCGCGTCTTGTAGATCTGTGTTGTTAACCCTGACCTCACCAGTGAACATCATCTTCTTGACTCTTGATTTACTGAAAAATTATGGCGCTGAATACAGAAGAAGACCTAGATGCCATACGTGCCGAGAACATTGCCAAGAATCGTGCCTTATTGGCAGAGATGTTTTCAGAAACGAGCCATGACTTTGTAGTTCGAAAAAAACCTGCGCCCAAGCCACAACGGAAGGCTCAACGACCACCAAAACGCAAAGTCGATGCCGTTGAGGGTAGCGATGATGACGTAGAAAAGCCGGCTCCGAAGGCTGCCGCTGTGCCTACGGAAGCTGAGACTGGGGGAGTGCGGAGGAGTGGCCGAAACGCGGGGAAGAAGGTAAATTACGGCGGAGACGGTGACCATCTGGGTGGAAATTCCAGACCTCGGTTGATTAGTGAGGCGGCGCAAAAGGCAGAAAGAGCGAGTGAGCCAAAGAGCACAATGAACAGGAAACACGATCCGTGAGTGTTGAGCCTGCCACTCATGTGATTATGCCAATTCCCGTTATTTGACCTAGGAGGACTTATGGAGCCATACCGGGAATTGAAGTTGGGACATGGTGGGAGACAAGGTGAGTATATCCATCCATCTATGCTGTCGGCGTAGCTTTTTTTACACTCATCTATAGGCAAGCCTGTAGTGTGGACGCTGTTCACGCGTAAGTGCAACTCAATTATGTGACTGTATTCGTAGCTCAACGTCGAAATATCTAGGCCATGGGTAGCTGGCATAGCGCCAGGTCCAGAAGGATGTTATTCCGTTGCTCTTTCCGGCGGATACGAGGACGATGTCGATGTCGGAGATGGCTTGTATGTAGTATCATGGCTCGTCTCTCTACATACCGGCTGACATTTTATTGTCTGCTTTAGCACGTATACGGGTTCTGGTATGTGCATTGTGCAACGCCTTGGCAACTTATCGCTAAGCATATATTGCAGGTGGTCGAGACCTTAAAGGGACAAAGAACAACCCGAAAAATGTAAGGGATTACTTCTCTATGATTGCATGAAATTGAGATGATTAATGGTATCTCAGTTGCGCACAGCACCCCAAAGCTCAGACCAAACCTTTGACAATTCTTTCAATAATGCTCTCCTCGTAAGTCAAATCTGTTAGTCGCCTCGATGCCTCACCTTACGTTATGTAGCTTTCGGTTGAGACGAAGAAGCCAATACGCGTCATCCGCGGGTACAAGCTGAAATCGCAATATGCTCCTCCTGAAGGCTATCGTTATGACGGACTGTACACAGTCGAAAAGGTGAGTCTTCATTTGTTGCTTCAACTACCGCAAATTTGTTCTCAGTACTTTGATAGGCTTGGATGGAGCGTGGCGTTAACCCCGGAGGGTTCAAAGTGTGCAAATTCCTGTTCAAGGTTGGTACCAAACCTGGGCATCGAGAACATTAGCTGACTGCGGTGCCGCTCGGGCCTTGACAGCGCATTCCAGGACAGCCGCCGCTACCTATCTACACTGACGATGGCGAAGAAGCTGAAAATGAGGGCAGCGAAGCTAGCGAAGCTGACGCTACTGCTGCTGAGGATAACGATGATCGAACGGAGACCGCAGTCGACTCAGAGACTTAAGCTGTCGCTGAGTTTGCTGTGTTTCGGAGTATACCGTGAATTGTTTGGGTCGTCGGCGAGCTTGACTCTTAATGTCTATCTACCCTCCTTCTCCTTGTGCTTTATTTCTCTGTAGATATACCCATGCAATACATTACTTTCGGATGGTTGGATTTTCATTATATTCAGTGGCCAATTACCGTAGACGGGCGCAGCTTGCCGGTGCACAGCCGAGCGTTGCTCGATATAACAAGAAGTCCAGGCGTCTCCTTCATCGTTACCATCTACCTCCACGTCCCTTGCACCTCAGCTCCAGTTTATTTCATTTCGTTCTCATATACCAGTCATGTCTTTCTTCAAGCGCAAAGAGAAGAACCTGATACCCCCAGTGGCAGAGCCCACTTCCGCTCGTGACGAGCTGATGAAGTCGCGGGGGTCCAACAGCACATCACCCATGCCCACGTATCGCAGCTCTAATGCTTCTACCTATGTCCCTAGCAGGGATGGGAACTCGTATAGCTCAACACCCTCCCCTGCACCGCCGAGTGGGGGCTATTCCCGAACGAACGGCGTCGGTGACGTTTATACTCGTGGTCAGGCCAACATAGACCAGGACCGTGGCGAGCTGTTTTCGGGATATAATCCTGAGAAAAGCTCCGGCAGATTTTTCACTGAAGCCCCAGGCTCGAGAAACCTCGATGCTGAAAATCCTGCGACAGGCGAGGAGAACGAGGAAGACATCGAGGGCATCAAGCAGCAACTTCGTTTCGCGAAGCAGGAAAGTGTCAACTCAACGAGGAATGCGCTCCGGCTGGCCCGGGAGGCGGAGGAGACTGCACGTAACACAGTCATGAAACTTGGTGATCAGTCGGGTGCGTGGATTCCTTGATGTGATATGTGTCAAGTCTGTGTTCTGACTATTGATGCCGTTTGCAGAGAAGCTGGCTAGCACCGAGCGCCACCTGGATGTCGCTAAGGGCCTTTCGCAGCGTGCTGAAGACAAGACCGACGAGCTCAAGCAGCTTAACCGGTCTATTTTCCGCCCTGTTATTACTTTCAACAAGGACGCTAAGCGTGCAGCACAGGAGGCGAAGGTCCAGCAGCGTTACGACGAAGAGCGTGACGAGCGCGAACGTGGGATGCTGGACATCAGGGAGACTCAGAACCGTCTTGGTCGTGCAACGACTTACGGTCAGCGAGATGACGATGGTACTGGAAGCGGCCGTATGATGACCTCCGCGCAGCTCAATGCGCGGAAGGAACAACGGAAGCGCTTCCAATTCGATGCCACCGCCTCGGACGATGAGATGGAAGATGAGCTTGATGACAACTTGAACGAGATCTCTGACATGACGAAGAGGCTCAAGGCTCTCGGTACTGCAATGGGAGAGGAGCTGGACAAGCAGAATGACCGCATCGGTCGTATCGCTGAGAAGACAGACGGTCTGGACGGCAGGCTGTACAGAAATACTCAACGAGTAAGTTTCGCTTGTCTTGCGGATTTTCAGATGTTAAATCGTCTCCACAGCTTAACAGGATTCACTAAACCTCATTCATCGGGCTTTTCGTTTTTCGTCATTTGCCTGGGTGTAAGGTGTACCAGTATAATATAGGCACACTAAGTCGCTCCGTGAGACTATAACATCTGAATGAGCATGGTATCCTAGCAGGAATATGGCTGCATAGCAGAAGAACGATTGAGATGCATCATGTCCGTGCCTTCTTTTTGCTGGCGTCCTTCAGAACGTCTTGATTTTTCTTACCGATTACAGTGACACCCTTTCCGTTCTTCACGACGCTCTTCAGTGCTGCCTCCTTCTGCTTGCTTACGCTGCTCCGACCACCCTTCATTCTCGCATACTGATCAACGCTCTTTTCGAGCTGATCGCGAGCTTTCCGTTTAGCCTTCTTCTGTTTGTTACGCAATGAGCGTTTCTCTGCAGGTGTGAGCTCGCTTTTAGCACGCAAATCTGATGGAGATGCTGTAAAGATCTCCTCGGGTGCAAGCATTGTCGATGTCGTTTTCGTCGTCGGTAGTGCAGACTCCATGGAGGCAGATGCGATGTTCGAGACCGTGGAAATCGAGGCTTTGGGCTAAGGGGGGGGGGGCATCAGAAAGTGAGAATGATTCTACCAAGATGAATGCGTACGGCTTTAGGTGTGAAGTGGGCATTACTCAGTGCGTCCATCTTCGAGCAGATAGCTTCCCACATCCTCTCGATTTCGTCGTGTTCCTTCTTCAGCTTACCGTCCCTATCTTCGCCAGCTACACCACCGGTCTTCGCAGCTACATATTCATCCTCATAAATCTCCGCCAGAGACTGCTTGGACTTGGTATCTTGTAACTCGAAGAAGCGTGAGGGCAGGAAAGGCTTGTCATCGACTGGACGCCTGCGGATGACGTCGTCGTAGCGGTCCTCGAGTATCCTTGCCTTGATCCGTTCTTCCAGGCTTTGAACGACGTCCTCGGTTATGACAGGTACGGACTTCATGACACGGTCAAATTCGAGATCTTCCTCCAGCAGCGCGTTTTGTGGGCGTGACCGTGAGGTGGCCTCACCCATCAACGTCCAATGCTTACTCGCGACGTTTTCGGACTCCAATGAAGCAATTTCATCTTGCAGCGCAACCATTCGCTTCTCGTGCGTCGTCATTTCTAGTTTGTCGATGTCTGTCAGCCAGACAGTAATTTCGAACTCAGGTAGATCACTCGCCCGCGTCTTCAGCATCCTCATCGTCGGCGAAGAGGTCGTCCTTGAATCGCTCAATAGTTTCACGGGTGTCCCAACCTTCTTCGGACCCAGCATCCTCGCTACCCTCTTCTTCGGTGCCCATCTCCTCATCCCCACTATCCGAACCGTCTGAAGGTTCCTCTGCTTCGAGATCGGCCTCGTCCTCGTCCTCACTATCCGACAGATTTTCGCCAAATTCTTCGTCATCGTCTTCTTCCGTTATGTCGAATGTCGTGGAGACAGGCAGGTTCTTCCCCTTGGCTTTGATTTTCTTGACACGAACCTCGTCGTTGAACCGCACGCCTGACTTCTTTGGGCCAGTGCTAGCTTGCGCTTCGGATGCTGCCGGCGTCGGTTTAAGTGCTCTCCTAGAGGGAGGGGCGAAGAAGTCCTTATAATAAAGCTCTGATTGTACCCATTAATGTTCTGCTCCGCTCAAAGCTTGTCGAATGTAAATGTGCTTACCCGCGGGCTCATTGGCACTCTCAACGTCGTCGACGGCTGAGAACAGATCAACTACATCTTCTCCGTCCAGTTCTTCATCCTCTTCATCGTCGTTCAAGCGCCCTCTCGAGACTTTACGTGATTCCGCGGCCTCAGTTTCTGCGTTGAACGCTGCAAGGTCGAAAAATCCATCGTCTAGCTCAGGATGCCCTTTACCTTTCCGACGATGGGGGCGTTGATGGCCAGCTGCATCCAGGTCCATGCCACCTTCATCCTCGTCTTCGTCTTCATCGACATCCTCCTCGTCAGAGGGATCGCGTAAAGCCGTGATATTTTCTCCGAGATCTGTCTCCTCTTCCACTTCTGCATCAGTATCATCGTCTTCGTCCTCGTCCTCTTCGTTGCCCTCGCTCTCCTCATCGCTATCCATATCCTCATCCTCATCCTCGTCGTCGAAATCCATCTCCTCATCCTCATCTCCGCCATTCGTAATGCCCCGTTGTTTCATCGTAATTCCTTCTAGCTGATCGTCGTCACTTTCCGGTAACTCCCCAGTCGACTCGAGCGCGAATTCCAACACAGAAGCAACAGTCTGATTTCGCAGTTCGAGTTGCGCCCAAATCTGCTCCTTGTCCATGTCCTGAACGCAAAGTTCTGATAGAGGAGTCTCCTCCAGGGCCGGTGCTTGGATCTCAGTGGACTTGTCCGCATTTCTCTTGCGGGAAGCGGCTTGCGAACGAGTTTCAGGTGCCATGGATGGGGAGAGCGAATTCAAGAGTTCGGCAATAACCGCTCGTGACCTAAATTCAGATTGAAGAGCTAAAGAACACATGTTCAGCTGCATTCCGTAGGTTTTACTCTGCACGTACCAAGGTCGAACACATATTTCGCAGCCTGCAGTGCAGCCACCTGCAGGTCTTTGCTTCCTGTTGCAAGAGCCTCAGGGCGTTCATCTATACAAGAAGACAGCTTTAACAGCTGTTCAGGGAGCGGTGAATCGCCTGCGCCGTCATCAGGGGCTTGTGTCGAAGACATGACTGGTTCGACGAGCATTTCTGAAGTCGTATTGTTGCATGAACAGTTGTGGGCGCTTCCTCAACTGTACTTTCAAAGTTTTGTGCCGTGTCGGCAGGTCTGCCTCCACGTGGGTACGATCGCTGTTCTGGCGCTTCGACCTAGCAGCAGGCTTGACTTCACTTCAGTCCTACTCGCTAACTGTGATGAGCAACCGTCCTTAGGCTTCTAGATCTCTTAACTCTATGCTTTAGATAGGTCTGATACTGTACAACATTCGAAAAATAAACCTTAATTCCTCGTCTTGATAGGGTTCGTCGAGATGTACGCATGCAATTGTAGTCTTCTCTGCTCAACTGACCCTCATTCTTTCAGAAGCAGTGTAGCATGCTTGAAATGATGGACTAGACATTTTCAAAACAGCACAGTCTCGTGTGACTTGCATGCGGCTGACTTCTCCAAACCCCTACATCAGGACGAAGGGGGCATCCTCGGTGTAAACGTGAGCTCATTCGCCAATACGCTCTATCTGCCTCAACTCATAATTCCCGAATCACGCTCAACTGACATCTTCGAATTGATTTTGTGCGCTATATCTTTAGCTTATTGATACCGCAGAGGCGTTGCAGATTTCTCCGAGCGTATGAACCCTAGCTTGGATTTGGTACATTGAGGTCAGGTACCATGTCAAGCATATGGCTTTCACGGTGTTCTCTGAGGCTCTTCTATGGTAAGCACAATTCCATTTACCACGAATCAGATTCCATTTGATTGGTTTCTGCTCCGTACGCATGGTTCAGGTCCATGCAGAGCTGCAGGCCGGACTCCCATTGTGGGATCATCGTCTCATGGTTTCAGCGTGAGTACCATGGAGCATCTAAAAGCCTTTCTTACAAATTGTATAAATACCGCAAGAGCAGACACAGAAGGTCTGTACGTTCTGCCACAGAGCCATGGCCAAGCTCATGTTATCAGGCCTCGTCTTCATTTTCCTCTGGACGTCTTCTGTATCGTTGTCTCATGCCGCGCCTTCAGGCAGTTCAGAGACCTCGCAAGATATCACGACGGTCACTCAGCGACGATTAGCTAATCTTATTGACGGTGCTACAGGTGCTAGCTCCATTGCGAGCTGGTGAGACTTTACTTTCATGTGCTAAACTCTAGCTAACAGGTCTTTATAGGCTGTCGACATTAGGGCCGAATGGGCAGTGGCCCGATAGCGAAGTCGACTATACTACCGGTTGTGACGCGGAGAAAGCCAACTGGCCAGCACAAGAGCACTGGAAACGGATTGGTATTTCTTTCTACAATCTGTATCACACGTGAGCTAATTGGAGATATCGGTATAGTGACCTTCACCGCTGCGTGGCATGGTGGTTTCAAGGGCGCAAGTCAATTCGCCAATGACTCCACGTTAAGGTCCGCAATCTCACTCGCGATGGGATTCTGGTTTGCCAACGACTTCACCGACCCCTCGTGCATTGATTCGGGTGGTGACGCCGCGTGCCCCTGTGGAACACCCGGATTCTGGAATACTAACTGGTTTTCAAACGTAATTCAGTCTTCCAGGTCTATAATTATCCCGCTGACGCGATTTACTAGGTCATTGGTATTCCAGGCTTTGTCGGAGAAGCCTGCCTTCTACTCGGCGACTCCCTGCTGGCCTCCGAATTAGGGAACTGCACGAAATTCACTGGCAGGTCATTTGCGACATTCGAAACTGGTATCAACGGTGTCAGTGCGATAACCGGAGCTAACGCCCTTGATATCGCGAGCATCGGTCTCGATGAAGGGCTCCTGACACAGAACGCTTCTTTGATATCGAGTGCCTTCGAAAGGGTACATGCAGAAGTCGTTGTGCAGAATGCTGTCAAGGCCGACGGCATTCGTGCGGATGGATCCTTTGGCCAACACACAGGGATAATATACAATGGAGACTACGGAAAAGACTAGTGAGTTTCTGGACTGCACTAAGCTGCATATTGCTGATATTCGCAAAAGCTCGAACGATGTACTCGATTTCGAGCTGGAGGCTGCGGGAACACAATTCCAAGCCAGCGGTGCATCCCGTGCCGCTTTTGAAACTTTGTGGACTGGCAACGTATGGATGATATATCGCAATATCTTCACAAATGTTCTTCACTGGGATTTCGTGGGTATCATTACTATATTCACAGCTACGTACTCACTTCTTAGTAGAGTGTTCTAGGGCGCGCTATCACCTTCCCGGTAGCGGACAACCAGTATGTAACGCATTGAAAGTCAAACTATCTCTCACGAGCTAATATAACTTAGAGCCACTGAAAATACGAAAACGAACCTAACACAACTTCAGGTGCTCGGCGAGGAATGGGCGTCCACGCCACTTACTCAAGCGTCCCAGAATTTGTCGCTCAACACTACCGATGCGAACGCTGGTGCTATAGTGGGCAATATGATGTTTTACAACAACGATTACATGGTACGTATCTTCATTGTGGTGCGAGACTCTATCTTAACATAGTTTTAGGTCCAACGTGGGCCAGGATACGTGACCACGTTGCGTATGTTTTCCACGAGGACTCAGAACACTGAGTGTGTCAACATTCAGAACACCATGGGTTTTCACCTGAGCGATGGTACCATATACACTCATCTCAACGGTGACGAGTACGAAGATATCGTCGCGGCATGGGACTGGAATTTAATTCCGGGCATAACGGTCGACTACGGCGCTACAGCTCTCGACTGTGCCGATACCAGGAAGACAGGTACCCAGACATTCGTAGGAGGTGCCTCCGACGGGAAGATCGCAGTGGTGGCTATGCACTATGAGACACCCACTTCGAAGAATCTGAACTGGCGTAAAACATTCTTTTTCCTCGAAAATGACGTTCAGCACGTTATGGTCGCTAGAATCACATCCGCCACGTCTGCGCCAGTCTTTACTGTGCTCGATCAGCGCAAGCATGTAGGCGACGTCTTTGTGAATGGCGCAGCCGCGAGTACAGGCAACTTCACCAGTGCGAGCTCATTGTGGCACGGAGGTGTTGGTTATTCTTTCAATACTTCCAACCCTATCACGCTCTCCCTAGACATTGGATCCCGCACCGGCGATTGGTCTCTGATAGGGACGTCAACCAAACCCCCCGTGACGGTCGATATGTTTGCCGCTTGGCTGGCCCACGACGACTTGAGCGCAGCTATCGACTACACTGTCTTCCCTGGTACCACCTTATCGCAGTTCCAACAGAAGGAAGCCGCTACCCAGTTGAACATCGTACGAAACGACGGCTCCATATCTGCACTCGTTGATACCGTAAACGAGATTGCGATGTTGGTGTTTTGGGAGTCAGATGGCGGGACTGTCACTATTCCCTCTACCAGCGGTGCCGCTTCGATCAAGATCCAATCCACCGGCAGCGCCAACGTGATCTTGAGGATGTCCTCCTGGACTGTCACTGCAGCGGACCCTACCCAAGAACTCTCTACGCTCACGCTCACGTTCACGCTGGGCTCTGGGACTGCTCCCGCTGGATGGGGCTCGTCGAAGACGAAGAGCCTCACATTTACGTTACCTTCAGGCGGTACGGCTGGCAGCAGTCTCACTGAGACTCTCCCTTCTTAACACGACAAGGTCCACAGAGTTCATTTCTTATGCTCATTTGGCCAAGGCTGTCCTTCTTGCACATTCTATCTGTGTTCTATCTCATTCAAGATCAGGCGACTTCAGCTCATGAAGCTTACCGCATGCACGCGGACCTGGTGTACAAGGTCACTGTTCATCGAAGTTCTCTGAATAACGTTATATGTATTGACAACGGTCAGTATTGCAATACGGCATTGTCGGGTTTTGTGCTTTGGACATCGGATCCTACGTATCGGAGGTATACAGAATCACGATATTGCAACATCTATCAGAAGACCACTCGGTAGCACCTTCGTATTTCGCTTTCGCCCTGACCTGAATGGCGGGTCGGCAGCTCGGCAGACCTGCGATGCATTAACAGACGCGCATACATTGATCAGTCCTCTCTTGGCTCTTAGATCCGTCATTCCTTGTCGTACCTGTGCACGATGTTGAGGTAGGGTATTTTCCCGTCTGGAAATCTGACCATTACATCTAGTATGCGTCAGCCACGAGTACCTTAGAAGCACATGCTCTCAGGAAGGTGCGTCCATCCGGTCGCGATATAAATGAGCATTACTTGGTGGCAGACAAACTTGGCCTCCTCGTCAGCCACACGAGACAGCCTCAGGAGCTACGCTCGACATCGTCGGCTGGCTTTCTTTCTGTATTGACAATGGCCCCTTTTCGCGTAATTGCACGCGTATTCTTCGCATACGCGTTGTTCGCGTCATATTCACGAGCCAATGAACCAGAAACATACAATGCATTGAGCCCTTTCTCGAAGCTATTAGTCCTTGGTGATGGTCCTGTTGTAAGTAATGTCAGTCCTCACTATTGACTCATGTGCTCTAATAACCTTTCTTCATAGCTTAAAGCACGTAGTACTACAACCACGTCAGCAGTCACTGCACAGCCCACGTTTCCGCCAAATCAAGCAACACTGGATGATATCGCGACTATGACAGAAAGACGTTCGACCTTCATAGTCGCCGGCGTCAGCAATCCTTCAAACATTGATTCATGGTGAGTGACTACTGCTTAACGAGTTCAGATATGTGTTCCATGCGAATAATCGTTGTTCTCGTACAGGTTATACAGCTTAGGACTAGACGGTAGATGGTCGGACACTGAAGTTGATTATACGACAGGTTGCGACGCACGTCGCGCCAACTGGTGAATCTAGTTATTATAGAGTTCTAGCATCATGCGACTCAATTGTTACAGGCCTGCACAAACCCACTGGCAACGCTTAGGTGAGTCGAGATGCTGAAGCCTCGTAACCTAATGCTGACCGATATGGTTGTCTTCATGTAGTCACAATGGCTTCTGCTTGGCATGGCGGACTAGCTGGGGCGGACCGATTCGTGCAAAATACGACACTGCTGTCTGCGATCTCCAGCGCCATGGATTACTGGTTCGCTAACGATTTCACTAACCCGTCGTGTCTTGACTCTGGAGGTACGGCTTCCTGTCCATGCGGCACTCCTGGATTTTGGAACACGAATTGGTTCTCTAATGTGAGAACACGAACGCTCGTGGCTCGATATCGAATCTCGCTGACTCCCATTGTACTAGATCATCCTCATTCCAAACCTCGTTGCTCAAACTTGCCTACTTATCTCCAATGATCTCACGGATAACCAACATGGAAATTGTACGCGCTTTACTAGTCGCAGCTACGCAACACTAGGCCATAGCGTCAACGGTCTGGGAATCGCCACTGGTGCAAACCTCCTAGATATCGCGCGCATTGGAATCGACGAAGGTCTTCTAAACCTCAACTCATCCGTGATTTTAGACGCATATACTCGCATTCACGGCGAGGTTGTCATAGAAGATGCAATCAAGTCCGATGGTATACGGGCAGATGGGTCCTTTGGTCAGCATGGTGGCGTTCTCTACAATGGGAATTACGGGAAGGATTTGTGAGTACAACTCGTTGGAATGACACGCCATCTCTGAAGCTTGCTTGATCATTAAGCGCAAATGACGTTCTTCTGCTCGAGATCGACGCAGGGGGGACACAGTTCGCTGCGGGTCCCACCACAAAGGACGCATTTGCCACTTTGATCGATGGTGACCAATGGATGATCTATCGCAATGTGCCTACAGGCGTATTGCACTGGGATTTCGTGAGTTGTATTTTGTCGAGTGATTTCTAGTGGCTCATTTTCTTGCTTCTATCTCAGAGTGTACTCGGCCGTTTCATTTCTTTTCCAGTGATTGATGGACAGTACGTACTCTTGCGATATGTACGACGCTTAGGCTGAAAATCACGATTATCAGAGCGACTGGAAGCATCAACATCAACGTTACAGAAATTCAGCAGCTCGGAGAGGAATGGGATTCCTCAACACTAACATCTGTCTCAGCCAGCCTTTCTGCAAATAGTAGTAGCGCGAATGTTGGCAATATGGCTGGAAATCGGATGTTCTTCGACAATGACTACATGGTGGGTCTCGAGAATCTATTGCTATAAAAATGCTGACTGTCCGGTGCAGGTGCAACGCGGCCCGGGTTACGTGACTACACTCAAGATGTACTCCAACAGAACGAAAAATACTGAATGTCTTAATTCTCAAAACGTATGTTACTAGGTAATCTGGGATTTCAAACCAGTACTCACGATTTACAGCCACTTGGGTTACATCTGTCAGACGGGACTGTTTATACTTACCTACAGGGCAACGAGTACGAAGACATCGCCGCGGCATGGGACTGGAATTGTAAGTGCTATTGGGGATATACTGAGAGCTACTAGTACTGACAGGTTTTCAGTGATCCCTGGCACAACCGTTGACTATAATGCCACGGTCCTTAGTTGCAATGAAGCACAGTTCACGGGGTTGAACTCGTTCGTCGGAGGAATTTCGAACGGGCACGTTGGCGCTGCGGCAATGATATTCACCAATCCTTTGACGAAGACCCTCACTTGGCGAAAAGCATGGTTCTTCTTCCAGGACGATGTCCAACGAGTTATGATACCGACATTTGTCTCGTCATCTGGTGCGAGCGTTTTCACCGTGCTGGATCAGAAGAGGCACAACGGTCCCGTATTCGTCGATGGACTACCACTAGGACCCAAAACCAACTTTACCAAACCGCTTTCTCTATGGCACGATGATGTTGGTTATATTTTCGACGAATCTCACTTGTCGTCTACATTATCAGTAGATGTAGGTCCAAAGACGGGGAATTGGACCGATATCGGCATCTCAGCGCAAGGAGTGGAGACGGTGGATTTGTTCGCCGCCTGGATAGACCACGGCAACATGTCTACTGGCCCTTTCTCATACACGGCATTCCCTGCAGTCAACCAAAAGCGCTTCCTCAGGAAGGCATCCCGATTACAGGTCACCAACGTACAGAACGATAACGACGTATCTGCAGCATACGATACAAAGCACCACGTTGCGATGTTCATCTTCTGGAACCCATCCGGCGGTGCTTCCCTTTTCAAACCTGGCCCTCTCGATGCTGCCATTACCATCAGGTCAGACGGCAACGCAGCAGTCATCTACGACGTCAAGAAAGGCAACATTACTGTATCTGATCCATCGCAGACACTCACCAATCTAACGCTTACATTTGCCCTCACATCACCAGGCAAGAAACCATCTGGTTGGAAGGGAGGGGACTCGAAGGAGATCAGCTTCGAATTGCCACAAGGAGGTTTAGCAGGGAGCAGCGTTTCTCAAAAACTTTAGAACAGCGACGGGTATTGTGGGACATTGGAGATCTTACTGACCTAGACGATATAGAATGTAGTGCATTGACAGTGAAACGCACGATGGGTACATGGCGATAAAATGATGTATAGCAGAAAGAGAAAAGTATATCATACAACTCAGAACGCCTCGGTCTGCTCAAACTGCTGCTGAGCGGGGTACGCCTCCTGTGGAGGGTACGCAGGCTCGGCGGGAGCTGGCGCCGCTGGTGGAACAATAGGTGCAGGCTCGCGCTGCTCGGAGGTGGGCTCAACGACGACCTTATCAACAGGAGGCTCCATGATCTGGACAGAGTCAGGAAGGGGCTTGCGAGGTCCAAGCTGGCCCTCGGGATCCCAGCCCTTCATGCTGAACGAAATATCAGATGGCCTACCAATACCATATAGACGAAGTGGTACTCACATCTTGACCTTGATACCAAGGACACCTTGCCTGAGCATGACGTGCCTGACAGCGTAGTCGACGAACTCCTCGGCAGGTTGACCGGAGTGGATCATGAAACCATCGGTGAACTTCATCGACTTGGCACGGGCAGCACGGAGCTTGCCAGAGACAACAACCTCGCAACCCTTGGCACCAGACTCCATAACGAAACGGAGGACACCATAGCAAGCCCTGTGAATCATGAGAGCGTGAATTAGGACATTACACAAGCTGATCGCAGTCACACGCACCTGCGGACAGCAAGACCACCAAGGAGCTTATACCTCAAGCTCTCGCACTGAGCGATAGCAGAAAGACCACGGTATTGGACCTTCTCCGCGTAGAGTTCGAGAGAGTTTTCGGGGAACTTGAAACGCTTCTGCACAAGGGCAGTAAGCTCACGGATGCGGCGACCCTTCTCACCCAAGACCTCCTGAGTGTGGGTAGCACGGATGATGATCTAGGAGAGCATGAACATCCATCGAAATCTTGAACAAGTCCGAATGTACCTCAGTGCGGGCGTGTGTCACACGGACATCACAGCCAGAGTAACCCTCCTCGGAAAGCTCGCGAGCCAGGAAGTCGTTAAGCTCGGCCTTGAAGACACCGTCGGCGACGAACTTGCGCTTTTTGCTGATTTGGCCAGACATTTTGGGCTAGAGACAGACAAGCACGTATGAGCATTCGGTTATCCAAAATGATCGACTAGCATCCAGCCCTCCAGACTTCACGAACAGCGTCCAAACAGCATCTACAGGGTCGTAGGGTTGACTAGCATAGATACAGACCTTGAGAGTTTCGGGGAGGGCCTTGAGGAGTGCTTGCTGAACGCTGTCGACGGCGATGAGCCCCTTCGGTCGCTGCTCATGGGCGCTTCATCTGCTCTCTGTCCACGTGGAGGCGCCTATATGAGCCCGACAAGCGCGCCGCAAAAATTCGTGTTTCTTGTCTCGACCATCATGAACGACTGCACTTTGTCTTGACGGTATCCCATCTAGTTTGCTTACAGGTAAGCGTCCTCTTCAACTCTACTATGTTTCACGTATTCTTTGGCTTTCTCGCTATGAAGAGTGTTGTAATATCAACCACCACTGGCACCTCTTAGTCGACTCTGTACATCGTCCGTGAGCTTGCTCCGGGTTGTACCGCTGACATGAATGACTTTTCTGAGCTTATTTCCTTTCTTCTCTCGTTCCTTATCTCATTCCCATGTCGAACTTCAGCTGACTGCTATCATCTGCTTTCGCAGGTTGACTAATGTACCGGCTAGTGTGCTCGCCTAGTCCGAGTGTCACATTACCAGGATGTCTCCCATGATTTCCCATAATGTGCAATGTAGCTAGCGAGTGTCCACTTCTGATGTTTAGTATCAATAATATATAATTGCGCCGCGTTCTTTTCCACCTTCTCTCGACCCGTCCACCTTAGTCCTGCAAGATGTCTACTCATTGGCGAGAACTTGTTCGTGATAAGAGAGAGCGTCAAGCGCAGTCGATCCCCAAGCATTGGATCATCAGCCCTCCTGATAACACCGTTCTGGACGTTACCGAAATTCCAAGACAATGTGGCTTACTGACCGCCAAAGAATTGGAGATCACTGAAACTACCGATGTCGCGACACTTCTCAACCAACTCGCTTCCGGCGAATTGTCGAGCCTGGAGGTGACCACAGCATTCTGCAAACGAGCAATAGTAGCACACCAGGTGGTACGTGAACTGCTATCTTACTCGCGAACGCTTCTTGATTGTCGTCCAGGTCAATTGCTTGACCGAGATCTTCGTCGAGCGTGCTCTGGCACGAGCAGCTGAGGTCGATGCCTACATGAAATCAACAGGAAAAGTCATGGGACCTCTTCACGGACTGCCCATCTCTCTCAAGGATCAGTTCCGTATCAAGGGTTTGGAGACGACCATGGGTAAGAGACAATATGCGAATAATCATGTCCGAGCTGACATCGGTCTGTTCCTTAGGCTATGTATCTTGGATTGGGAAATATGCGGAGCGTGACTCGGTCCTGGTTGAAATCTTGTATGAATTGGGGGCTGTCCCATTTGTACAGACGAATGTACCTCAAACTCTTATGGTGCGTTCTCGCATATTGTCGTAGCGGAGCTCGAGTTCACACATGTTTCAACGAAGTGGGCCGAGACATATAACAAGGTCTACGGCAGGACTGTGAACCCTCACAACCGCTCTCTGACATGCGGTGGATCTTCTGGCGGGGAGGGTGCACTGATTGCCATGAAAGGCAGTGTTCTGGGTGTTGGCTCTGATATCGGCGGGTATGTTGTCTTTTTATGAAAGTATTGTGAACTGGACTGATGACCCTCGCAACAGCTCCATACGTGTCCCATCCCATATGAATGGCGTATATGGCTTGCGTCCGTCATATCATCGCGTGCCATACGCCGGTGCTGCCAACTCGATGGAAGGTCAGGACTCGATACCTTCTGTCTTCGGGCCACTGTCCAGCAGTATCACCGGAATCAAGATCTTCATGCAAGCAGTGGCGTCGTCCCAGCCGTGGCTGAGGGATCCGCTCGCCCGTCGGAAGAAATGGGATGAGGAAGAATATTCACTCGCCGAGCATGGTGGAGGCAAGAGTCTGTGTTTTGCCATTATGTGGCATGATGGGGTGGTGGTACCTCACCCACCAGTCACGCGAGCCATGGAAATGACCAAGGCAGCCTTGTTGGCTGCAGGGCACAAAGGTGAGAAATCAACACCATATACCTTCCCCTTCGACGTCGGTCTGACCGAGACATTGACAGTAATTGAATGGCGTCCTATCAAGCATCGCGACTTGGCCCGCCTTGTGGTAAGTCGTGAAGCGATCCGTATTGCCATGAAATGCTTATCGAAGTCTAGTATTCTGTCTGGACCGCTGGCTCAGCTGAAGACTATAAGGTTGTCACTAGCGTCACTGGCGAGCCCGTTATCAATAGCATGAAAATCACTGCCGAAGAAGTAGACCTCGATGTCAACGAATTTTTACCCCCGGGCTCTGTGTCCGCATACCAGCTGTGGCAAATCCAGAAGGAAAAGAGAGATCTGCGTCAAGAATATCTCGAGCACTGGAATAATACAGTTCGAGATACCGGTACAGGGAGACCCGTAGATGCTATAATAGCTCCCGTCTCTCCCTTCAGTGCGGTGCCTCACGGCATGAACGCGTGAGTCACACCTCGATCTATACTAACATTCACTATAGCTAATGAGATTGTGGTAACCAGTACAGCGACCTACACGGCAGTGTGGAACGCCCTCGACTATCCCGCATGTGTGTTCCCGGTCACCCGTGTAGACCCTGTGTTAGATCCACCAAGGCCTCCTCATGACTTCATCGATGATCGCGACAAGGAGAATTACGAATACTGTGAACAAGCTTCCTTGCTTTCGCCGTTCAGTATGCTGATGACCACTTCTTAGATAAACCGGAGCTGTTTGTCAATGCACCCGTAGGCCTACAGCTTGTAGGACGCTGCCAGGAAGAGGAAGCCGTCATAGCCATGACAGAAATTGTCGACGCAGCACTGAAGAAGGCGAAGAGCCAGCTCTCCAAATTATAATGCGGTGAAACCATTGCTCAAGTGTATTGTAACCCTAAGGTCAATGAATTGTACGATAAGGAGTTTCATACTGTGCGATACTATGTAGGGAAGAAACGATGGTCCTGACTAGACACGGGCTTCGTTGACAAAGATGGCTGCACCGCCCATTCCGCTTCCTATACACATGCTTGTGCACAGTAAAGGAGATCCTTGTCTCCTCAGCTGAGCTAGACCAGTTACTACTTGTCGAACACCAGCTGCGAACGTGGTATCAGCGATCAGCTGAAACCCTGAATGGCGGATTGCACTTACTCATACCTAAGGGATGTGTAAGTGAGATAGAACCTCCACTATACAGTCATCAGCTCGAGCTCTTTGCTCACGATAGAATTCAAGCTTACTTGGGGTTCACTTTCTCCATAGGGACCTGTAGTTGTTCTACGCAGTATGCAAACTGCGAGGCAAAGGCTTCGTTGATCTATTAGAAGTATATAAGCTATCCGAGAATGAAGCAGACAAGCAAGAGTCGCACCTCGTAAATATCGATGTCCTCCTTTGCAAGACCTGTTTGTGCCAGAATCTTGGGTATAGCAGCAACCGGAGAAATCCCCATATATCGAGGCTCGACACCTATTTTGTTACGTGACTCGTTGGCAGATACCTCCGTCCTCCAACATCACTTACCGACGAAAGTGCTGGCGACGTATTTGCCCAGGATACCCCAGCCTTCAGCATCGGCTCTTTCTCTCGTGGTTAGGATACAAATACCGGCGCCGTCGCCTACACCGCTTGCATTGCCTGCAGTTGTTGACTGCTTGCCCCACTCAAAGGCTGGCTTTAGCTTTGATAGCGATTCAGCGGTGACACCTTTGCGAATTGTATCGTCTACGGAGACAACGCTACCGCGTAGTTCAATGGGGATTATCTCCTCTGCAAATATGCCGGAATCTGAAGCCTGCAGGCCGTCATTTCAGAAAGGTCAAACCCGATGATTTGATAATGAAATAACTTACCCTTTCTGCTCTGGTATGGGAAATTAAAGCATATTGATCCTGCTTTTCGCGTGAGACATCATATGACACTGCGACCATCTCTGACGTCCAGCCCATGGGCTGAGAACCAAGATGAATCAACGTCCGCGCTATGGATTGTATTCGGGTACCGACCTGTATGCAATCTGCTGCTTGTACGTGAGCTTTTACCGCATCCACAACCTCTGGGGTAGGTCGCGGACTGTTTGTTTCGAGCTCAATCAGCTGAAAACCCGACGTATATCGTGGCTTACTTGAGAGACATGCTTTCTACACCGACGGCCATGCCGAGAGAGATTGCACCAGACTCAATGCCATGAGCTATGCTTCGAATTGCCTGTAGTCCTGAAGCGCAAAGGCGGTTTACAGTGGAGATAGGAACCTCCGCCGGGATTGATGCCGCCAGAGCAGCGGCACGAGAGACATACAGCGGTGATGGAGGATGGCAAGTTCCTGGGCGGTCCGACAGTCAACAATCTGAGCCACGATCACCACTGAGGTTCTATCAACTTACCTACACAAATGTCCTCGATTTTTGCTGGATCTAATTTGGTCTCTTTCAATGTGGCCTATGCAAGTCAATACGGTGATCGGTAGTGAAGGCTAAAGCGAAATAACTTGTCAATCACCTTGAACAACGCTTGAAGGAGCTCATCAACGGGCGTATCTTTCAGTTGACCTTTCTTTGCCCTCCCCATAGCGGTTCGCTTTGCAAAGGTTACCACCACATCTTTGGGTTTCTTTTCGAGCAGTCGTTGCACGGCACCGCTTGATGTTGAGAGACTTCGAGTCGACCTCTTAGCTTGGAGGAGGGTCAGCCTTGGCAACATGGTGTTGGGAGTTGCAAGATGAGTAGCGAACAAGAATAGAGTATACGAACAACGCAAACGGTCATCGACGGTCTTATGAATACGTGAAATACCCAAATGCGGTGCTCTGACACCCACCGCCAATGTAGACCACGATCAACGGCAAGCGGACGGAAGTGTGACCAAAAGTGATGGGAGTCCGTTCGCGCGCTCGTCCATCACTTTAGTCGAGACGCCCCCGATGCGGGGTTCTTGCAACCAGAGTATCGACGCAGAATTGCTGTAACAAACACCTTCTTCCCCATGAGCCGCATGTCGAATCAAACCAAGAGGGTTCACCATCTGCATTCCGTCAAGACTCCTAATCTACTCCCACATTACAACGCACAGCCGTTTTCATAACCAAGTCTCCCCACTGCATGGGCATATCGTGGACGAACCGTCCGGATGCCACAAGAATGAAGGAATACGGTATGCTGGTTGCCTGGAAATATATGCACTTCGAATCGAGCCAGAGGCCTGCGTCGCTCCAGAGGACCGTCGTTTTGTGACGACAGTGAAAGCCTCGTAAGAAGAAAAGTCGTTACATATAACAATGTGGAACTGTGAACCGATGTGCTCAGTATACTGTAAGTGCAGAAGTCTTCAAAATACTCGCCTTCCATTAAGCTGTGGGTGCAGGTGGTTCGGAACCAAACACTTTACCAACTTCTTTGGCCATTGATTTCCACCCCCGGCTTAGGCTCGAGTAGCATGCTGGGCAAAGATGGTGCGCGAGTTTTGGTGAGCCACAAGCCGGGCAGTGAACAAGATCTATTCAAGCGTCAATGGTTCTTAGTTTGCAAGTAATGACAGAACGGAACACGCACTCCGCTTGTCCTTCAGCCCCTTGTTTGCGCTCCTCATAGCCTTTCTTGAATGCGAGGTCTTCTTTTTTGGCACCGCTAGGTCAATTGGCGGGAACCATTCCAGTAAGGATTGTATGGCGGCTGGTAGCCTCCAGCCGGAAGAGCTCGGCGCGCCGAGGAAAGCTGGTAAGGTAGCCGCGGCGGCGAGCCATGACGGCGACGACCATGCGAACAGCCGCGTCGATAGCCGTGAAGTCGGTAACGCGAGTGCCGCCATCGCCGTCGATGAGAGTAGAGGACAAGTGCGGAGGAAGAGGCGCTCGTTCGGGCGCGATACTGAACGCGCCGCGCTGCAGAAGATCTGAGATTTGGCCTTTCCGCCCCTCCGGGACCACGTGTCCGCTCCTCCGAGCCGTCCGTGCCGATGTCCGCCCCTCCGGCCCATGCCCGCCCCAGCCAACCATGGGGCGGAGGAGCGGTCACTGTCACATGTCACGCCGTCCGCCTCGCCGTTGTCCGCGCCCGCGCCGTTCACGTCCTGTCGCTATTTTGGAGACTTCCAGCCGGCCAACAGGACGATACCTGGCTCGTTATGATCATGATATCACATATAATACAGTACAGACAGATTCAATCCAGACAACAGATATTCCTGTCTCCTATAGACAGTTTACTTGTGATGATACAAATGATTGCACACCCATAAGCCCAACACATCATCAATGGCTAATAGATGCAGAATAATCATCATAAGCAATGGAAATTGTGTATATAGTACACTATCTGTTATTAAAATGTGCATCCCACCGCAGAATATATCTGGCACCGTTTTGGGGTGTCAGTGGTCGTGGCGCACCGCCGTCAGTGCTGTATTCAGCGATGTAGCAAGAATGGCACAAAGCCTGTGGACGGCAACGATAATGACTGTGGTCCGCTGGTAGTCGCCTTCTGCATCTCAGCCAAGTATTGTGTATTACTTCAGTCTTCCTTGTCACTTAGAAGCTGTTCGCAAGCCTTTTGCGCGTACATATGTCGGCCGGGCTCGTGGCTGCCGACAGCAGACAGGTTGAGCATAAAATGCAGAGGATGGCGTGTGGGCAGTAAATATATGATATACCTGTCTTCCTCTCGAGCATCCTAGTTGTATCATTTGTGTTGGTCGCCCCGACTCGTACTACCGTGACGGGCCTGGTCGTGCGCACTTTTTGAAGGCTGAGCTGCGCTATCCGGTCCGTCAGGTCCGCAGCGGGAAATCGCAATACTCATCACGCCCTGGTCGCTCGCTTCCTCCGAGTGGTCCTGGACGTCCGCGCCATTCGAGTTGTCCTGGACGTCCGCCCCGTCCGAGTCATCCCGGTCGTCCACCCCGTCCCAGTCACTCGCTCTTGACGACACTGAGTGACGCGGACGTCTCGCATCTTACAGCGTGACATGTCACACATGAGGCGCGGACGTCCCGCAGTCACGGAGCAGTGTGCCGAATGGGGCGGCCGCTGTCCCGAATGGGGCGGACGGCGTCTCGGCGGGGCGGACACCGGGGCGGACGGCTCGGAACGCCCATTTCCCAGACGTTCTCCCGCGCTGAGAGTTCGCTTCAACGCCGACCACCATCACCGTCCTTGCCGTCGCTCACAATGCTTCGTCTCACGCGCCCTCTGCTCAGTCAAGTACGCAAGACGACGACGGGCTTCGTCGGTCTTAACGTACACCATCAACCTCTTCCGGAGCTCACACAAACATACCAACAAACACTCACCGTACTCTCGAGCATTCCGAAGACGTCCGTATACCGTCAGGGTGTCGAGGCTCTTACGCAACGCAAGCTCAAGATTGTAGAGGCGGCAAATGGAGATGTTGCCACCGTAGAGAAGGAGCTTGACGAGGGCCAAATTGAGCACTCTATCGACATTGCCAAGGACGAACTGAGTCTCGCGAATAAGATACTGCAGTGGAAAGCGTACGTCTCTCAAAGCTCGCACTCCTCGATGCCTACTAATACCTTCCGGATAGGTGGGAGCCATTAGAAGAGAAGCCGGAGAAGGGGCAATGGGAATACTTTGGCAAGGCAGCTACAGCATCCTCGTCCTCATAACTTGCAATTGGATCATATACCTTTCCTACACTTCTTTTGCCTTTCGGACACCAATGAACGCTGCCAATATGTGCTCCACTGTGGTACTATGCGTACGCTCAAATGCTAATCGTACAGGTTGGTTCAGGATAGCGAGTCCGAGCACTGATTTCGAAATCGGTAACCTTTTAGCCCTTCAACAGACGTGCTCGATCTTTTGGTTTCCATCCACTCTTTCGCCCAGGTCTCTACCAACAGTACGCTCGAAGACCTCCATCATGAACATGAACAGAGAGCGCGTCAGAGCAGCGTCCCATCGACCCTTTGAGGATTCATCACGGATGAACGCATGCTGCGCCTGCACTTCCAAGAACTGTCGAAATTTAAGCAAGCGTATCTACTCTGCCAAACATTCGCTGATAACTCACCGAGGTAGTGACATTCGCATCTTCCAGCGCCTTGCGAATGAGGTCCCGGCCCTCGCGAGGGACATGTGTATCCTATCGCAGGCCATCAGCATTCTTCCACCTTGGACTTCGTGCACTTACCTGCTTGCCAAAAATCATCTACAGACAGCGAGGGTTACTCGCCACTTCGATGAGTCCAAGTCCAAGAAGGACAGCTTACCACGAGTTCACCCTTGCCCGTGAGGTCGCCTTTCTGCACACGGATGAGGGTGTCATCGTTCTTGCCCTTGCCCAGTGTGGCGCAGTGAATATCTGTAGCAAAGAAGCAGACAGTAGAAAGAACTCGTTTATCGAACGCAGCCTGCACACAAGTCAGACGAGGTAGCAAAAAACGCGGATGATTCCACGTACGCGGAAAGCCTGCCAGTAAGTATGTCAGTCTTCCAAAGGTATAATTCCAGTTCGTTAATATGCATCTCACCAGGTGTCCACCAAGGCACATTCCTGTAGCTAAGAGATGAAGAGCACAATATGCTTCAACGAATGTCGGCTGGTTGACCTGTGACATAATCCGTACCAGCAATACGTCCATTGCAGTTCTTCAGCGAGCACAACAAATCGATAGCCAGTGTAGCATCCTACGATGCGACATCAGATGATTCGACGAAGGAGGTAAGGAGCCGGCCCCACCTCGTCGTATGCAGCCAGCTCTTTCTCGATCTGGTTTTAGATGTTTGTTAGTTGCATACCGTTGGGATATACAAAAGGCTTCGTACCTTGTACCGGTTTCCCCTATCGGTACCTACACGAGATATTCAGTTCCAGATAATGTCAGCTACTCGGTAATTATTTCGAGATTTTACCTTCTACATCGTAAGGGATCGGCTCGGGCCCCTCAAATTCGTGGTACGTGGAAGGGCAGGCTTCGGACACGCCTGAGATGTGCTGAATGTCGAGTTACAGCAGAGTTACATACCGACTACGAAGCCTTGACTGGCGATTTGACCCGCGAAGCGTTCGACAGGCCCAGTAACCTGATAGATCTCACTGAGAAAGGGGCTGAGCTCTACCCAAGCCGGCAACGCTGGGTTATCCATACCTAAAGACAACGACACCTGATACGATGGTGAGATCTCCATATCTACTTGCCCAGCTCGTCAGCGACGCGTCTCACTCACCGGGGAACTTCGCGTTTGGGTAGCCCGGCACGTTGGGAGCAATGATGAAGATCCTAATGGGTCGACCATTGGGGTCAAGCGCAGAAGGGACATCGTGATACGTCTTGGTGATCAGCATATTTGCGTGTTTGACTCGAGTATACAACCAGGGAGTACAGGTACAAGTGCTATCGAATCGATCGACGAAGGATCGACAAGGTATATCGTAGTGTCGGCAAAGACCGAGGCTGGGACGAGGCGTGAGTACATGGAGTATACATTGTAATCTAGAGAGCATTTTACCGAGAAAATAGAAAGTGGAACGTTCCGTGGAGAGTACATGTGTAGAGAATGTGTTACGAATGTCATAAACGCTAAGGGGACAGTCCCACTGAGCCTGTGTATGGAGTAGTGGAAGTTTGCGTAAACCAAGGAAACGCGAGGGGCTGAGAAGGAGGTGGCGTCGTAGAGTACCAGCTGTAGCTGGCATAATGCCCAGTGAGAACCCGCATCGCCCGGACGCGCCGGGGTGCACCGGGAATCACCCCGTATGGAAGGTGACTCCGGGCGCATGGCAGCGAATGAGGGTGACCTTTTGACGTTAGTGTGCACCAGGAGGCA